>CM060263.1:19333888-19470955 GCA_030684275.1 Acipenser oxyrinchus oxyrinchus | reverse complement strand
AGATCTTATCACGTACTCTTTTATTTGCTCTGCACACACTCTTAAACTCAGGGAGACGTTAGGAGGACAGAGATGTTAATAACTCCTAGTGGTTCATGTTCGTGCACTGGACCCGCAATATATCCAGATGACTTTTAACAATCAAGAAATTCACACAGACTCATGTATTTGAAGTTTTACAAATAAGAGTATGATCAGTATTCATTCGGTTTATTAACTGCTAAATATTGGACCGAGTAGTTATAGTCTACGTCGAATCCCCAGCTGATAGACAATCTGGGCAGTTCAGTGTCTTAACAGATATCAACATTAACACTTCAATACACTTATATGTAATTGCAAGGCCCGCGGGCCAGCCAAAAACACATCGCCTAAAGCACCCACTGTTAAATCTCAGCACATTCAACAGAATACTCTTATAATTCTAAAACATAGTGCAGATCCCTTATAACAATGCATTCAATACATGTGAGATAAAAATATTTGAATAAATGTTTACCCTTCAATACAAAGAAGTGCAGTGTAAATAAAAGGACAGAACTGTCTTCAAGAAGCAGATGAAACTGAGTTCAATCAGCTTAAATGTGTAAGTCTGCAGAAAATGGAACACTTTACCCTGCCAGCTATGATTGTGGTACTCCATTGTGATTACTTAGTTTCATAGGTTTTTTCTCCTCATTGGAATACATGAGAATGATTTCCATTACATGAGAGTAGATGTTAAAACTTCATGCTGATTTGAACTCGGCTCTCGCCAAGATAAGCACCAACTAAGATGTAGCTTTACAGTAAACTAATGTGATCCAGAGGTGTCTCCATCCATTTGCGCTTCCTTCCATATGATGATGTAGATATCCTTCTGTCTGGTGTTGATGGCTGAAGTGTAATGCTGGCTCCAGGGATCAGCTTATTTTTCCTCCCTAGCGCATCAGCACACACAACGGCTGCGATGCTGGCTCCGGGGATCAACCATAGTGCGGTCTCCCCAGCGCATCAGCATGACAACCGTCTGGATTGAGCTAAGTAGGGTACATCTCTGGGGTCTTCAAGTGGGCACCTTCCATCCTTGGTGTTTCGTTGACTAGCCCACGACACCTCTCAAGAAGGCTCGACGGTGATTCTGGCGTCCAGGATCACCCCCCTCCGTCCCCCACTCAACTCAGCCCAGCTTACTTACCTGTACATCAGCGTTTCTTTCTTTCTATTGTGCTTGAGATCCCCAGCCAGAATCTTTCCGTCTCAACCACAGCCAGTTGCTGCTCCTCTCTGCTGCTTCAGATAAGTTCTTCACTGTGCGACGCAACTCTTGGCCACTGAATCCGACGTCTCTGAGAAACCGGGTTGTAGAGTGTGCCACAAATCCTCGACAACCCACCTCCAGTGGGTAAACCCAGACTCTCCATCCTCGCTGTTCCGCTTCAGTGGCTAGTTGAGCATACCACAGTTTCTTCCTCTCATACGCCTCATCTACAGCATCCTCCCATGGCACTGTTAACTCTACCAGGTGAACAAGGCGTGCTGATCCAGATCACAAGACAATATCTGGTCGAAGGTTAGTGGTGGCAATCTCAGGTGGAAAAATAAGCCGTTGACCAACATCTGCCAGCATTTTCCAGTCTCTAGCAGCTTCCAGTTGTCCTGGGCATGGATTGGTTTTAACACCTTTTCTTGGTGGTTGCTCTCCTGGACGGAGGAATGTTGTCTTTTGTGTGTAATGTTTTGATGGAACAGGTGGCAACTTATTGGTAATGTTACGCTAGGGTAAATCTAGCCTTGGGAACAGGACAGCCTGTAACACAATTATTGGTTCCCCCGTCTTGTCGGACCAAGGTCATGAGGTTGGCACATGATATCCCTTTTGCAGGGCACCTCGGTGCTGACAAGACAAGGGAGCAGATATTGGCTCGATTCTACTGGGTAGGTCTTCATACTGATGTGTCAAAATATGTAGCCACATGCCCAGACTGCCAGCGAGTAGTGCCGGGTTGAGTGTGCCCCGCCCCTTTGGTTCCACTTCCGATTATTTCCACTCCTTTTGAACGCATGCAATGGACATAGTGGGCCCTTTGCTACCTTCTGACTCTGGGTATATGCATATATTAGTAGTGGTAGATTATGCAACGTGATATCCAGAGGCAGTTCCATTGAGGTCCACTAGTACTGCTGCAATAGCCACCGAGTTAGTACAGATTATGGCAAGAGTAGGGATCCCCAAAGAGATCTCGACTGATCATGGAACCAATTTTCTGTCTAACACGTTACACCTGAGATTGCCACCACAAACCTTCGACCAGATATTGTCTTGTGGTCTGGATCAGCACGCCTTGTTCACCTGGTAGAGTTAACAGTGCCATGGGAGGATGCTGTAGATGAGGCGCATGAGAGGAAGAAACTGCGGTATGCTCAACTAGCCACTGAAGCGGAACAGCGAGGATGGAGAGTCTGGGTTTACCCAGTGGAAGTGGGATGTCGAGGATTTGAAGACCCCAGAGATGTACCCTACTTAGCTCAATCCAGACGGTTGTCATGCTGATGCGCTGGGGAGACCGCACTATGGTTGATCCCCGGAGCCAGCATCGCAGCCGTTGTGTGTGCTGATGCGCTAGGGAGGCAAAATAAGCTGATCCCTGGAGCCAGCATTACACTTCAGCCATCAACACCAGACAGAAGGATATCTACATCATCATATGGAAGGAAGCGCAAATGGATGGAGACACATATGGATCACATTAGTTTACTGTGAAGCTACGTCTTAGTTGGTGCTTATCTTGGCGAGAGCCAAGTTCAAATCAGCATGAAGTTTTAACATCTACTCTCATGTAATGGAAATCAGCAGGTATATAAAATATTAAAAATACATCCCATCAGGAAATCTGTTTATCATCCACAGACGGACGGTTTGGTGGAACGTTTTAATCAGACCTTGAAGTCGATGCTGAGACGGTTTGTAACGCAAGAGCAAAAACATTGGGCATCGCTCCTTCCCTACCTCCTTTTTGCAGTGAGAGAGGTGCCACAGAGTTCGACAGGGTTCTCCCCTTTCGTGCTCTTGTACAGCCGACAGCCTTGCGGCATTCTCAATCTGTTGAGAGAGGGGTGGGAAGAGCACAAAGGCTCATCCAAAAATGTAGTGAAGCATGTGCTCCTACTTTAGAGATCGCCTAGATTTGGTCGGTCGTTTGGTCCAGGACAACCTAAGATCGGTTCAGCACCGACAACAGCAGCATTACAACAAAAATGCACTAATTCAAACCTTTCGACCAGGAGACAAGGTAATGCTGCTATTTCCAAGTTATGTGATAAATGGCAGGGGCCATATGAAGTGATCCGGGCTATAGGAAATGTGAATTATGAAATTAGAAAGCCCGATCGCCATAATGAACATGAAATTTATCATATAAATTTATTAAAGCCCTGGCAACATAGAGGATGATTTAGGCCCCTGTCCAGAGCTCCTAGCACAAAAATCATTCCAATGGGGGAACAGTTGGTTCCAGATCAGCAACGGGAGCTGCGTAAGCTTATTGAGGAATTCAGCGATGTTTTTTCTGACTTGCCCGGCAGAACTAATTTGGTTGAATATGACATTATCTCTCCACCAGGTGTCATCGTGCCGGAGAGTCCTTACCGGATCCCAGAAAATCGACGAAGTGGCGTTTGCAAAGAGGTATGGGACATGCTCGAACTTGGGGTGATTGAACCTTCTAGGAGCGAGTGGTGCAGTCCTATTGTCATAGTGGCTAAGAAGGATGGCACCAACCGCTTCTGCATGGATTTCAGGAAGGTAAACGCTATTGCCAAGTTCGATGTGTACCCTATGCCTCAGGTCGACGAACTTTTACACAGACTGGGTAAGGCGAGGTTTATCTCCAATTTGGACCTGATGAAGGGATACTGGCAGATTCCCTTAACCAGCAGTTCTAGAGAGAAAACCACATTTTCAACACCAGAGGGGCTGTTTCACTTTGAAACCATGCCGTTTGGGCTACATGGTGCGCCCATTGCCTTTCAGAGACTGATGGACCAGGTTTTATGTCCACATCATGAATATGCAGCAGCGTATATTGATGGCGTGGTCATTTACAGCTCCACCTGGCGAGAGCATTTGGCTAGGATTGCAGCCGTCCTTCAGTCTCTAAGGGTAGCCCAGCTGACAGTTAACTTGAGAAAATTTGCGTTTGCCAAGATAGAGACTCAATATTTGGGATTTTTAATGGGGAATGGAAGGGTGAGACCTGTAGTCACTAAAATCCAGGCTTTGGTTGACGCAGCGATCCCCAAAACCAAGACTCAGGTGAGGTCACACTGGGATTAGCCAGTTATTACCGCCGCTTTATCCCCGAGTATGCCACAGTGGTTAACCCTTTAGTTGACCTCATCAAAAAGAGTGCTCCAAATTTAATTAAGAGGTCATCTGTGTGTCAGGGGACGTTTGATACTATTAAGCGTAGACTTTGCCAGGCCCCCACTCTTATCACACCAGATATCACCAAAAGATTCATCCTCCACACCGACGCTTCGGATGTGGGTTTGGGTGCTGTCTTGTCTCCAAAAGGTAGATGGAGTAGAACACCCGATACTGTACTGTAAAAAAAATGCTACCTCAGGAACGCAACTACTCTGTAGTCGAAAAGGAGTGTTTGGCCATCAAATGGGCTACTCACTCTTTACGATACTACCTGCTGGGACACTCATTTGATCTTGTCACAGACCACACCCCACTCAAGTGGTTAAGCACAATGAAGGATAGCAATACCCGGATAGCTCGGTGGTATTTGGTGTTGCAGCCCTTCATGTACCATATGGTACACTGTGCAGGGAAAGACCATCAAAATGTGGATTATTTTTCCCGGGAGGGGGGAGTAATGGGAAAGATAGATTCAGCCGAGTGTTCCTTCGGCTCCACTCCGAGCGGTGGGATATGTGACAGAAATATAATGAGTTGTGGTTGCAAATCTCCCTCCCGACCTGTGAGGGCGCTAAGCAACGAGTTCTTTTGATGGGCTAGACTGACAGTTCTTTCCCGGGTCGAGGAGTTGGCCAGTCTGGAAGAAGGTGAGTCTCTGTTGCAAGAACGTATTGACCTGGAAGATAAACAATGTAGCAGCAGCAGATTGTAAGGCAGCTGCATTAGTTTACCAAGGGGTCATGCGTGACAGCATAAAAAGGGGACGGAGATCCTTCGCTTGGGTTCAAAGACACACGGAACTGGAAGGACCAGGAGAGTTCCCAAAAAGAAACGAGAAATATTTGTGAGTGTTTTGTTTGTTTGTAGCATTGTTAGTAATTGTCTTTTGTTTGTAAATTCACTAGACGGCTAACACGTCTCCAGAACTGTCGCCTTGGGCCAGCACTAGCCGGAACAACAACACCACAGTCACTGTTATTTGTTATCACCCACCTTGAGCACTACTGCACGCACCCGGACTGGTGATTTGTGTTAGTAGTATTGTGGGAGCGGATAACGTGTTATTATTTGTTTTGTTTACAAATCATTATTATTATTTTTCCTGCCAAGCTTTACACCAGGGGTGTATTGCCGGAGGATTATTGTTTGGTTGCCAGACCAGATTTGTGTAAAAATAGAAATAACATTTCCAAATTGGATTACAGTTTTCACTTGTGATTGTTTCTGCAATGCATCAGCTCTGCATCTGGTCTTAATCAGCAGCCACTTTGCCACAGCAAGTCAAAAAGGAAGTTAGAAAGGCCAAGAGAGAGATAGAAATGAACACTGCTAAGGGGGCTAAAACCAGTTCCAAAAATGTTTCCCAATACTATAACAGCAAGAGAACATTCAAATAGGGGGTTAAATATCTAAGAGATACAAATGGCAAAATCATAAACGAAGAAAAAAAAAATAGCAAATATATTAAATGATTACTTTCACTAGTTTTTGCAAAGGAGGATATGGGAAACGTCCCACATGTCGGCTTGCTCCTATCCAGTTTTAAATAAGTTTAGCATAACAGAGGCAGAAGTGTTAAAGGGACTAGGAACTCTTAAAATAAACAAATCCCTTGGGCTGGATGAGATCCTCCCAATAGTACTCAAAGAAATGAAAGAAGTTATTTACAAACCGCTAACCAAGATCATGCAATAGTCTCTTGACAAGGGGTTGTACTAACAGACTGGAAAATTACAAACATAATACCGATCCACAAAAAGGGAATTGTGTTGTGTTAAAAATTATTTTATCTTGCGGGGAAAAGCCACCAAGTTAAATATAAGAAGGCTTTGTCCCAGGCTAGATCTTTATACTATTCTAACTTGATTGAAAAAAATGAAAATAATCCTAGATTTCTTTTTGCATCTATAGATAAATTAGTAAATCCACCTTCTATTACTTCTACCTCTAATATTGGTTCAATTTTTAGTTGCACTGAATTTTTTAATTTTTTAATTCTTTCAAAATAAAATTTTTGACATTGAGATCAGATCTTACAGACTCCTTCTATTACGGACCTTTCTTCCTACTTTGAATTACTAGGCCATGATAAAGTTATGATGGAGGCTTTCTCGTTGGTTACTTAGCAAGAGCTGACAGTGTTAGGCATATGAGACCAACCACTTGTGCCCTTGATCCTGTTTCTACTAAACTATTAAAATATCTATTTAGTGTTGCTAATATAAACATTTTAACAATTATAAATGAATCACTTTCATCTGGTATAGTTCCCTCTGAAGTTAAGGTTGCAGTGGTTAAACCCCTGCTTTAAAAAAGTAATTTGGATTCTACAGTTATTGACAACTATATAGGCCAATTTCCAATCTTCAATTTTTAGCCAAGGTCTTGGAGAAAGTTGTTGCAAATCAATCACTAACATTTTTAGCTTATAATGCTTTATTTGAGAAATTTCAGTCTGGATTTCAATCTGCACATAGCACTGAGACAGCTCTTGTTAGGGTTGTAAATTATCTTTTGATAAGCTCCGACACTGGCTTTCCTTCAATTTTAATTCTTCTTGATCTTAGCGCTACCTTTGACACCGTGGACCATTCCATTCTATAAAATTGGCTTGGGAGTTTAGTGGGCTTGGCAGGCGGTGTCCATTCTTGGTTTAGGTCTTATCTTTCCAACGGGTTTCAGTACATTTCTGTCAGGGAGATAAAGTCTGATTTGTCAGAGGCTGTCTGTGTTCCTCAGGGTTCTATTTTAGGTCCCTGTGGCAAAGTGGTGCGTGAATACATGTGTGTGCAGTGCAGAGTGGATACAAAACAGTCAGACAACAAGTTACAGGTGCAAGGGTGTTTATTGATATCTCAATGTCCAGAGCCTTACAGCAAAAAACTGTAAATAATAAATGTTGTAAAGTGATACGGCGGTGTCTATCACTCTGTTTGTAATCTCCGGGTTTGACCCATAACCCAAAAGTCCCGTTTACACCGACACGTAACACACAAACACAAACACAGTTCCTACAGTGAGTGAATTAGTGCTCGTGGTGCAAAGACAGTTCTCCGTGAACAAAAGAAAAGTGTTGGTGTCCAGGTTTGATGCTGGCTGAATAGCAGCAGCTCCAGATCGTGCTAGTAGTCTAAAATAACAAACAAACAGTTTTTACTTTGACAAACAAAACACAACACTCACGTTCTTTTGGTTTCACAAGCTTTTGTTTCCTTCTAGGTTTTCATTCTAACCATTTACCAAGGAACAGATTACTTTGCTACGCCCCTATTTTATACCCTCCTCATGACCCCTTGGTTAACAAGCGCATCCGCTTCTCCAATCCGCGGATGCCACACCGTTTCCCGTCTGGGTCATTGAGTTCAGGTTCCATAGCTCCATCCCTTTTCTAGCCGGCCGACTTCCACCTACCCACGGGAATAAATTGTCATGCCTTTCAGTCCAGGGTACTCTGTCCCTTTACCTAGTGCCCCAGGTGAGGAGGGAGATCTAACACCAAGCGTCATTCGATCTCTGTCATAGTCCCCTGTTGTTTTCATTATATATGCTGCAATTAGGTGATATTATCCGCAGGTGTGGAGTGAATTTCCATTGTAATGCAGATGATACTCAGCTGTACTTGTCTTTCAATCCAGACAATCCCTCTACTGGGGCGCTATTAGCTGCTTGCTTTGCGGACGTAAAGTGTTGGATGTCGCAGAATTTTCTGATGTTGAATTCTGATAACAGAATGTCATGCTTGTGGGTTCACAGCACCAATTAAAAAATGTTGATTTATATAAAATAGATCTTAGCAGCGTTTCCTCATAACTAAAACTTGAAGCAAGAAATTTGGGCGTCATTTTTTTATCCTGTTCTATCATTTGAGTCCCATATTAGGAATATTACTAAACCATCTTTTCATCATTTGAGAAATATAGCTAACTTATTATTATTTGTTTATTTAGCAGACGCCTTTATCCAAGGCGACTTACAGAGACTAGGGTGTGTGAACTATGCATCAGCTGCAGAGTCACTTACAATTACATCTCACCCGAAAGACAGAGCACAAGGAGGTTAAGTGATTTGCTTAGGATCACACAATGAGTCAGTGGCCAAGGTGGGATTTGAACCGGGGGCCTCCTGGTTATAAGCCCATTTCTTTAACCACTGGACCACATAGCCTCCTATAAGGTATCTGATGTTGAGAGGCTAATGCATGCCTTTTGTTTCATCGAGAATCGACTATTGTAATGCACTTTTTTCTGGGATTCTAAAATATTTGGTGTCTTGTTTGCAGCTTATTCAGAATGCTGCTGCAAGAAGTCTAACTAAAAACAGAAAAGGTGAACATATTACTCCTGTCTTGGCCTCCTTACACTGGCTTCCTGTGCAGTTTCGAATTGATTTTAAGATTTTATTTTTAACTTATAAGGCCCTTAATGGATTAGCACCCAGTTATTTACAAGAGCTGTTGATCCCATATATTCCTAAATGGAATCTTAGATCTCAGGATGCAGAGCTCTTGGTTATTCCAAGGGTAAATACAAACAGTATGAGAGGAAGGGCCTTTTCTTATAAGGCTCCTACAGTATGGAACGTTCTGCCTTTTTTTGTCAGAGAAGCTAGGAGTCTTGCTGTTTTTAAGTAAAGATTGAAGACTTATTTATATACACAGGCCGTTTTTTTTATTCTTACTGTTTTTTTTAATATACATGATTGGAAATGTCTTTTTATTATAATCTTTTTTATGCTATTTTAATGATTTATTATGCTGTGTGTATTATGTTTTCTGTAAAGCACCTTGGGGTCGATGATGTAAGGTGCTAAATGAAAGTAAATAAATAAATAATAAATAAATAAAACCAAACCAGGAAACTACAGACCACTAAGCCTGACTTCTATTATATGTAAACTTATGGAAACTATAATAAGATCCAAAATGGAAAATTACCTATATAGTAACAGTATTATGGTAAACAGTCAGCATAGTTTTAGGAAAGGGAGATCGTGTCTAAATAACCTGCTTGAATTTTTTTTTGGATGCAACACAGACAATGGATAATTGCAAAGCATATGATATGGTTTATTTAGATTTTCACAAAGCTTTTGACAGTCATGCATAAATTCTCAAACTGAACGTAGTAGGGAATCAAGGAAATGCATGCACATGGATTAGGGAGTGGTTAACAAGCAGAAAGTACTGATTAGTAGAGAAAACCTCAAAATGGAGAGAGATAACCAGTGGTGTACCACAGGGATCAGTCCTAGGTCATCTGCTATTCCTAATCTACATTAATGATTTAGATTCTGGTATAGTAAGCAAATTTGTTAAATTTGCAGACAACATAAAAATAGGAGGAGTGGCAAACACTGTTGCAGCAGCAAAGGTCATTCAAAATGATCTAGACAGCATTCAGAACTGGGCAGACACATGGCAAATGATATAGAGAAAATTTTGAGGTACTGCACACAGGCAATAAAAATGTGCATTATAAATATCATATGGGAGATAATAAAATTGAAGAAATAATCTATGAAAAAGACCTAGTAGTTTATGTTGACTCAGAAATGTCTTCATCTAGACAATGTGGGGAAGCTATAAAAAAAGGCCAACAAGATGCTCGGATATATTGCGAGAAGTGTTGAATTTAAATCAAGGGAAGTAATGTTAAAACTTTACAATGCATTAGTAAGACCTAATCTAGAATACTGTGTTCAGTTCTGGTCACCTCGCTACAAAAAAGATATTGCTGCTCTAGAAAGAGTACCAAGAAGAGCGACCAGAATTATTCCGGGTTTAAAAGGCATGTCATATGCAGGCAGACTAAAATAATTGAATCTAATCAGTCTTGAACAAAGAAGTCTACACGGCGATCTGATTCAAGCATTCAAAATTCTAAAACGTACTGACAATGTCGACCTATGGGGCTGAAAAAAGAAACAAGGACCAGGGGTCACAAGTGGAGATTAGATAGAGGGGCATTCAGAACAGAATGTAGGAGGCACTTTATTACACAGAGAATCGTGGGAGTCTGGAACCAACTCCCCTGTAATGTTGTTGAAGCTGACACCCTGGGATCCTTCAAGAAACTGCTTGATGAAATTCTGGGATCAATAAGCTACTAACAACTAAACGAGCAAGATGGGCCGAATAGCCTCCTCTCGTTTGTAAACGTTCTTATGTTCTTATGACCCATGCTGGACACCGTTTAGACTCCAGCACACTTTGTTTAATGTTTTGATGGGCTGTGTGTTAAAGGGCAGAGGATTTGTGTAGAAATGCTTGAAAAAGGCATGAGCTGCAATGTGACTGAGTTGTGAGTGAACCTGTACAAGCAGCTCCAGCACTGCAGGGGATTATGATGTCACAGTGCTATTGAGAACAATTATTCTCTCAGCACTGTGACATCACAGTGGACTGGAATCAGCAGGTCTCAACAGTATAAAAGGCCACTCCTGTTTGTGTTGTATACATTTTCAGATTTATTTTAATTGTAAAAAATATATACACAGAAATAACCAACACTACTGTGACAATGAAAAATAAACTTAACTATTCTTTAAAAACAAAATCTAACAGTTTGTAAATTTTATTATTTCAAAGCACAACATTAATATTGTATAATTTCAACTGACCCCCTTTCCCTGTCTCTTATTGAGAGGAACGGTAGTTCCTCGCACAAGTTAGAAAAACTTGTTTGAAACTACCGAGAGTCTCTATCAGCTCAAAGAGTTAGCTGTTTTTACCATTTTGCAGCGGCAAAACTAAATCACTTAGAATTTGTACCAGTATCAAAGGTCTTAAACTTTCTTACCCTCTGAATCTATTCAGAAACCCTTCTGCAAGCCCCACTTATATTTAGCCCGGCCCAACGTGGTTTACTGGGGAAGAACAGCGGGCAAACATACCACATATGCCAATTGAACAGCTTCTTCACTGGAAAAAGCCTTGGATTTAAAGGGTTAAATCACTTTGGGCCACCGATTTCTCTGCCGGTACCTGACAAGGGACAACCCTTCTGCAAGCCCCACTTGTATTTAGCCCGGCCCAACGTGGTTTACTGGGGAAGAACAGCGGGTAAATATGCCACATATGCCAATTGCTCAGCATCTTATTCGCTCTTTATGTATCTAAGTTGAATAAGTAGCCTTGCATTTAACGGGTTAAATCACGTCGGGTCGCTGATTTCTCTGCAGGTACCCAGCAAGGGACAACCCTTCTGCAAGCCCCACTTGTATTTAGCCCGGCCCAACGTGGTTTACTGGAGAAGAACAGTGGGTAAATATGCCACATATGCCAATTGCTCAGGTTCTTATTCGCTATTGATGTATCTACGTTGAATAAGTAGCCTTGCATTTAACGGGTTAAATCACGTCGGGTCGCTGATTTCTCTGCAGGTACCCAGCAAGGGGCACACCCTCTGCAAGCTACACCTGTATTTAGCCCAACCCAACGTGGTTTACTGGGGAAGAACAGCGGGTAAATATGCCACATATGCCAATTGCTCAGCTTCTTATTCGCTCTTTATGTATCTACATTGAATAAGTAGCCTTGCATTTAACAGGTTAAATCACATCGGGTCGCTGATTTCTCTGCAGGTACCCAGCAAGGGGCATTCCCTCTGCAAGCTACACCTGTATTTAGCCCGGCCCAACGTGGTTTACTGGGGAAGAACAGCGGGTAAATATGCCACATATGCCAATTGCTCAGCTTCTTATTCTCTCTTTATGTATCTACGTTGAATAAGTAGCTTTGCATTTAACGGGTTAAATCACGTCGGGTCGCTGATTTCTCTGCAGGTACCTGGCGAGGGGCAACCCCTCTGTAAGCTACACCTGTATTTAGCCTGGCCCAACATTGTTTACTGGAGCAGAACAGAGGGCAAACATGCCACATATGCCAATTGCACAGCTTAAATTCAAGGCTACAAATAAAAGGCTGCGAATAAGAAGATGAGTGAATGAGAAGCTGGAGAATAAGAAGCTGGCAATAAGAACCCAACTTCAGCCTCGTCTGTAAAGCCACAGACGTGTGAAATGTTTGTATGTAAATGTTTAGATGTTAAACACCAGTCCTGTTATAAATGCGTATGAATGTTTAAAAAGTGTTACAAATCATAACAACGTCCAAAAGTTTAGAAAATAAACATCACACGGTGTTTAAATCTTAAATACATTTAAAATCATAAACCCAGTGACGTGTTTTAAAAGTGACAAATAAGAGTTTTACAGTGTAGCGTTTATACTTTTTGTTCTATTATTTCACAAACACAACATTTTACCCAAATGTATGATGTTTTCTTGAATTATCTGTAGTTTTTTCTTGTTTCCCCTACAAAATGTCTCCAAAACCATTACTTTTAAATCGACACATTACTTTGGGGCCAGCAGTGTGAAGTAGTGGTTAGGACTCTAGGCTCTTGACCGGAGGGTTGTGGTTTCAATCCCGGGTGAGGGACACTGCTGTTGTACCCTTGAACAAGGTATTTTACCTAGATTCAGTATAAACAACTGGATAAATTGGTAATTGTATGTAAATATAATGTGATATAGTTGTGACTACTGTAATTTGCCCTGGATAAGGGTGTCTGCTAAAAAAAAATAATTTAAATGCAATCTGCTGAACTATTTGCATTTGACTTGGTATTTGTATATTCTGAAATATAATAATTTGCATTTGAATTTCAAATCATTTGAAAGCTTCAAAAATATTTAAATTTTAAACACTTTTCAATAATAATGCTCATAACAAAGTAGAGAGACTTTTCAGTATTGCTGGTAAAGTTGATTAACCTGAAAGATGCAAACTAAAGGACACTTTTGAGAACTTCATGTTTATTAAACATAACAAACAAAACAAGTAAAAAATAATAATTGTGCAATGCACACATATATAAATATATACATATATCTCATCATTTATGTCAGTTTTTCACAAACCTGGTTCTGCGGGCCCACTGTGTCTGCTGTTTGTGTTCCAACTGAGTTCTCAATTATTAAATTGATCCCCCAATTGAACTAACAATTAGTGACTTAATGCAATGTTAGAAATAACTTGAAATATCCAACTCTTTTGGCTGCTTTCACAAACCCTGATCAGCACTAATCTTGGACTACCTTACCTGAGTTAACACTAGGTAGTCCTAGATTAGTGTTAATTGATGCCTGTGCAGCCAGCCATTTCTACAAATAATTCAAATGCTCTGATTAGACATTTTATTCATTCAATTGAGGGTTCAATTTGTAATTTAAAGCTCAGTTGGAACACAAATCAGCAAACACTGGGTCCTCAGGACCTAAATTGGGAAACACTGTTTTATGTAACTTGCTTCCTATATTGGTACATACCTGTTAATCATTATGAACTACGTGATTACTGTGTTTATGTTGTTATTATATAAACTGTTTTCCTTGTATGTCACCTTGGATAAAGGCCTCTGCCAAATTCATGTTAATAAATTAACATTTGTTGTATGGGAAAGTATTTGAAGTCCATTTAGCATTTGTCACCTATTTGCATTTGTATTTAGTTTGGTAGTACATGTATCACATTTGCATTTGTATTAAGCAAATTCGCAAGAACATTGACATTGCCACTGGTCTCATCAATTTCCTACTATCTGGAAAACACAAGTATGCTCAAAACCATCAAATTTAACAATGGAGTCACCCATACCTTTCAACGTTTATGCTCAAAGTTTGAAATCATGGATAGAGTCTACATTGTTCGAGAGCAGTTCCCAGTCATTGGTGCTCATACAATCACCATTCACAAATGCCAGAGGATGACTCTAAAAACAGTTATGATGGATCGTGGTAACTCCATTTTCTCCTATAGACAAAGTTTCATTGCACTTTCCACAGTTACTTCCTTAAGTGGTATCAACTTTGACCCCACCTGCATCTACGCATGTCAAACTGCAGTTGAAGAGTACCATCAGCTCAGAGGGATTTATTGTCTGAAGTTGATAAGCTTGAAAGAGACTAACACGCACAAGGGACACAAGGTAAAAGATCATGCGCATTTCATTCACCGAGCCATCATTAATGTTCAGGAACAGCAAAAGCCTCAGTCTTCTAAGAGAACATTGCACTTACACATCCATTCAGAGCCTTGAGCAACCCCAATTTCACCTCATGCTATGCGAATTCAACATTACAGTGCCTTCTTCACTTGCAACCTCTGAAGGATTCATTAAAACACAGTCAACAAGAGGCTATCAGGAGCTTTGTTCACAAATAGGATCACTTGCCATCCACTGCGTCTCTGACTACTGTGGATATTTGTCACTTCTTAGGAGAACCTTTCAATAGAGGTGAGCAGCAACATGTTGCAGAGTTTCTCACCAAATTGTCCGAAATTTGTCCTGAAGTATTTTGCATGGTTTCAGTCACAATAAGTCATTACATTCTATGTACTACATGTAACTACTGCTCATCAAACCGAGAGGTGTTGCATGTTTATCCTCTACATGTACCTGCTGGTACAGATTCCATGTGTTTGGAAGAACTCTTTTATAGAACATAAGAACATAAGGGAACATAAGAAAGTTTACAAACGAGAGGAGGCCATTCAACCCATCTTGCTCGTTTGGTTGTTAGTAGCTTATTGATCCCAGAATCTCATCAAGCAGCTTATTGAAGGATCCCAGGGTGTCAGCTTCAACAACATTACTGGGGAGTTGGTTCCAGACCCTCACAATTCTCTGTGTAAAAAAGTGCCTCCTATTTTCTGTTCTGAATGCTCCTTTATCTAATCTCCATTTGTGACCCCTGGTCCTTGTTTCTTTTTTCAGGTCAAAAAAGTCCCCTGGGTCGACATTGTCTATACATTTTAGGATTTTGATTGTTTGAATCAGATCACCGCGTAGTCTTCTTTGTTCAAGACTGAATAGATTCAATTCTTTTAGCCTGTCTGCATACGACATGCCTTTTAAACTCAGGATAATTCTGGTTGCTCTTCTTTGCACTCTTTCTAGAGCAGCAATATCCTTTTTGTAACGAGGTGACCAGAACTGAACACAATATTCTAGATGAGGTCTTACTAATGCATTGTAAAGTTTTAACATTACTTCCCTTGATTTAAATTAAACACTTCTCACAATATATCCGAGCATCTTGTTGGCCTTTTTTATAGCTTCCCCACATTGTCTAGATGAAGACATTTCTGAGTCAACATAAACTCCTAGGTCTTTTTCATAGTTCCCTTCTTCAATTTCAGTATCTCCCATATTATATTTATAATGCACATTTTTATTGCCTGCATGCAATACTTTACACTTTTCTTTGTTAAATGTCATTTGCCATGTGTCTGCCCAGTTCTGAATGTTGTCTACATCATTTTGAATGACCTTTGCTGCTGCAACAGTCTCTGCAAATTTAACAAGTTTGCTTACTATACCAAAATCTAAATCATTAATGTAGATTAGGAATAGCAGAGGACCTAATATTGATCCCTGTGGTACACCACTGGTTACCTCACTCCATTTTGAGGTTTCTCCTCTTATCAGTACTTTCTGTTTTCTACATGTTAACCACTCCCTAATCCATGTGCATGCATTTCCTTGAATCCCTACTGCATTCAGTTTGAGAATTAATCTTTCATGCAGGACTTTGTCATAAGCTTTCTGGAAATCTAAATAAACCATGTCGTATGCTTTGCAATTATCCATTGTCGATGTTGCATCCTCAAAAAAGTCAAGGTTAGTTAGACACGATCTCCCTTTCCTAAAACCATGCTGACTGTCTCCCAGGATATTGTTACCATATACAGTACTGTGCAAAAGTTTTAGGCAGGTGTGAAAAAATGCTGTAAAGTAAGAATGCTTTCAAAAATAGACATGTTAATAGATTATATTTATCAATTAACTAAATGCAAAGTGAGTGAACAGAAGAAAAATCTAAATCAAATCCATATTTGGTGTGACCACCCTTTGCCTTCAAAACAGCATCAAGCATCAATTCTTCTAGGTACACTTGCACACAGTTTTTGAAGGAACTCGGCAGGTAGGTTGGCCCAAACATCTTGGAGAACTAACCACAGTTCTTCTGTGGATTTAGGCAGCCTCAGTTGCTTCTCTCTCTTCATGTAATCCCAGACAGACTTCGATGATGTTGAGATCAGGGCTCTGTGGGGGCCATACCATCACTTCCAGGACTCCTTGTTCTTCTTTACGCTGAAGATAGTTCTTAATGACTTTCGCTGTATGTTTGGGGTCGTTGTCATGCTGCAGAATAAATTTGGGGCCAATCAGATGCCTCCCTGATGGTATTGCATGATGGATAAGTATCTGCCTGTACTTCTCAGCATTGAGGAGACCATTAATTCTGACCAAATCCCCAACTCTATTTGCAGAAATGCAGCCCCAAACTTGCAAGGAACCTCCACCATGCTTCACTGTTGCCTGCAGACACTCATTCGTGTACGCTCTCCAGCCCTTCGGCGAACAAACTGCCTTCTGCTACAGCCAAATATTTCAAATTTTGACTCATCAGTCCAGAGCACCTGCTGCCATTTTTCTGCACCTCAGTTCCTGTGTTTTCGTGCATAGTTGAGTCGCTTGGCCTTGTTTCCACGCCGGAGGTATGGCTTTTGGCCGCAAGTCTTCCATGAAGGCCACTTCTGACCAGACTTCTCCGGACAGTAGATGGGTGTACCAGGGTCCCACTGTTTTCTGCCAGTTCTGAGCTGATGGCACTGCTGGACATCTTCCGATTGCGAAGGAAGTAAGCATGATGTGTCTTTCATCTGCTGCAGTAAGTTTCCTTGGCCGACCACTGCGCTCACGGTCCTCAATGTTGCCCGTTTCTTTGTGCTTCTTCAAAAGAGCTTGGACAGCACATCTGGAAACCCCTGTCTTCCTTGAAATTTCTGCCTGGGAGAGACCTTGCTGATGCAGTATAACTACCTTGTGTCTTGTTGCTGTGCTCAGTCTTGCCATGGTGTATGACTTTTGACAGTTAACTGTCTTCAGCAACCTCACCTTGTTAGCTGAGTTTGGCTGTTCCTCACCCAGTTTTATTCCTCCTACACAGCTGTTTCTGTTTCAGTTAATGATTGTGTTTCAACCTACATATTGAATTGATGATCATTAGCACCTGTTTGGTATAATTGTTTAATCATACACCTGACTATATGCCTACAAAATCCCTGACTTTGTGCAAGTGTACCTAGAAGAATTGATGCTGTTTTGAAGGCAAAGGGTTGTCACACCAAATATGGATTTGATTTAGATTTTTCTTCTGTTCACTCACTTTGCATTTAGTTAATTGATAAATATAATCTATTAACATCTCTATTTTTGAAAGCATTCTTACTTTACAGCATTTTTTCACACCTGCCTAAAACTTTTGCACAGTACTGTAGGTAATTTTCCATTTTAGATCTTATTATAGTTTCCATAAGTTTACATATAATAGAAGTCAGGCTTATTGGTCTGTAGTTACCTGGTTGGGTTTTGTCTCCCTTTTTGTGGATCGGTATTACGTTTGCTATTTTTCAGTCTGTCGGTACAACCTGTGTCAAGAGACTGTTGCATGATCTTGGTTAGCGGTTTGTAAATAACTTCTTTCATTTCTTTGAGTACTATTGGGAGGATCTCATCCGGCCAAGGGGATTTGTTTATTCTAAGAGCTCCTAGTCCCTTTAACACTTCTGCCTCTGTTTTGCTAAAGTTATTTAAAATTGGATATGAACAGGTCGACATGTCGGGCATGTTGTCCGTGTCCTCCTTTGTAAAAACCTGTGAAAAGTAATCATCTAATATATTTGCTATTTTTTTTTCTTCATCTATGATTTTGCCATTTGTGTCTCTTAGACATTTAACCTCTGAATGTTCTCTTGCTGTTATAATATTGGAAAAACATTTTGGAATTGGTTTTAGCCCCTTTAGCAAGATTGATTTGTCTCTCTCTTGGCCTTTCTAACTTCCTTTTTGACTTGCATTTGCAGTTCCAAGTACTCTTTCTGTGTACTTTGTTTTTGGTCCCTTTTAAATGCTCTGTAAAGTGCCTTTTTTGCTGAATATTTTTTTCAATTGATCTATTAAACCATTTTGGCCATTTTGTTTTAGATTTAGATTTGTCTACTTTTGGTTTGTAATTGTTTTGCGCCTCTATTACTACATTTGTAAAAAACAGCCATCCTTTTTCTGTGGATGTTTTCTCTATTTTACTCCAATCTACTTCTGTTAGTCTCTGTTTCATACCTTCATAGTTTGTTTTTTCTAAAATTGTAAACCTTAGCTTTAGTCATTACTAAATGGGGTTTTAAAAAATACTTCAAATGAGACCATGTTGTGGTCTGAGTTTGCCAATGGCTCTCTGACCTCTATTTTAGTTATTCTGTCTTCGTTATTTGAAGAGACTAAATCAAGGCATGCCTCCCCTCTAGTTGGTGCCTTGACAAATTGCATTAGGAAGCAGTCATTTGCCATTTCAACCAATGACAAATGGGCAATGATTCCTGGTAACAAATGTAGGCAATGCAAAACTTCTCCAATCATGAAACGTGAATTTATTCAAATCAGCAGGGAGACTGATTGCAGTCCAACTTATGCTTTGGGAAACCAAACGAGACGGGACCGTTACAAAGTGACACAATGCTAAGTTTACTGCTGTGCAGAAGAGCACAATTACTGTGGACAACAGGAATTACCAATTAGCTTCCATTATCATACACCAAGGACAGGATGTTACTTCAGGACACTATGTGTCTGTTCTTGCTGTGGGTGCTACTGGAAAATGGGTGCATGCAAATGATGCACTTATTGAAGTCAAACCATGGTCAAGAAATGCAAACGAAATGTATATGGCCTTTTATGAAGAGATCTAATGCTTTACAGATGCCTTAGCCTAAGTTCATAACACCACTCTATCAAGGAGAATAATGTTTTTTTCCAGCATTAAAATGTGTTAGTATACTACCCTTTAGCACACACATGCATATGTACCTTTTGAACCATTCAAAACATTGTAGTTTTGTACCTACGTAAATATCAATACCTACCAAAATAGACATTGTTTTCATCACTCATGCAACTATAAGAATATAATGTTTACACTTTCAATACTGTCCAAAAGTCCCTTCTACCATTATTTTACTTTCAAATCTTTTCTCATTTCTCTTATATTACTCTACTTATTACTCTCTTGTAATGTCTGGCTGTCTATTTACCATACACATTCTTGAATATCTTTCCCTCGCTTTATTCATTATTTGATGAAGTAAAAAAAGAAGTGATATCTATAACAAAAAACATTGTCAATGTAAAAAAACAAAGTTAGAAAACGCAACAGCCATTTAAAAAGGTGATATCAAACACAAAAGTCCAAGTTAGGAGAAGCAATTAGGCCAATCGTGTCAAGCATCAAGTAAATAGGCACAATTGGAAAGGTGCTGGGGCCCAAGATTCACACAATTCTTGCTTCTAACTTGGTGCCTTTTTTTGATCACTTCGCTCCACTTGAAATGCTCTTTGTATGACTTGAAGTGACTGAGACACACACACACACACACTACAACACACACAGTCGCAGTGTGTGTGTGTGTCTCAGTCACCAAGTCATACAAAGAGCATTTCAAGTGGAACAAAGTGATCAAAAAAAGGCACCAAGTTAGAAGCAAGAATTGTGTGAATCTTGGGCCCCAGCACCTTTCCAATTGTGCCTATTTACTTGATGCTTGACACGATTGGCCTAATTGCTTCTTCTAACTTGGATTTGTGTTTGATATCACCCCTTTAAAAGGCTGTTCCGTTTTTCTAACTTGTTTTTTTACATTGACATTTTTTTGTTATAGATACAAGACTACTGTCAGTCTCCTCACTAATATAAACGAATAGAAGTGAATCTGTCTAGTTGACCCTTTTTTCTTCTAACTTTTTATAAGAAATCCGAGACCATTTTTTTAAAAGTGCATTTATTTTAAAGTTTTGAAGATGATCCCACACCATCAGAACAGAAAAAAGGGCTTGCAATTCCACCATCTGACCACCATGTGGCGATATTCTTATTACCCAAGTTAAGGAGTTTTCACACGGAGTGTGTCGCATCAAAGCATCAGCGTCCAGCATATTTTTACTCCGTCAAGTTGCTTTCACACCAAAGGCATTCAAACCTGTGATGCACAAGGTGTTGAAGTGTATTATTATTAAATATACTTAATTCTTGTTCTAGTGTATGATGGAACACTGCCCCTTAAAATAAAAACCTAAAACAGCCATAGTTAAAACAAACAAATAAAAGAACGCATCACAAATAAGTAAAAATAAATAAATAAATAAAATAATTAATAATAATCAACAATAATTACCCTACTGCTGACTGTTGTGTTTCTCTACCTTTTCATTTCCAAATGCTGCTCCAAAAACTGCATTTGCAGCATATATTTCCATGGTTTTATATTTCTCACTGCCTGCCCCCTCTTGTTCCTTTTTTAAGAAAACTGGTCCTGCAAGCTCTTCCATCGGTTTTGAACTACATTGGAGTCACAAGATGTGCAAAATAAGTAAAACAACAACAGCAAAACAAGCAACAGAGTACATTACTTGTGGTTCGCTATAGCACTTTAACCAAAATAGAACCATTAATGTGGTGCATATTTTTTTTATGCAGGCTATTCTTGAAGTTCGTAATCATAAAAAAAAACAACTAAACTTTATACAACTATTCAGTTTAAAGATAGTTTGTTTGAAACACAGAACTCATCTGTTCTCCACAAATAAGTAGTAAGCATTTTGATTACTGGACATTTACGTATTTACTGTGTCCGAAAAAATTAAATAATGTAAAATATACATAAAAATGAAGATTATAAACATTATATTTATACATGTATTCATGTGGAGGTGTGTTTTTAACACATCGGATCTCACTTTGTGTTGCTGTTAAAAAGTTTTTTTTGTTTTCTTTACTATAGCTATATTTGTCCCCATTATCTTTAAGGAAACTTTTCATTTCGGCAATATTTACTGTTTTAACTCACTCATTAGGCCGATCTGTTTGTGTTAATGAAATACAGTAGGGGCTACCTATTGATGTTTGTTGTCACACCGACAAGGGGTCGAGAGCTGGAGTGTGATTGGTTAGAGACACAAATTTATGCCCGACGCGCATAGAAAAACAGGAGAAGGTCAGTTTTTGACGCCGTCAGTTTTACGCGACACGTCTAGTGTGAATACCTCCATAGGACTTATAGTATTCTAAAACAAATATGAAGTTTACGCTGTACTTTGACGCAATGCGCTCGGTGTGAAAATATCAAATTGATCTTTGTAAAATTTGAAGAATGTGCAGAAGGAATAACAAAAAAAAGAAAATGATGATTTTTATTTGAAAATAAGAAATTTAAAAGCCAGGTCAACTTTCAATACAAAACAGATCACAGAATCAAAGCAGTGCAGAGGGGGGAAGTGAGCGCGAGTACAGAATCACCTGCATTTCAGTCTTTTGCATTTATTAACTCTGCTTTGCCAAGAAATCAAAAGCTGCACAGCAACAGCGTCCCTCAATCTAGATCAGTTTGACTCTGCAATATAATTTCTTCCCGGTCTGTCAGTTTACTATATGTTCCAGAGTTAAGCCTACTGTGCGCAAAAAGAAAGGAAACAACTTGCAGGTAGTTATTCAGCTTCAGGGAGACAAGCTTCCTCTCTCTTGAACCTGCTCGCCACAACATGAGTCATTCTGTGAGCCCACTAGAACTGAACAGGATAGGCATGCTCCTGTTACTACTTGCAGCAGCATAAGGAGATTAGAATAACATCTTCAATCTGTTATAGCTAAGGAAGAAAAACATAACAACCTGTTACTCTCTATAAATCGTGTTTGATATGTTCTCCACAGGCTTGCTGAAAACTCTATTTATATATTTATATATCTATATAAATAAAGAAAAAAATGGTACTGCAACTTCACACAAACTGCAATTACAAAGGTTAGCCTGTAGATGGCAAGCAGTGATAACAGCAACCGCAATTTAATATTTCACCAGCAGATGGTGACAACGTTTATTGAACATTTGCAATCCTGTCATTGCCCACCACGTGGCCCTATTGCCACAGGAATGATTTTTTGGTTTAATTTAGAAACAAACAAGAGCCAGAGGCTTGTTTAAAATTCAAACCTATTAGCACTAGAAACTGTAGAGGCAAGTGCCAATACTGCTGGTCAGTGTGAAAGGTAAGGGGTCAGAATTAGCCTCGGTAGCACTAATTTCATTTGTTAACTACTTCATGAATTAAAGTTTCATTTCTTGATGCATTTGTCCACATCTGCTTCTCCAGGTTTAGTTACTGATTTTTCTATTTATTTTATTTTATTATTATTGTTATAGCTATGGGCCCTATCCAGAAGCACAGTACAAAAGCAAGTCAATAATACAGAAACAGTAAAAATAAATAAGAACATAAGAGTTTACAAACGAATAAATAAATAAAATAAACACCAGGAAGCAACTGAGACTGCAGGTGGTTAGGAAACTGGTTCCATTTTGACTCCCTCATGGGCCTTGTCTAATCTGAAGATGGCAGACACTGGGACATGGTTTCCCATCCTAAACAGAGTCTGGGCCATTCCATGAAGATAACCAGTTTGTTGCACCAATAAGCCAGATACCAGCAAACTAATTTTGCCGATGGGTCTGTTCTAAGAGTTTCCTTACTGGCCAGCAGCCTGGCTCATGGCTTACCCAATGCAAAAGAAGTTACATTTTCAGGGACTGGCCCATCTGTTTACAGGGTGAGGAAACTGGAGCCAGTCTGACCCCCTGAGGAGTTTACTTTGTATGCCAGCTATAGAGAATCTGGAGACAGTATGCTGGCTACATGGACTCAGTTTTCAACCCATATATATATATATATATATATATATATATATATATATATATATATATATATATATATATATATATATATATATAAAGCTTTTCAGGAAGTGTTTGTGTGCCTTTGCGCTGACTTCCGATTGAGAGCCTGTATAAGAGTTTTGTTTCTATTTTGCCCCCCTCCTCCTCTTCCCTCGCTCACAGCAGGCTGCACTTTCTCTTCTGCTTGATCTCGGGTGGCTCCAGCGCCGCGAGAATCGCCTCGTCGAAAACGTTCTTTAAACCGCGCTGCAACGAGACAAAACAGAGACGCAGTCAGCAACGAGACAGAAATAGATAGACACAGTTATCTTATTTACTGGAGTACAGGCGGATCACAACACCCATTTGACTACTCACTGATACAGACAGGTATGTCTTCTTTACCTGTGTGAGGGCAGAGCACTCCACGTATTTGACGGCCCTCAGGTCCCGTGCTAGCTTCTCAGCGGTCTCGGGTGCGAGAGGTCTCTGCTTGTTCTTTGCCAGCTTCTCCACAGTATTGGGGTCGTCGCGAAGGTCAACCTGTGTCCCCACCAGCAGAAAGGGGGTGCGGGGGCAGTGATGAGAGATCTCAGGAATCCACTGAGAGAGAGAGAGAGAGAGAGAGAGAGAGAGAGAGATGAGCACAACACAGAGAAAGAGAGAGAGAGAGAGGTGTACCTTCTCTGATGTTCTCAAAGGAGGTGGGAGGGGAGGTTAGGAAGAGATGGGGAGAGGGAGGAGCGTTGTACCTTCTCTCGGACGTTCTCGAAGGAGGAGGGTGAGACGACAGAGAAGCAGACCAGGAAGACGTCAGTCTGAGGGTAGCTGAGTGGACGCAGCCGGTCATAATCCTCCTGACCTGCAGAGAGAAATCAGGATTAAAAATCAGCAGGTTAACCCTATGCTGCCAGAGTGCTTTAAAATCGATTGTATATGATCGATGACCTTTCATGTCATCTCGGCCGTCAAATCACCAATCTTTGGTGATTTGTCAAATCACCAAGCAAATTTGAACTTGATTTTGTAGAAAAAGAAATTCAGAAATTACTTCACTTACAACTTCTCATATTTTACCAGATGGATCAACCTGATAAATCTCACGAGGCTAGTTAACAAACATAGTTTCTGAAATGTTACTGATCAAACCTTTTACATGTATTCCCAATTCATATATTAATTTTATAAAACCTCAGCTGCAAAAATCACACAATCTCTGCTTAACTCAATCAGATATTGTAAATACAAGGCTCATACAGTTTTTCTGAGTTCGACATCGTTTTCTATGTTGATAACCAATAACCAACTGTAAAAAATAAAGTTTTTGCATTAACAGTTTATTTAACTGTATAATAAACAAGTCTAAATTATACTCACTTCTATAGATAAGCTCTGGACCAGTAACCTTTCTTATTCAGTAACACGAGTCAGTTTTGGTATCTATAGATGAATGTTTCATTCTAAAAGCAGTACACAATTCAGTGTTTTAATCAATGTCAGAAGCAATAGTCAAAGAATTTTGTGTCAATCATAGGTGCCTAACTTTGTTAAACAGTAGGGGGGCAAACTGAAGAAGTAACTGCTGAGCGTAGAGAAGCAAATATTTATTTGTTTTATTTTTTTTACAATTAAGAACCTCTAAGAAACCAAGCAAACCTTGCTGTTGTGAAGTTACGGTTTCAGTAATTGCAAACCTACAAAAATTGGGCAGATGTTTTAGCATAAAATGTACAGTATGTAGCCTACTTACTGAGCACACATTAAATGCAAATACATGCAAGTCTTTGCACAGTGCTACACCTAGAATTCCCACATGTAGTTTATTAAAAGAAAATGTTAAAGAAAAGCAAATACTGTTCTTTAGAAGGTAATTATTCCCCAAGTAAGGCAGTTAAATACTTCCCATGTCAAAAGCACTGTTTTACTATATAAAAAAGACTTCACTCTGAAGTAAAAAGACTTTTTTTTTGCTGAATAAAACCATTTCAACAGTATAAACTTAGGAAGGAAGGACCAGTCAAGAGTTGTTTCTAGTTTTATACAATTAAAATGGTCTTATTGCTCTAAAAACTTGTGTTTTGCCTTTGTGCTTAAGAACATAAGAAAGTTTACAAACGAGGAGGCCATTCAGCCCATCTTGCTCGTTTGGTTGTTAGTAGCTTACTGATCCCAGAATCTCATCAAGAAGCTTCTTGAAGGATCCAAGGGTGTCAGCTTCAACAACATTACTGGGGAGTTGGTTCCAGACCCTCGCAATTCTCTGTGTAAAAAAGTGCCTCCTATTTTCTGTTCTGAATGCCCCTTTATCTAATCTCCAATCTTTTTTCAGGTCAAAGAAGTCCCCTTGGTCGATATTGTCTATACCTTTTAGGATTTTGAATGTTGGAATCAGATCGCCACGTAGTCTTCTTTGTTCAAGACTGAATAAATTCAATTCTTTTAGCCTGTCTGCATACGACATGCCTTTTAAACCCGGGATAATTCTGGTTGCTCTTCTTTGCACTCTTTCTAGAGCAGCAATATTCTTTTTGTAACAAGGTGACCAGAACTGAACACAATATTCTAGGTGGTCTTACTAATGCATTGTAAAGTTTTAACATTACTTCCCTTGATTTAAACACTTCTCACAATATATCCGAGCATCTTGTTGGCCTTTTTTATAGCTTCCCCACATTGTCTAGATGAAGACATTTCTGAGTCAACATAAACTCCTAGGTCTTTTTCATAGTTCCCTTCTTCAATTTCAGTATCTCCCATATCATATTTATAATGCACATTTCTATTGCCTGCATGCAATACTTTACACTTTTCTCTATTAAATGTCATTTGCCATGTGTCTGCCCAGTTCTGAATGCTGTCTAGATCATTTTGAATGACCTTTGCTGCTGCAACAGTGTTTGCCACTCCTCCTATTTTTGTGTCGTCTGCAAATTTGCAAGTTTGCTTTCTATACCAGAATCTAAATCATTAATGTAGATTAGGAATAGCAGAGGACCTAATACTGATCCCTGTGGTACACCACTGGTTACCTCGCTCCATTTTGAGGTTTCTCTAATCAGTACTTACTGTTTTCTACATGTTAACCACTCCCTAATCCATGTGCATGCATTTCCTTGAATCCCTACTGCGTTCAGTTTGAGAATTAATCTTTTATGCGGGACTTTGTCAAAAGCTTTCTGGAAATCTAAATAAACCATGTCGTATGCTTTGCAAATATCCATTTTCAATGTTGCATCCTCAAAAAAGTCAAGTAGGTTAGTTAGACACGATCTCCCTTTCCTAAAACCATGCTGGCTGTCTCCCAGGATATTGTTACCGTATAGGTAATTTTCCATTTTGGATCTTATTATAGTTTCCATAAGTTTACATATAATAGAAGTCAGGCTTATTGGTCTGTAGTTACCTGGTTGGGTTTTGTCTCCCTTTTTGTGGATCGGTATTACGTTTGCTATTTTCCAGTCTGTCGGTACAACCCCTGTGTCAAGAGACTGTTGCATGATCTTGGTTAGCGGTTTGTAAATAACTTCTTTCATTTCTTCGAGTACTATTGGGAGGATCTCATCCAGCCAAGGGGATTTGTTTATTTTAAGAGCTCCTAGTCCCTTTAACACTTCTGCCTCTGTTATGCTAAAGTTATTTAAAATTGGATAGGAACAGGTCGACATGTCGGGCATGTTGTCCGTGTCCTCCTTTGTAAAAACCTGTGAAAAGTAATCATTTAATATATTTGCTATTTTTTTTCTTCATCTATGATTTTGCCATTTGTGTCTCTTAGACATTTAACCTCCTCTTTGAATGTTCTCTTGCTGTTATAATATTGGAAAAACATTTTGGAATTGGTTTTAGCCCCCTTAGCAATATTGATTTTATCGCTCTCTTGGCCTTTCTAACTTCCTTTTTGACTTGTGTTTGCAGTTCCAAGTACTCTTTCTGTGTACTTTGTTTTTGGTCCCTTTTAAACGCTCTGTAAAGTGCCTTTTTTTGCTGAATTTTTTTTAAAATTAATCTATTAAACCATTTGGGCCATTTTGTTTTAGATTTAGATTTGTCTACTTTTGGGATGTAAATGTTTTGCGCATCTAGAACTACATTTTTAAAAAACAGCCATCCTTTTTCTGTGGTTGTTCTCTATTTTACTCCAATCTACTTCTGTTAGTCTCTGTTTCATACCTTCATAGTTTGCCTTTCTAAAATTGTAAACCTTAGCTTTAGTCATTACTTTTGGGTTTTAAAAATACTTCAAATGAGACCATGTTGTGGTCTGAGTTTGCCAATGGCTCTCTGACCTCTGTTTTAGTTATTCTGTCTTCATTATTTGAAAAGACTAAATCAAGGAATGCCTCCCCTCTAGTCGGTGCCTTGACAAATTGCGTTAGGAAGCAGTCATTTGTCATTTCCACCATTTCAATTTCTTCCGTCGTGCTCCCCACTGGGTTCTCCCATTTTATACGGGGGAAGTTGAAATCCCCCATTAGTATGATGGCTTCTCCTTTTCTACACGCATTTCAGATGTCATTGTATAACAGATTATTTTGCTTAGCGTCTGAATTTGGCGGTCTATAGCATGCTCCTATTATTATGCTGTGGCAATGTGCCCCGCCCCTGTGTGCATTTCTGTGCTGTATGTTGCGTGTGGTGTGTTAATGTTGGTGTATTGTAGTTGGCTACACGGGATATAAATGGGTGTGTGCAGCACGAGTTATTTAAAAATGTATAATTGTATTTAGGCACGGGATTGCAGTATCACTTCACGTGCATTTAAAGTATTTAATATGCGAGCACGAGGTTGCACATAATTAATTCACGTGCTGGGATTCAAGTGAATAATTAATTAGTAATTGAATCCCGGCACAACAGTATATATAGATATACATTTCATTCACTCGGGGTTGTGTGTTCAGGGCGAAGGAATGGGAGTGAGGAGATAATTAAAGTTAAAAAGCAATTGCTACGTGGTGCTGGAGGACCAGCATAGTACATGTTTGTTTAGTGTTTGTCCCTGTTTGTTAGTGTCTGTTCGTTTTGTTTGTCTGTTTATTTGGGCCGCAAGTGGCGTGTCCTGTGTTTTGTTAAAACCTTTATATTTATAATAACCCGGCGCAAGCAAGCGCCTTCATCATTTCATCTCATCTGTCCTGTCTGTTATTCGTCTTCTGGTTCTGACGTCACCACTCAGCCAGCCGTGTCACATATGTCAGAGTGGGATAACAGCGCCTCCAAGCGTCAGACCAGGAGAGGTGTTTTGTGTAAAAAATAAATAAATAAACAAATTTAAAAAAGGGGAAATTTTTTTTCCCCTTTGGAAAAAAGAAAAAAGAAAATGGGAAGAAAGGGCCACAAGATGCTGCAGCAGCAACCTCAACAGCCCAGGAGGGAGGAGACGGCGCCCTTCCCATCCTCTGAGGAGATGATGGACTGGGTGTCGGACCCGGATTGGAACTGGGAGGACCTCCCGAAGGTTGTTGACCTGCTGTGGGCCAGAGATGGGGAACATTGGGAACGCTGGGAACAACACTACTTCCCAGTGCCCTTTGTGAACCCGGCAGCCGTGGTGATCAACTACTTGGCTGCCGATATGGGACTGCCCCAGCAGGTTGACTTCCAGGTAGGAGGAGCCACACCTACCTGCACCCTCACTGGGCTAGAGGGAAAATGCCTGCTGTCCCCATCTCCACCAGCAGAGGGAAAATGTCTGCTGTCCCCATCTCCACCAGCAGAGGAAAAGTGCCTGCTGGTTGCACCTTCAGAGCCTTACTCGTCCCCTGCAAGAGAGGGAGAGCCGCACCAGTCCCCTGCAAGAGAGGGAGAGCAGCACCAGTCCCCTGCAAGAGGGGGAGACTACACGCTGCTCTCACCTCCGTCGCCAGGAGACGACACGCTGCTCCCACCTCCGTCGCCAGGAGACTACACACTGCTCCCACCTCCGTCGCCAGGAGACTACACACTGCTCCCACCTCCACCGCTTGCAGCACTAGGAGCAGAGCAGCAGGAGCTGCCTCTGCCTCCACCACCTCCACCAGGAGCAGAGCTGCCTCTGCCTCCACCACCTTTGCCACCAGGAGGAGAGCAGCAGGAGCTTCCTCTGTGTCTGCCACCGGCAAGAACAAAGCAGCAGGAGCTGCCTCTATTTCCATCACCTCCACCGGCAGGAGCAAAGCAGCAGGAGCTGCCTCTGCCTCCTCCACCAGCAGAGGGTGCCTCTGGTTCCGCCTCCACCATTGTGGGAGGACTGCTTACCCCTCCCACCTCCACCACTAGAAGAGCTGCAGCTGAGTTTCGCACCGCCCAAGGATGCCTGCCTCGCACCGCCCAAGGGTGCCTGCCTCACTCCGCCCAAGGATGCCTGGTGCGCCGCATCGCCTGGGGGTGCCTGGTGCGCTGCATCGCCTGGGGGTGCCTTTTGCTCCACATCACTGCTGGAAGTACTTTGGCCGGAGCCCCACCAAGGGGAGCTGCCGGCTTTGAAGAATGGGGAGGATTCCGGAAACCACCAACCCCAGCAGCAGCAGTGGTGTGTTAATGTTGGTGTATTGTAGTTGGCTACATGGGATATAAATGGATATGTGCAGCACGAGTTATTTAAAAATGTATAATTGTATTTAGGCACCGGATTGCACTTAAAGTATTTAATATGTGCATTTAAAGTATTTAATATGTGAGCACGAGGTTGCACATAATTAATTCACGTGCTGGAATTCAAGTGAATAATTAATTAATAATTGAATCCCGGCACAACAGTATATATAGATGCACATTTCATTCACTCGGGGTTGTGTGTTCAGGGCGAAGGAACGGGAGTGAGGAGATAATTAAAGTTAAAAAGCAATTGCTACGTGGTGCTGGAGGACCAGCACAGTACGTGTTTGTTTAGTGTTCGTCCCTGTTTGTTAGTGTCTGTTTATTTTGGACGCAAGTGCCGTGTCCTGCGTTTTGTTAACCCTTTGCGGTCCATTGTCGGACTGGGTCCGACATTGCAATTATTCCCACCAGGTCCTTTGTCGGACCCTGTCCGACATCATTTTAAAATGCAAAAACGCAAAAGTTGGTTTTCAACGGAAAAAGCCGAGAAAACCATTCAATGGCCGAGTGGGAACGAAAGGAGCCGAGACAAGCCAATAAAAAAAAAAAAGGCGTATTCATGAATAGTCATACTAGCCCCCTTCTTCAGATGGGGCGGTCGTATGGAAACAAGCTGGGAGTACAGTATCAGCGCACAGGGACTATCACGGACATTTGCAGAGCTTTTTGAGATGTTATAGCAATAAAATAATGACTTGGATTGCATTATTGAGGAGTTTGGTGATAAAACGAGTCATCAGGAGACGATTGATCGGTATGTACGACTATTATTATTATTATTTTTTATTTGGTAGCATATGTGAAAGCGATAGCAAACGAAAGGGTGGGGCGGGGCTGGAGATGCCTAGTGAGTGCTTTGGTGATCTGCAGGGCCATTTAAACCCGTTTGACTGTGAAAAAAAATACTTTTAAACAGCACGTATAAAAATTAAATGCGCGTGTAAAAATTAATTAGACCTGGCGAGCCTGACGCAGAATTAATAAATGGACCGCAAAGGGTTAAAACCTTTTTATTTATAAACCAGCGCAAGCACGCGCCTTTATCATTTAATCTCATCTGTCCTGTCTGTTATTCTGACGTCACCACTCAGCCAGCCGTGTGACATATGCCCTTTGAATTTTTGTCCATTATTCTGACCCATATTGATTCTGCATTGTTTTCTTTGTCCTGATTTAACACCTGGGCTTCAAGACTACATCTTATGTATAGCGCTACCCCTCCACCTCTTCTGTCCTGCCGGTCTTTCCTATAATGTGTACCCACTAATATTATATTCGTCTCCATCACTCTCAGACAACCAAGTTCCTGTAACACCTATCACATCGTAGTTACTTGTTAGTGCAGTAGCTTCAAGTTCTAACATTTTGTTTCTGAGACTTCTAGCATTAAGAAAAATACATTTTATAGTTGTCTTACCTGAGTTGTTGCCCTTGTTTTGATGTGATCTCCCTTCTGTTTTTTTGTTTTCTCCCCCCTTCCTTTAGTTTAAATGCTTCTGGACCTCCTCAAGGATCCTTTCTCAGAGTAGATTGGTTCCCTTTCTGTTTAAGTGCAGTCCATCCCACCTATATAGTCCTTGTTGTAGAATGTGCTCCAATGTTCAAGAAAGGTGAAGCCTTCCTGTGTGCACCACGATTTCAGCCATGATTTTGTATTTCAAGCTGTCCATATGGTCCTTTGCAAGATGCCGGCAGTATCCCAGAAAATACCATAGTTTTGGTCTTGTCTTTTAATTTCCTTCCTAGCTCTCTGAATTTGTTTTGCAGGGATCTTGGTCTGTCTCTTCCAATGTTGTTTGTACCGATGTGGACGACTACTACTGGGTTGTCTCCTGTTCGTTCTAGGAGCCTGTCCACGTTCTCAGTGATGTGTGTGACAGAGGCTCCTGGAAGGCAGCACACTGTTGTAATAAGGGGGTCCAAACTGCGAACTGAAATTGCTGTGTTTCTCAATATGGAGTCCCCAACAATCATGACCTCCCTTCTTTTTGCTGCCTGGTCAGCACTGTTTATAGGGTCCTGGATGTTGTTCCTTTCATTCTCTTGATGTTGGTTTTGGTCATCCAAATGTTGAAGTGGCTCACGGATGTCTGGATTTCTGGTGGTTGTGTTTGCCGAAGTTTCTTTTTTTCCCTGCTTCTGCCTATCTGAACCCAGCTGTTTCAATGCTCTTCCATCTCCCTGGTGGCTTTCAGTCTGCTAGGGGTGCAGACTTCCATGAATTGTGGGTGTGTCAGCTCCTCAAGCTCCTGTTGCTGTCTCATTCCCTCCAGCTCCTTTTCTAGCAGGCTTAATCGTTGAAGCAAGTCCTGGATCGTGCGGCACTTTACATAAACTTGGTTGAGCTCTGTTGGGTTTGAAGACCATGTTTTTTTTTTTTCCGTTTTTTTTTGGAAGTTTAGTTTAGCTTCTGCAGCTGTCAACCTGCTTTCAAACTGCTTCTAACTGCGCTGTACTTGTCCACTCGTACTTCTCCCACGCTGTCGCTTCCACACGCTGGTCGCGGGAAAGATTGCCTGCCTTTTGTTTGTTTGTGCTTGTGCTGCGGGCTCCGCCCCTCCCCCGTATCTCAGAACGCCGCGGAATTTGAATCAGCTGCTCCGAGTTTCAGCTTGTTATCAGAAAAATACACGCAGCTGTAAGGCATTAAGCTGCAATGTTTTCGGATTAAAGCAACTCCAGATTTAATTTAAAGATGTAATTCCTCCTTTCTGCTTCTAACTGCGCTGTACTTGTCCACTCGTACTTCTCCCACGCTGTCGCTTCCACACGCTCCTTGCTTCTAAATATGGTCCACTGAGTTTGAGGGCAAAACAATAATATAACTGCTGCTAGTGCAACAAGTCATTCCTTGCTAGTTTTAAAATATTTATATTTTTTACTTTAATATTCAGGCAAGTTTTACACTTGTTTCGGATCAGGTACATTATTTTTATCTTTAACCAGGGCTGACAGTCTGCAGAACGGTGGGGAGAGTATAAGCAAACAGTTTAATTACCTTAAGATTCGGGTGCGTGGCTTTAAAGTAAGACTAAAATACTGTAATTATTTATACACAAATAAACTTACTTGAAAAACGTCAAGCAAATTCCTACTTAGGTTTGCTTTAATAAGTAGTACACAACAAGCTTCAATATGAAAGCTGAAAATGTATTTTAATAAAGTTTAATAATAATACAAAAAAAAATCTAAAGTAAAAAACGGGATTCTGTTATTTTGCAATACCATGGCTGAGTATTATCAGTGCTTAATAGCAGTAACATTTTATTTAGAAACTAGTCATTTTTCAATATTTTTTTTGGGAGGTGTGGCTTATATGAAAAAATATATATAATAAATTCCACAATACATTATATCATTGGAAACAGCTACTTAATGCCTTTCTGTAGATATATTGAGTTTTAATTTCTGACTTAAGGTTGCCAAACTACAAGCGCTAAACACAAAGTGGTCATATTCATGCCCATATATGGTCATTCTGCTTAGGCAGCAAAGGGTTAAAGCAATATGAAAATTATGGTAATCATGAATAATATAAAATAAATTTATTTTAAAAACATGGAGTGAAAATGACCCCCAATTTGTCCAATGCCTCGACATCGGTGCACAGTGCTTCCGTGAGGACCGTGGCAGGACCCTGACCCCTCAGCCGCACTTACCCGCAGTGTCAAACAGCCCCAGGGTGTAGGGCTCCCCTCCGATCATCACCGTCACCGCGTAGTTATCAAACACCTGCAGAGAAACAGCCAGTCAGAGACATGACCCCATTGAACAAGACTAGACAGGGTTGGGAATGAGATTTCCACTGCAGAGCAGGGTTTACCAAGCATTTAATAAGATACACCTGTGCTTGTTACCTATACACTGTGGCTAATCAAGTAATAGTAAAACCTGGAAGTGTAAAACTGCTGTTCAATAGGAGTCTTCTTGCCATCCCTGGGAATGTACAAGCTATTAAAATGACATTGAATGGTCTTGGCTGCGAGTTTGCTGGTACTCACCGTTGGCACGTACTCCGAGGGGAACTTGTTTGTGGTGTAGGATATGAGGAGGCAGGTTTTACCCACCGCTCCATCCCCCACCACAACACACTTTATCGTCTGCATCTTAAGACAGGAGGAGGGCAGTCACACGCTCTGGATAATAATCTCTTTAGAACTCTATAGGGATGTGGTACGGAACAGAAACAACTTTAAGAGCTGTATATACTGCAAATGTGCATTTATACAAATCAATACCTGCTGTCAGTTGATTGAGGGATGAGCTTGTACCTGTTACAGTGGAAAGTCAAGTCGTTTCAGATAAACATTCATCAGTCAGTCAGTATAAATATGCTATGCATCTACATCAGTTACAATCAAAATCGAAAATTGCCTAGAAATCTGCAAACAATGAGGATTATCATAAAAAGACTTTTGGCAAAATGTCAGTTTAGTTTGCTTTGAAAGTGCAGTTCTCTTCAGTTTCAGAATCAAGTAAGAGCAGTTCATTCAATGCAGTCTGGGGGTGGGGGCAGGTAATGTTTCTGTCCTGTAAGGATCCTCAGTGCATAATATTTCTGTCCTGTAAGGATCCTCAGTGCATCTGCAGCTTGTCTTCCACAGGAACGCAATCCCAACCAAACAAAGACTCGTGCTCAACTGTGAAAGAAAAGACAAGTAAACAAACAACGTTAATTCAAGTGCTTTAAATCACAAGCATTGCAGGCCAGTTATAACTTTACCATCACTTAGATTTGAGGAGCAGAATTATCCCTGGCTGGACCCTCTTCTCAAATCAACTGGAACAAATGAAATCGTGTCAACAACCTCCTAAACCACCAAGTCATCACTTCATGTAGGTGGGCAGCCCCTTAGAGTAAGTAACAGGGTTCTGAAAAATATAGTGTTGTACATCCCCACGTGTTGCTATTTAAATAAAGCTATTTAAATAACATACCTGTCATTTCTTTCCGTTAACATCCTGACAAGTTTTTACACTGATACATTTTAATTGTGTCTCAAAGGTATTTTGAAGATGGCTGCCTAGCGTTCTCAGGTTTGAGATGAGAAGTGTGTCCTCTCCGATCACTGCCTGCAGGCGTCATTCAAAGTAGTCTCACTTAGACATGAAGGAATTTGTTTATTAATATTGTATGAAACTGAAGATCCTGTACGTGTACAATTCTACCCATCGACCATGTTTATTTAGTTTTCATCCCTTTGTGTAAAAATGATAAAGTTGGAATTATTCTTCAGGGTAGCCCCAATTGTCAAACGATTTGAAAACTAAATAAAAATAAACAAAACTAGCCTAATTAATACGTTGCCGACCTAGACAAATAATTTTATCAAACCCTCCCATTTATTTACATTTCAACAGTGCAAAAGAAGATCTTCATCAGATTGTCTTTCGGGTAAAGTGAATTCTCTACTATAATGAAACCACACCCTCGTCACTAACATGGGAAGGGAAAAACAATGACGCCTGCAGGTCAGTGATATGAGAGGATACACCGCTGATCTCAAACCTGAGTGCACTAAGAAGTCATCTTCAAAATACCTTTGAGACAGAAATAAAATGTTTAAAAGTGTAAAAAAAACTTGGCAGGATGTTAACGGAAAGAAATGACAGGTTCATTATTTAAGTTGTAGCTACACGTAGGGACGTACAACACTATTTCATGGAACCCCGCTACTTACTCTTTAAGAACATACAGTACTTCAGTTTCGAAGAGGCAGCGACAGATGGAAAGTGGCTGCTGCTTCTTGGTACCTGATCACTTCCTGTTGTGCTGAGTTTCTGAATCACTCCAATGGCCATGCTGCAATCAGACCATGTGACCTACAGCAGAGGTACCAGGATGCAGCAGTTTATCCACAGCGTTACATTTGGAATTTCAGCACATCCCAAAAGAACCAGCAGATTTCTCAGTTGGGTAAAAAAGCTACCAGGAAGCTGGTAGTCAACGAGGTGCAAAAGCAGGAGGAGAGGGCGAGGTGTATAAAGGCCATTTCCCAGGCCAAGCAGGGAGAATGGATGAGATGGGAGAGTGTGGAACAACGCAAGATTGGCTGGCAAGACCTATGGTCAATGGAACAGAGCAGGATCAGTTTCCTTATAAGGTCAACATATGATGTTCTCCCATCACCACAGAACCTAAACCTCTGGGTAGGAGAGGATCCCTCATGTCCTTTGTGTTCATCACCTGCAACATTAAGGCACATTTTGACAGGATGTAAGGTGGCTCTTAGCCAAGGGCGGTTTACTTGGCGCCATGACCAGGTGCTGCGATGTTTGGCCTTAGCATTGGAAGACAAGCGTAACATGACCAATAAGTTGCCACCTGTTCCATCAAAACATTACACACAAAAGACAACATTCCTCCGCCCAGGAGAGCAACCACCAAGAAAAGGTGTTAAAACCAATCCTCGCCCAGGACAACTGGAAGCTGCTAGAGACTGGAAAATGCTGGCAGATGTTGGTCAGCGGCTTATTTTTCCACCTGAGATTGCCACCACAAACCTTCGACCAGATATTGTCTTGTGGTCTGGATCAGCACGCCTTGTTCACCTGGTGGAGTTAACAGTGCCATGGGAGGATGCTGTAGATGAGGCGTATGAGAGGAAGAAACTGCGGTATGCTCAACTAGCCACTGAAGCGGAACAGCGAGGATGGAGAGTCTGGGTTTACCCAGTGGAAGTGGGATGTCGAGGATTTGTGGCACACTCTACAACCCGGTTTCTCAGAGATGTCGGATTCAATGGCCAAGAGTTGCGTCGCACAGTGAAGAACTTATCTGAAGCAGCAGAGAGGAGCAGCAACTGGCTGTGGTTGAGACGGAAAGATTCTGGCTGGGGATCTCAAGCACAATAGAAAGAAAGAAAGGCTGATATACAGGTAAGTAAGCTGGGCTGAGTTGAGTGGGGGCGGAGGGTGATGCTGGGACGCCAGAATCACCGTCGAGCCTCTTGAGGTGTCGTGGGCTAGTCGACGAAACACCGAGGATGGAAGGTGCCCACTTGAAGACCCCAGAGATGTACCCTACTTAGCTCAATCCAGGCGGTTGTCATGCTGATGCGCTGGGGAGACCGCACTATGGTTGATCCCGGAGCCAGCATCGCAGCCGTTGTGTGTGCTGATGCGCTAGGGAGGCAAAATAAGCTGATCCCTGGAGCCAGCATTACACTTCAGCCATCAACACCAGACAGAAGGATATCTACATCATCATATGGAAGGAAGCGCAAATGGATGGAGACACATATGGATCACATTAGTTTACTGTGAAGCTACGTCTTAGTTGGTGCTTATCTTGGCGAGAGCCAAGTTCAAATCAGCATGAAGTTTTAACATCTACTCTCATGTAATGGAAATCATGAAGATCTGGATACGTCCAGTGACTGCTGTGAATAGTGCAGCTGGCAACAAGGGAAAGACCTCGTGACAGCCTGGAGAGACAGCTGACTGGAGGAAAGAGACCCCATTGGGGCTGGCAAGGGTTAGCTACCCTTGTCGGCAGTATCCAGCTCTGTGTTTACAGGATGCTGGAGACACCGCCCAAGGCTTCAAAGAAATTAAACAGAAAAATACCCCTAGAGTCTGCGAGGCGGGGCGAAGATGACTCAACGTTGGACAACACGGTTAAGGACTTAGGAACGGAAACGGATATGAGTATGGAGAGTACTTCACAAAAGACTAGTTCAAGATCTGCAGTTAGCAAAGACATGGAACTCCAGGTTTGTGTCTGCGGCTGGAGCAAAGGCGACAACAGTCAGGGGTTTGAAGATTCATCAAGGGAGAATGAAATGCTTGAGGGAGAAGGGACAAGGGCCTCGCATTGATCAGTACTTCTTACGAAGTCAGTCAAGTCAGTCGAATGAAATCCAGCGACAGGAAGCAAACCACAGTTCGCAGGATATCAGCACCCCTGTCATAGATGTGAGGAGGACTTGCATGGACACAGTTAGTGATGAACCTAATGATCCTTGTGAACCCGGGCAGACAAACCAGCGTAAGAGAGAAAAGAACCTCAACGGGCACAAGCCTGGAGTTAAATGGCCAAGAGCTTGTGAGAAAACTGCATGGGACACAGTAAACACAGATCTCTGCTTTGCATTGGAAAGGTTAAGTGGAACAGTTGAAAAGAAACTGGATAAATTTGGGGACATCATCTACGCATATGGAAGCGAGAGGTTTGGAGTTGAAAAAGGAAGGAAAAAGTACAAACTATTCCTGGAAAGTCTAGACGGCAGCAGGAGATTGAACAGCTTAGTTAGAGAAAGGAGACAGCTGAGGAAGCAATGGAGAAGAGCAGAAGAAAGTCAGAAGGAGGGACTCAATCTCTTACAAAGGGTCATAAAAGATAAGCTTGCAACATTGCGCAGAGCTGAGCGCCTACGGAAACGCTACAAAAAGAAGGAGCGTGCGAGAACTAACTTTTATAAAGACCCATTCAAATTTGTAAAGAAGTTATTCACCAGTGAGAAGAATGGCACACTAAAAGCATCTAAGTTTGAGTTGGAGAGATATTTGGAGGAAACATACAGATTCAAAAAGGCAGGAGCCTATGTCAATTCCTTCAGACATCCCACCTATCAATCCACCAGAATACCAAATGGAGGACTGTGCACCTAAGTGGAAAGAAGTAGAGCAAGCTGTGAAAAAGCAAGGGCTTCATCATCTCCAGGGCCTAATGGAGTTCCGTACAGAGTGTACAAGAGTGCTTCAGGAGTTCTACGAATCCTGTGGAAACTGATGAAAGTAGCATGGGAAAAACAGGTTGTACCAAGAGCATGGCGCCGAGCAGGTGGAGTCTTTATACCTAAAGAAAAAGATTCTAGCAGCATCAGTCAGTTTCGCCCTATTTCCCTATTAAGCGTAGAAGGCAAGATTTTCTTCAGCATTATTGCTCAGAGATTGTCAACTTACCTATTAAAGAACTGCTTCATTGACACTTCAATACAAAAAGCGGGCATTCCAGGTTTCCCAGGATGCTTAGAACACATCAATGTGATCTGGCAACAAATTCAATCAGCTAAAAAGGAGAGGAAGGAGCTCCATGTGACATTCCTGGATTTGGCTAATGCATATGGTTCAGTGCCACATGAACTTCTTTGGGCAGCATTTGATTTTTTCAGTGTACCAATGACAATAACAAATCTAGTGAAAGCCTACTTTGGAGATTTGCAATTTAGTTTTCAACTTCAGAATTCAGCACTACATGGCAATGCCTAGAAGTTGGAATAATGGCAGGATGCACCATTTCTCCACTGGCTTTTACCATGGCAATGGAAGTAATCATTAGGGCATCAAAATGGGTAGTGGGAGGAGAGCGCTTGGCTTCTGGAATACGACTACCACCAATTCGAGCATACATGGATGACATGACAACCATGACTACAACAGTAGCCTGCACTAATCGGTTATTGGGCAAATTAACCAATAACATTGAATGGGCACGAATGCAATTCAAGCCCACTAAATCAAGGAGCATCTCTATAATTAAAGGTAAAGTAGTAGATAAAACGTTCTTCATTAATGGTGAGGCAATACCAACAGTGTCTGAGAAGCCAGTGAAGAGCCTTGGGAGATGGTACGACGGGGATCTAAAGGACACAGTTCGTGTGGGAGAAGTTAGACAACAAGCTGTGGAAGGGTTGAAGAGCATAGACAGCAGCGCTTTACCAGGCAAACTAAAACTCTGGTGCTTTCAGTTTGGCCTACTGCCAAGGTTGCTGTGGCCACTGACTGTGTACGAGGTTTCTTTGACAACAGTAGAGAAGCTGGAAGCTTTAATCAGTTCACACATCAGGAAATGGTTGGGAGTTCCACGCTGCCTCAGCAGAGTGGGACTTTATGGTAAAGGAATACTGCAGCTACCTGTCTCCGCTCTAACCGAGGAGTTTAAGTGCGCCAAGGTCCGACTGGAAATGACATTAGTAGAGTCACGCGACAAATGCGTAAGGGAGGCAGCACCTGTGTTGAAAACTGGAAGAAAGTGGGTGGCAAAGAAAGCTGTGGAGGATGCAAAGGCTGCCCTTCAAATTGGTGATATCATGGGGCAAGTTCAGCATGGAAGAGGGGTCTTGGTCTCAGTTCAGCTCCTCCTACATGGCACAAGGCAGCCCCAGCTCAACGGAGGAAGCTTGTAGTCAACGAGGTGCAAAAGCAGGAGGAGAGGATGAGGTGTATAAAGGCCATTTCCCAGGGCAAGCAGGGAGAATGGATGAGATGGGAGAGTGTGGAACAACGCAAGATTGGCTGGCAAGACCTATGGTCAATGGAACAGAGCAGGATCAGTTTCCTTATAAGGTCAACATATGATGTTCTCCCATCACCACAGAACCTAAACCTCTGGGTAGGAGAGGATCCCTCATGTCCTTTGTGTTCATCACCTGCAACATTAAGGCACATTTTGACAGGATGTAAGGTGGCTCTTAGCCAAGGACGGTTTACTTGGCGCCATGACCAGGTGCTGCGATGTTTGGCCTTAGCATTGGAAGACAAGCGTAACATGACCAATAAGTTGCCACCTGTTCCATCAAAACATTACACACAAAGACAACATTCCTCCGCCCAGGAGAGCAACCACCAAGAAAAGGTGTTAAAACCAATCCTCGCCCAGGACAACTGGAAGCTGCTAGAGACTGGAAAATGCTGGCAGATGTTGGTCAACGGCTTATTTTTCCACCTGAGATTGCCACCACAAACCTTCGACCAGATATTGTCTTGTGGTCTGGATCAGCACGCCTTGTTCACCTGGTAGAGTTAACAGTGCCATGGGAGGATGCTGTAGATGAGGCGTATGAGAGGAAGAAACTGCGGTATGCTCAACTAGCCACTGAAGCGGAACAGCGAGGATGGAGAGTCTGGGTTTACCCAGTGGAAGTGGGATGTCGAGGATTTGTGGCACACTCTACAACCCGGTTTCTCAGAGATGTCGGATTCAATGGCCAAGAGTTGCGTCGCACAGTGAAGAACTTATCTGAAGCAGCAGAGAGGAGCAGCAACTGGCTGTGGTTGAGACGGAAAGATTCTGGCTGGGGATCTCAAGCACAATAGAAAGAAAGAAAGGCTGATGTACAGGTAAGTAAGCTGGGCTGAGTTGAGTGGGGACGGAGGGGGTGATGCTGGGACGCCAGAATCACCGTCGAGCCCTCTTGAGGTGTCGTGGGCTAGTCGACGAAACACCGAGGATGGAAGGTGCCCACTTGAAGACCCCAGAGATGTACCCTACTTAGCTCAATCCAGACGGTTGTCATGCTGATGCGCTGGGGAGACCGCACTATGGTTGATCCCCGAGCCAGCATCGCAGCCGTTGTGTGTGCTGATGCACTAGGGAGGCAATAAGCTGATCCCTGGAGCCAGCATTACACTTCAGCCATCAACACCAGACAGAAGGATATCTACATCATCATATGGAAGGAAGCGCAAATGGATGGAGACACATATGGATCACATTAGTTTACTTTGAAGCTACGTCTTAGTTGGTGCTTATCTTGGCGAGAGCCAAGTTCAAATCAGCATGAAGTTTTAACATCTACTCTCATGTAATGGAAATCATGATGAAGTTAAAAGCTGTTAACAGGCAAGAGAACATCAAGCACAGGCACTGGAAAAAGCAACTGAATGGTTTCTAACCAGACTGGAAACAGAATTAAGGAACATTCCATAAGGAACATTGTCATCCTTATGGAATGAGATGTGGCCAAAAACTAAAATACAGGCCAAAAAACAAACAAAAACAAAACACACACAACACACCAAAAAAAGGATTTAAAAAAACTGATTGTGAGGAACTGTGACAGAAATACAATGAGTTTTGGTTGTAAATCTCCCTCCCGACCTGTGAGGACGCTAAGCAGCGAAAGGAGAAGTCTTTGGATGGGTTGGCCTGACAGTTCTTTCCCCGGGCCGGGAAGTCGGTCAGTCTGGAAGGCGAGACTCTGTTGCAGGAACGTATTGACCCGGAACGTAAACGACGCAGCAGCTGCAGACAGACAGCTGCACTCGTTTACCAAGGGGTCATGCGTGATAGCATAAAGGGAGACAGAGAATCGCAAATCTTTTCCTTCACTTGGTTCAGGAAACAAGGAACTGGAAGGACCGGGAGAAACCCCTTTAAAAACTGAAAAGAGTGTTTAGTCGTAAGTAATTGTCTTTTGTTTTTGTGAATTCACTAGACTGCCAACACGTCTCCTGAGCTGTCGCCTTAGGCCAGCACTACACTACTATATTGTGGGACGGATATTCGTGTTTATTATTTGGGACTGTAACCCTGTTATTTACTCCGTGCTCTACACATTGCTGTGTATTGCCGGGGATTATTATTTGGTCACTAGACCTCGATACAATTAAAAACTTTTCCAAACTGGATTATAACTCTTTGTGTTTCATTACTGCACTGCATCACCCCTGCACCTGCACGTACCACTTTGCCACAGGAACAAACGTACATTCCAGAGTAACTAACTCACTTTTCAAAAGCGTGATCCATTCCTGGATTAGTAGGAGTCTAATAAGACACACCGAAGCTTGTTACCTATACACTGTGGCTAATCAGGCTTGTAATAAAAGCTGGAATGAGTGAAACTGCTATTATTATTATTATTATTATTTGTTTATTTAGCAGACGCCTTTATCCAAGGCGACTTACAGAGACTAGGGTGTGTAAACTATGCATCAGCTGCAGAGTCACTTACAATTACGTCTCACCTGAAAGACGGAGCACAAGGAGGTTAAGTGACTTGCTCAGGGTCACACAATGAGTCAGTGGCTGAGGTGGGATTTGAACCGGGGACCTCCTGGTTACAAACCCTTTTCTTTAACCACTGGACCACACAGCCTCCTATATAACAGGAATCTCGTTATCACCCCAGCATTGCAGTTAGAAAGCTCGAAGCACACTGGGTGGGAGGCTCGCGGGTATTACTAGGTTAATGTCCGCGGTTTGTTTTTCACCTTCCTGTCGACACCCTGTTACCTCCTGCACTGCGGATCAGAGCGGAACTGGATTCTTTCAACAGTTTAAAAGGTAATCCTCCATTTCCACTCAAATTCACCTCCACCCCAAAAAGGGAGCTACATGGGCCTGAAAGATTGTCTGTGACTTCACAGCGGCCATGCAGCAATTGCCGTGGATGCCCTTATGAAATGCTGCAATGCCCCTCAAAATGTACGTCTATTCACAGCCTTTCTGGCCGGCGTGACTTTATGTGGTTACATTGAACCAATTCCATACACAACACTTGTGTCAATATTTATGAATGCACTATGACATCTGTCTGTAAAAGAAACAAAAGCTGTCAGATCAAGCCTTAAACTGAAGTGCGAGAGGGACGATAGCAATCTGATTGAACACAAATGCCTGGAAGTCCAGAGGTGCTTTAGTAACACCTGCAGAATTTGGCAACTGCACATCCATGCAGCAGTTTTGATGGTGACCAAACGTGTGTATGTATATTAGCTTAAAATGAAGCATTGCATTAAAAACAAAAACACACGTGCAATTAACAAAATGCACTGAAAACCTATTATAATGAAGGGCTGAAGCACAGCAAAAGGCAAATTAAACAAAACAAAAACATTAGTGAGAAGTTTATATCAAGCTGAAAAACGTTCTCTTTGTGAACTCCAATAAATCAGAGGGGGACTAAAAGTTTTGAGTTAACAAACAGATTGTAGCATTTGTTGCATCTTTGGCAGTGCATCTTTCCCAGATATATTCGGATACAAAGAAGCAGGCTCAGTCATTTAAAATGTTACCATAATGAAAAACAGGAAATGTAGTGCAAGTTTTGTACTAAAAGTAGGTAAGGATGGGAATTTTAAACATATAAACTCTAAAGTGGTAAAATGTTTTAATATGCTAGACGTATAACCAGTCATGTGACAAATGTCACCAAATGCATATTTTTTTATGCATTAATTTTAGTAATTTATCATCAGTAGTCCGTCACGTATCAGACTGCTCTAGTGCCACAGTAAGGGCGGATATTATAAAAGGAAGGGGTTTGGCAATTGCCTCCAAGTAGCTTTTCTAATTGGTGCAACAAAGATTGACACTGGGGCAGGTTTTATTCTCAGTCGATCTGACGCTTCATTGGTGCACTGTGTGTTTATGCCTGTAGTTATTTGTTTATTTAGCAGACGCCTTTATCCAAGGAGACTTACAGAGACTAGGGTATGTGAACTATGCATCAGCTGCAGAGTCACTTACAACTACGTCTCACCCGAAAGACGGAGTACAAGGAGGTTACGTGACATGCTCAGGCTCACACAATGAGTCAGTGGCTGAGGTGGGATTTGAACCGGGGACCTCCTGGTTACAAGCCCATTTCTTTAACCACTGGAATACACAGCCACATTAATAAAATAACCTGAACAGTCTCTCTTACTCAGCTTCCTCAGTACACTACAGTTCTGTATTCATGCTGTTCACAGGGCTGTCTGTAGTTCTGTATTCATGCTGTTCACAAGGCTGTCTGTTCCAATAGTCTTTCATTTTTAAACAGCTGATTTAAATGTACTGTATAATTGGCACCATATTATTCCAGTAAAGAAATCCCTCAGAAGTAAAATAAACAAACTCCCTCTAAACAAAGAGAAACTCTCTCCTGTGCAGTGGAATGGAGGGGTTATTTATTTCAGATCTCACTGATGGAAATGTTTCCTTTGCAGGATATCTTTTTGATTCAGTCCTTTATAAATGAAACTGTTGTGGGCATGTTTGCCTCTGAATGCATTTTAAGCAGCGACTGTTCTCTATCCAAACAGATCCAACCACTGAGGGTCTGTTAAACAAAATAAACCCTTTCAATGTGGTTCTTGATCAACCCATAATACAGAACCCTGCCTTGCCCAAAAACAATGACGTAGCTTAAAACATATATACAGTGCACTGCAGTCAATACAAAACCACAACAACTGGTATCTTAAAGAAAGAAAGCTCCCCATGACCTCTACTACATCAACCAGACAAGCTTTCAAACTACAGAATCTCATGGTTTATTCATTTCATTTGGTCTCAAAATACATTTAGGGGCTCGCTGAGATTAATTATCTAGAAGGTTGTTTTTGGGTTAAACCCAATAAAGCGCCAGAAAATTGATCACTTTTAAAGTTAAATATAACTTTAGTAAGATCTCATTTCCAGCGCTTCCTGTGTAAGATCGCAAGAATAGGGCTGCAAAGTCACACGCAATACAAAACACCGCAGACCCGCTGCAGTAAGGCCTCTCTGTAGAACCGGGTTACTATTGATACAACATGGAGCCGCCTCCGTGTGTCTCGTATAGGGATAGAGAAACTCTCTTCTAGTCTTTATATGGGGGGCATACTGAAGACGCAAATGCACGACAGCCTTGTATGAGTATGCATCCCCACCATATAAAGCAATGGGAAACACAATAATTTATTGTATTAGTGCCCAAAACTATTTCAGTTATTTCAAGAAATGGTTTAAGGAAAAGATAACATGCCTCGCGTGACACTCACACGGAACTCCTCCGGACTGCAAAGCTAACCACTTCGTTGAGAATGTGGCAATGTTACTGAGCGGATTTTACCAGCACTAGGCGGCTGGTTTCGCTGATGCTGCTGCACCAAACAAACTCACAGTGCATCTACTCATTTCCAGTTCTCGCAAGTTCCTTCACATGAGCAACAGAAATTGTCATGTTCCTGTGATTGCTGTCAATCAACGGCCACGTGGGTGAGATGGCAGTGCATCAGCTGGTTCGAGGTACGACACCAGGTTTCAGTTCTGATTTGCAAGTTCTGTAGTGACAAGTGTCATCGTGTCTTTATCCATGAAGGGAAAGGTGGAAAAAGAGTGTGTGTTTCAAAAGAAATGGGGAATTTCGCATTTCTTACTGGACACGAATGGAAAGCCAATGTGCTTAAGTTGTAAGCAACATGTGTCTGTTGTGAAATAATACAACATTAAAAGACACTATGAAGCAAACCATGGCAAGAAATATGATATACAGGAATGTTACGTTAAGATAAATACTCTGAATTAGCACAGCCACTGAAAAAGCAGCAGTTGATGACTACTAATGCTTGTATCATAAGTGAGGTTGCTGTTAAGGCAAGCCATGTGAAAAGCTCACAAAATAGCTGTTTCTTCAAAAAGCAGCAAGCTTTCTCAGTCATTAAGAACATAAGAAGAAAGAACATAAGAAAGTTTACAAACGAGAGGAGGCCATTCAGCCCATCTTGCTCGTTTGGTTGTTAGTAGCTTATTGATCCCAGAATCTCATCGATCAGCTTCTTGAAGGATCCCAGGGTGTCAGCTTCAACAACATTACTGGGGAGTTGTTTCCATACCCTCACAATTCCCTGTGTAAGAAAGTGCCTCCTATTTTCTGTTCTGAATGCACCTTTATCTAATCTCCATTTGTGACCCTGGTCCTTGCTTCTTTTCAGGTCAAAAAGTCCCCTGGGTCGACACTGTGTATACCTTTTAGGATTTTGAATGCTTGAATCAGATCACCGCGTAGTCTTCTTTGTTCAAGACTGAATAGATTCAATTCTTTTAGCCTGTCTGCATACGACATGCCTTTTAAACCCGGGATAATTCTGGTTGCTCTTCTTTGCATTCTTTCTAGAGCAGCAATATACTGTACTTTTTGTAACGATGTGACCAGAACTGAACACAATATTCTAGGTGAGGTCTTACTAATACATTGTAAAGTTTTAACATTACTTCCCTTGATTTAAATTCAACACTTCTCACAATATATCTGAGCATCTTGTTGGCCTTTTTTATAGCTTCCCCACATTGCTTAGATGAAGACATTTCTGAGTCAACATAAACTCAGAAGTCTTTTTCATAGATTATTTCTTCAATTTTATTATCTCCCATATGATATTTATAATGCACATTTTTAATGCCTGCGTGCAGTACTTTACACTTTTCTCTATTAAATGTCATTTGCCATGTGTCTGCCCAGTTCTGAATGCTGTCTAGATCATTTTGAATGACCTTTGCTGCTGCAACAGTGTTTGCCACTCCTCCTATTTTTGTGTCGACTGCAAATTTAACGAGTTTGCTTACTGTGCCAGAATCTAAATCATTAACGTAGATTAGGAATAGGAGAGGACCTAATACTGATCCCTGTGGTACACCACTGGTTACCTTGCTCCATTTTGACGTTTCTCCTCTAATCAGTACTTTATGTTTTCTACATGTTAACCACTCCCTAATCCATGTGCATGCATTTCCTTGAATCCCTAATGCGTTCAGTTTGAGAATTAATATTTTATGCGGGACTTTGTCAAAAGCTTTTCTGGAAATCTAAATAAACCATGTCGTATGCTTTACAATTATCCATTGTCAATGTTGCATCCTCAAAAAAATCAAGCAGGTTAGTTAGACACGATCTCCCTTTCCTAAAACCATGCTGACCGTCTCCCAGGATATTGTACCATATAGGTCATTTTCCATTTTGGATCTTATTATAGTTTCCATAAGTTTACATATAATAGAAGTCAGGCTTATTGGTCTGTGGTTACCTGGTTCGGTTTTGTCCTCCTTTTTGTGGATCTGTATTACATTTGCAATTTTCCAGTCTGTCGGTACAACCCCTGTGTCAAGAGACTGTTGCATGATCTTGGTTAGCGGTTTGTAAATAACTTCTTTCATTTCTTCGAGTACCATTGGGAGGATCTCATCTGGCTCAGAGGATTTGTTTATTTTAAGAGCTCCTAGTCCCTTTAACACTTCTGCCTCTGTTATGTTAAAGTTATTTAAAACTGGATAGGAACAGGTCAACATGTGGGGCATGTTGTCTGTGTCCTGCTTTGTAAAAACCTGTGAAAAGTAATAATTTAATATATTTGCAATTTTTTTTTCTTCGTCTATGATTTTGCCATTTGTGTCTCTTAGACATTTAACATCCTCTTTGAATGTTCTCTTGCTGTTATAATATTGGAAAAACATTTTGGAATTGGTTTTAGCCCCCTTAGCAATATTGATTTCTATCTCTCTCTTGGCCTTTCTAACTTCCTTAATATCAACAAATCAAAATGTAATTCTCAACTAACTGACACACAGCTGAACTCGATACTCCAGATATCCTCAGCCCAGTCATTTGCTCCAGATGTTGCTGCGCTGGTTCAAGCAGAGGTTCCAGGTATCAGGAAGCAGCAGTAGCAGCAGTCACTAATGTTCTTTGTCTTTATCTTTTGGTGAGCGCAAAATAAAATGATCAGTATCTTTATATTTGGCTTTTTTTTTTAGTGCTGGGACAAACATGGAATTTTAATGTTTGGATATTTGTTCAAGATTTTGATATTCGTTCGGATATTCATTTTCAAAACATTAAAGCCATTATATGTAACACTGTATTAAAGTTGAAAAATATCTCAGAAGTAAGAAAGGCCTTACTTTACCCTCGTGAATTAACTACAAAACAAAGAAAGCCATACAGTAGTTACATCTTGTGTATATTTCAATTAAAGTAGACAACACATTTTTTATAAATAATCCCTGCCATTGTTGTATCTTCGCAATAAACAAAGTGGCCATTGGCACGTTTTCATAAAAGTAATAACATGAAGCTGGGCTTACACTACACGATTTTTGCTGATCGCCGACATGCTGAGGAGTCGGCGACTAATTTCTTAAAATCTGGGGCAAAATGAGGTTGTCGGGGACAAAACGGTCGATAAGTGTGAGAGGGTCTACGATGCCCCGATAACGGCGTCTGCGATCTCCCGACGCTCTTACGACATCTCGACAAATTTCTAACATGTCAGAAAACTTTAGTCCCCGACAAAGCAATTCGTGAAATGTGTGAGGGGCTACGGGCCGATTTCTTGACGAATGCTGCCAGTAGCCAATAGGACAAGCTAGCAGCAATGACGACGAAGAGAAAGGCTGTGCCCGAGGTGTGGAGCTTCAAAATAGAGGAAAGGATGGTGGAGATGTGGCAGGAACACCCGTGTCTCTTTGACATAAGTGACATTTCCTATCATGATCGCTCATTGAAGGAGCAAAGATGGAGGGAAATTGCTTTGGAACTTCATTTACCTAAGTAAATAGTTGTTATAACTTGTTAACGCCGAAGCAGATACTGTGTGTGGTAGTGTGTGCTCTCATGGCAATCAATTTCTATAGTCACTCGATATTCCTTTCAAACCCCTGCGGTATGCTTGTATTGCTTATCTAATCAAATACGAGGAGGAGGGCTGCGCGTCTGTGTGTGTGAAATAGAGAGAAATTAGATTACGTTGTTGCATATTTAAACCTTAACAAACTTGTAGTAGTCACTATTAGAGTTGTAGAGTCTTTTCAAAAGTGCAACACTCGCTCATAGTACAAAATATTTACAAAAATCGCTTGACGGCCAATCTCCCACACCAATCTTTTAATCTAATATTTTGTACTACGAGCGAGTGTTGCGCTTTTTGAACAGATTTGACTTTGTTATTTTGGATGCACCTCGACTCGGTTCAGAACACAGACGTCAAGGAAATAAATATTGACATTGCTATAATGTTATAACTGTTATAAATGTTTTTTGTTTATTTGTTTTTATCGCAATATTGAACATTTGTGCAGTCGTCTATGGCCCTGAAGTATAAGTTCTCGTGCTGGAATTTGCAGAGTATGAAACTAGCAATATCCACGGTCCTATTATACACACATAGTACTTACATATTCAAAATGCATGACTGTATGCTTTCAATTATATAGATATGAAGCATTATACTGTAATATGTATTTATAATTATTTTTGGTCAGTGGTAGAAGTCCAAACAAAAGCATCCTCTCTGTGGACACAATAGGGAAAGCTGCCGAAACCTCGTCACACACAGTGGGAGTGGGGCAAAAGACCTCACTTCCAGGCAGAAATTGATTTGAAAGAATCTTGAATTCTTAAAGCCATGCTTGTGCACCGTCATAGTGAAACCAGTTTGGAAGCAAGTAAAATAATTTTTTTTTTTTTAATGAGGATATTTTTCTAGTATTTAATGTTTTCATATCAGAGAAAAATATTAATAGCAAAATCTACATAAGCCAACTGCGTGTCCAAATGGATCTTCTCCGCGTTTTCTTCTTTTTTTCTGTGCAAAGCAATGCACAGACAACAGCGATCGCCTCCTCGCTTGAGTCCATGATTCTCCTGAATGATGTCTACGATTCTATAATGAAAATAGGCGCAGTCCGCAACAAGATATCTCGTGTAGTGTGTGCAGCTTGCAATTCCCCGATCTATTGTAGCTCAATCGGTACGTGTGCGTGGCGCTGCGTCTCCCGATTGAAAAAATCGTGTAGTGTAAGCCTGGCCTTAGTTTTTAACTTGAATAAACACTTCAAATAAAATAAACGTGAAAAAGAGGGCGTTGTACAATGGATAAAAACAAACGGACCCCAGTTGTAGCGGCGGTAAGTATTCACGCGTACAACTTTTACCTTCCAAAATAGATCGCTATTTTATTTAACAAATAGCGAACAGCAACACTCACCCGCGCGTGGAGCTGATCTTAGCTGACAGTCAGAGAGCACCAGGGGCCGCTTGTACTGAAGGGATCCGATCCTGGATCCGGGCTCAGATGTTGATCCTAATTGTGTTGTACTAAACGGATCAGTGCTCAATCTGAGCTCAGACCTGATCTTGCTTTTTAGCAGGATCAGAACTTGATCCCACTTTTGAAAAATTGAGGAACTAAATGTAATTCTTCCTTCAGATTGAAAACGGAGATCATTTAACGTTTTAGAAAACATTAAGCAACAATGCATTTAAAAGCAGCTGTAACAGTACTGTACTAAGATCAATTAGAAAAAAAACTTTGTACAATATTAGTTTAGTTGTGTATCTGACATTTCTGTTTTCACTATATTGCTACAGAAAAAATAGACCTGACTGTGTAATGAGGTTTCATAAATATTATTTCGTTTATGTTACATTACAATTAAATCATTGATTTAATTAGGATTTAACGTTGTAGCTTTTTTCTTTTAATGCATACCATTCCCCCCCAAATCCTTTTTTCTCAATAACTTAAGCTTACCTTTTAACAGCCTCAATCTCCCCGTCCGCAACATTTTCCAGTTATCTGTCAGCACTTGATTACATTTGCTCAAAATGTGTTGATAATTTGACCTGAACCGACGCTGCAGCTAGATGTTTGTGTGTATGGAGGCTGTACCGCTGTAAAATATACAGTACTGTGCAAAAGTTTTAGGCAGGTGTGAAAAAATGCTGTAAAGTAAGAATGCTTTCAAAAATAGACATGTTAATAGATTATATTGATCAATTAACTAAATGCAAAGTGAGTGAACAGAAGAAAAATCTAAATCAAATCCATATTTGGTGTGACCACCCTTTGCCTTCAAAACAGCATCAATTCTTCTAGGTACACTTGCACAAAGTCAGGGATTTTGTAGGCATATAGTCAGGTGTATGATTAAACAATTATACCAAACAGGTGCTAATGATCATCAATTCAATATGTAGGTTGAAACACAATCATTAACTGAAACAGAAACAGCTGTGTAGGAGGAATAAAACTGGGTGAGGAATAGCCAAACTCAGCTAACAAGGTGAGGTTGCTGAAGACAGTTTACTGTCAAAAGTCATACACCATGGCAAGACTGAGCACAGCAACAAGACACAAGGTAGTTATACTGCATCAGCAAGGTCTCTCCCAGGCAGAAATTTCAAGGCAGACAGGGTTTCCAGATGTGCTGTCCAAGCTCTTTTGAAGAAGCACAAAGAAACGGGCAACATTGAGAACCGTAGATGCAGTGGTCGGCCAAGGAAACTTACTGCAGCAGATGAAAGACACATCATGCTTACTTCCCTTCATAATCGGAAGATGTCCAGCAGTGCCATCAGCTCAGAACTGGCAGAAAACAGTGGGACCCGGTACACCCATCTACTGTCGGAGAAGTCTGGTCAGAAGTGGCCTTCATGGAAGACTTGCGGCCAAAAGCCAAACCTCCGGCGTGGAAACAAGGCCAAGCGACTCAACTATGCACGAAAACACAGGAACTGGGGTGCAGAAAAATGGCAGCAGGTGCTCTGGACTGATGAGTCAAAATTTGAAATATTTGGCTGTAGCAGAAGGCAGTTTGTTTGCCGATGGGCTGGAGAGCGTGCACGAATGAGTGTCTGCAGGCAACAGTGAAGCATGGTGGAGGTTCCTTGCAAGTTTGGGGCTGCATTTCTGCAAATGGAGTTGGGGATTTGGTCAGAATTAATGGTCTCCTCAATGCTGAGAAGTACAGGCAGATACTTATCCATCATGCAATACCATCAGGGAGGCATCTGATTGGCCCCAAATTTATTCTGCAGCTTGACAACGACCCCAAACATACAGCGAAAGTCATTAAGAACTATCTTCAGCGTAAAGAAGAACAAGGAGTCCTGGAAGTGATGGTATGGCCCTACTGAGCCCTGATCTCAACATCATCGAGGTCTGTCTGGGATTACATGAAGAGAGAGAAGCAACTGAGGCTGCCTAAATCCACAGAAGAACTGTGGTTAGTTCTCCAAGATGTTTGGGCCAACCTACCTGCCGAGTTCCTTCAAAAACTGTGTGCAAGTGTACCTAGAAGAATTGATGCTTGATGCTGTTTTGAAGGCAAAGGGTGGTTACATCAAATATGGATTTGATTTAGATTTTTCTTCTGTTCACTCACTTTGCATTTAGTTAATTGATAAATATAATCTATTAACATGTCTATTTTTGAAAGCATTCTTACTTTACAGCATTTTTTCACACCTGCCTAAAACTTTTGCACAGTACTGTATGTGTGTCCGTCAGAAAATACACACGGCCGTGATTACGGTAACATTTATTTTAACATTTTTAGAAGTTAAACAAAACAAAACAAAACCAGATACCGGTATTAATATACTCAATCTGTTTTTATAGAATCGCTGGAGTTTTAGAAAGAGTGCACAAAAGAGCAACCAGAATTATCCCGGGTTTAAAAGGCATGTCGTATGCACAGGCTAAAAGGATTGAATCTATTCAGTCTTGAACAAAGAAGACTACACGGTGATCTGATTCAAGCATTCAAAATCCTAAGGTACAGACAATGTCCTGAAAAATGAAACAAGGACCAGGGGTCACAAATGGAGATTAGATAAAGGGGCATTCAGAATAGAAAATAGGAGGCACTTTTTACACAGGGAATTGTGAGGGTCTGGAACCAACTCCCCAGTTATGTTGTTGAAGCTGACACCCTGGGATCCTTCAAGAAGCTGCTTGATGAGATTCTGGGATCAATAAGCTACTAACAACCAAACGAGCAAGATGGGCTGAATGGCCTCCTCTTGTTTGTAAACTTTATGTTCTTATGTACAGCTGTTGCTTCTGATTTATGTTGTTTAAATTGAATGCACTTCATTTTCTGACATTCAGATTCTTCAATTTCTGCGCCACGCATATTTGCTTCTCATTGGTCAGTTTCCCTAGTTATGGCTGCGCAGCTCCAGGATCCGATCGGATCGGATCAGTGGCTCTTGATCCGCTTAGTACAATGCCTTTTCATAATCTGGCTCCAGTGAGCCCAGATCCGATCATGTTTGTTGACCTCGTTAGTACAACCGGCCCCAGGAGAACGCACCCGACTCACAGCAGCAGCCGTGACAAGTTAACAAGCAAGGGAAAGCGAGCGAGCAGCGGCTCCTGCAGCCGCCAGCCTCCGTGACAATATTATAAAATCTCACACAGATAAAAATCATTTCTGACGGAGATGGATATTTTTTTGCTTTCGAATACATGTAAACTGTAACATATTGGTCCTAGCAATAGTTTTTTTTAAACCTGTATCCTATTGAATAAAAAAATGATATTGCGCGGGCCGGATGACATCGCTCCGGGGGCCAGATTCGGCCCGCGGGCCATATGTTTGACCCCCCTGGTAAACATTTGTGTCAATCGCGTTCAGTGCGGCTGCCAATGCTATCAGTAGATTAACAACTTACTTGGGGAGGGGTGACCCCAACATTTTTTTTGGCAAACATCCAATAAACATTACACACACACACAGACACAGACCAACAATACATTGAATGATCAAGTTAAGTTAATCTCAACACTGAGATTTATTTACTGTAGCTAAATAAAATCGAAAACAAGTTTTTACAATTCTACTTATCCACTTCCTTATTTAACACACATTTCCGTCCCCGGTACGCCATAGTAACTTACTTGTTATTTCCTAACTGTTTACAAGTACACACATTGGTTCTACTTCCCCTTGTTTATATATTTACACACTGAACGTGGATTATATATCGGTTACTTGAACTACAGGCAGAACACGATCTTATTAGATTTTGTATTCGTATTTTCGAACCCGTCTCCCGTCTCCCATCCCCCATGCCCCATGCCCCATATACGTTACGTTAGGGCTAGGCTACCCCAACCATATGTAATTTACTTCCGAAAATATAACCACATGCGCCGATAAACAACTAAAATCTACTTCCTACACTCTCCCCGTCCCATCTACGCAATGTCCACGTTACTACTTTTAATATCGAGTTTAAATGTATTATTTTATAGTTTTAGCAAATCTGTTTCAAACACTCACCTTCTCTTCCTAGGTTCATACTCTAGGCGTTGAGTCCTTCCGGGTTTCGTGTTGTACTTAAATTAAAGGGAGGTTGTCTGACAATATATCGCCGCCCCATCTTTTATCCCCTTAAAGGGGAGGTAAACAGTTTTTTTCAAAAAATTGATGTTAAGCAATTCCGTTTAATTATACTGTGTGCGACACCATTATATTGTCTTTGCATGCTATAAACAAACATCCACAAAGTGCTGGAAAAAATCATCTATTCAAGCAAACGGCCTGAAGCCAGAAAGGCTGGGGACATGTTGCCCACAATTCAAAATACCATTCATTGCACAAAAAACTTACAAGAAGCCTATTTTATAACATAACAAAAATAAACTTAACGAAAGGGGGTACAGAACACAATACTATGAAACTAAATGTGTGTGGTTGAATAAAAAAGTAAAACACACACAATATATTTGTATTGGAAACTGATAAACAGATTATTATTATTATTTTTATTACGGACGCCATTTCCGGGGCACGATTTTGTGTGTGTGTGTTTTTCACAAATGCTTTCCTTTTCTAAAAATAATATCAACACGCACTCGTTTAGCCCCATAAGCACGTCATTTTTTAATATGTGAAAAAAATAAATCAACGTTTGACTAATTTAATTGATCTGTCTCTTTCGTCTTCCATTAGACCCAACTTCCGGTTTTGCTTCTGTGGACGGTAGGTGAAGGGAAATCAAGAAAGGAAAAATAAAACAGCGAGAAAAAAAGAAGGAACGCGAATCAAAATAACCATTAAAGGGAGGTTACATACCTCCGGAAATACAATTTTACAGTGATATAGAAGCATTATATTGATGTTTTTTTTTGTTTTTTTTTTTTTTTAAAGAAAAGCTAGCTAGACAAGGTGTGTTTATTTAAGGCATTTATACCCGAACGGAGGATGTTCCGATATTTACGCGACATGGATGAAAACCCTTTTATGTTGTGAGTATATTTGTAATGCATATCTCTATAAATGTATCGTATATTAAAACACAACAATTGTATGCTTACTACTAATTCGTGTTGCTGTTGCGAAGCGAGGCACCTGCTTTGGAATTATTTATGTGACAGTGTCTCGTATGAAAACAAACAAACAAATAAGGTTCGTGTTCGTTTTGTGTTAATTGTATAGAGATATGGTTAATTTTCATGTGTGGTATTGTGTATATATTTTTGCATGCAAACAAAAAAACTTTCAATTTGTGAAATGCATGGAGGTGAGATTATTTGAGTTTAATTTTGTGTGGCTATTGCGCATGCATGGTTTTTGTCAGTACTGTATTTGGCTAGTGTGGTATCTTTCAAATTAGCAATAAGTGTAAATATGACTCCTATTGCACAGTAGTTTGATCCTTTTCTGGTTTCACTGTAAGTTTAATAAGACACCTGAGCGTTCTACCTTTATACACTGGGGCTAATCAAGCTCATAGTAAAACCTAGAATTGGTGAAACTGCTATGCAATAGGACTCTTCTTTCCAGGCCGGTGCCTAATAGAATTAAGTAAGTTATAGTGGATAGAATTTGCAGTGTCAGGGTTCCCGCGGATCCTTAAAAAGTCTTAAATTAGTTTTTCAATTTTTAAGGCCTTGAAAGGTCTTAAATATGACTGATTTTCAGTTGAAGGTCTTAAAAAGGTCTTAAACTATTTTTTATATAAAAATAAAAAACACAATACCAGAGATCAAGTTCTGAAAACTGCCATGCGTATCCGAGAATTAAATAAGAAACCGCCCGTACCCTAAACAATGATCGCTAGCAAACGTGATTGTAAGTAAATGAAAACATACAACAGATAAACTCGAAAATATCAGCACGAACAAGGTACAGTAAATGTTCAAGATTTAGATTTTGACTATAAACCGACTACACTTTTCATCACTGACTTCTTTTAATTTACCGAACCAAAGAAGTGCACACTCGTCACACAAAGGATTCGGTCAAATGAAGTGAAATGTAGTAAGCACATACACCAATGCAGATCATCAGAAAGTTTATGTACTACTAGAACTTGTCTAAAACTTTAGGCATTTGAATTTTTATTTTAAACGGTATTGTAAAGATGTTGCCGTCTCCTCGAGTTGATACTACTACGAGCTGAGTTGTGTTGTGGGGATTTGGGTTTTATGTATTAAAAAATGAATACAATATTATTCCCATTTAAAAAATACGTAGCCCGGTGATTGACACTTCCGAGGCAGAGCAGCATTTTTATCCCGAAAAATAAAAAAGGGAAATGTTGTGCCCCGCAAGGTGTGGAGCCTCAAAATTGAGGAAAGGATGGTGGAGATGTGGCAGGAACACCCGTGTCTCTTTGACATAAGTGGCATTTCCTATCATGATCGCTCATTGAAAGATGGAGGGAAATTCCTTTGGAACTTAACGTACCTAAGTAAATAATTGTTATAATTATTGTAGTGTGTGCTCTCATTAGAATCAATTTCTACAGTCACTCGTATTCGATATCCCTTTCAAACCCCTACCGTATGCTTGTATTGCTAATTTAATCAAGTACGAGGAGGAGGGGTGCTCGTCTGTGTGTGTGTGAAATAGAGAGAATGCAGATTACGTTGTTGCATATAAATTAAACCTATAACAAACTTGTAGTAGCTATTAAAGTTGTATTCTAGTCTGTACAAAAGCGCAGCACTCGCACGTAGTACTAAATATTTATAAATGTCTTCAAATTATTCATCTGACGACCGCTTGACTGCCAATCTCCCACGCCAATCTTTTAATCTAATAAATATTTTGTACTAGGAGCGAGTGTTGCGCTTTTTGAACAGATTTGATTTTATTATTTTGGATGCACCTCGACTCGAGTTGGTTCAGAGCACAGACGTCAATGAAATAAATATTGACATTGCTATAGCCTAATGTTATAACTGTTATAACCTTTTTATCGCAATATTGAACATTTGTGCAGTATATGTCCCTGAAGTATAAATTCTCATGCTGGAATTTGCAGAGTATGAAATTAGCAATATTCACGGTCCTATTATACACACATAGTACTTACATATTCAAAATGCATTACTGTATGCTTTCAATTATATAGATACAAATAATGATACTGTAATATGTATTTATAATTATTTTTGGTCAGTGGTAGAAGTCCAAACACAAGCAGAAAGCTGCTGAAACCTCGTCACAGTGGGAGTGGGGCAAAAGACCTCACTTCCAGGCAGAAATTGATTTGAAAGAATCTTGAATTCTTAAAGCCATTTCTTGTGCACCGTCATAATGAAACCAGTTTGGAAGCAAGTAATATATATATATATATATATATATATATATATATATATATATATATATATATATATATATATATATATATATATTTTAATGAGAATATTAATAGCAAAATCTACATGAGCCAATTGCGCGTCCAAATGGATTTTCTCCGCGTTTTCTTCTTTTATCTGTGCAAAACAATGCACAGACAACAGCGATCGCCTCCTGGCTTGAGTCCATGATTCTCCCGAATGATGTCTACGATTCTGCAATGAAAATACTAGGCGCAGTCCGCAACAAGATATCTTGTGTAGTGTGTGTAGCAATCCCCCGATCTACAGTGAGAAATCGTAGCTTAATCGGTACGTGTGCGTGGCGCTGCGTCTCCCGATTGAAAACATCGTGTAGTGTAATTAAACCTGGCTTTAGGTGAACGATGGGAAACCGATCAGAGTCCCCATTGAATCGGTTCTTTTGATTCACCCTATGAACAAGCTGCGTGGCGCACAGGAGTCGAGTTACCAGCCTATCAGGTGGCTGATCTGTTCGTTGTAACAAGGAAACTGGGTTGTCTCTCAACTCGTTGAGTGTTATGAAACTGAAGATTGTATGTGCCATGTTGGATCCAAATTCCCGCTTACTTAGTGCACGATAAGAACTCTTTGTGAGCCAAAATGGCGCCAGTTACATCCTCCAGACCATAGCTATATATCTCTGATCCAGACGGTGTGTACTTTCAAGAGAGCTGCTTCACGCTGTCAGAAAATCAGTTTGTGCACCATAATTATTTTTTTTTACAGTTCTTCGTAGTTTACTATGTACGTAACCTTGTATAAGTCTGCCAAACAAAAAAATTAAAAAAATGAATCACTACTAGTTGTAGCCTATGTGTGTTGCAGAATAAACAGAACGGATTAGTTCCACAAATACCACTCGTTCGAGCCTCTCCTTGTTGTTGTAAAAAACAATGAGTGATTCCAAATGTGTAGAAAAAAAACAAGTAAGAAATGCAATGGACTATTTTTTTTAAAAGATTAAATTCGATTGATACTGCTGGCTAAACAATGCTAATGGTTCAAACTGTTTTGTTATCTCCAGGATTCTAAATATATACAGTACTGTGCAAAAGTTTTAGGCAGGTGTGAAAAAATGCTGTAAAGTAAGAATGCTTTCAAAAATAGACATGTTAATAGATTATATTTATCAATTAACTAAATGCAAAGTGAGTGAACAGAAGAAAAATCTAAATCAAATCCATATTTGGTGTGACCAACCTTTGCCTTCAAAACAGCATCAAGCATCAATTCTTCTAGGTACACTTGCACACAGTTTTTGAAGGAACTCGGCAGGTAGGTTGGCCCAAACATCTTGGAGAACTAGCCACAGTTCTTCTGTGGATTTAGGCAGCCTCAGTTGCTTCTCTCTCTTCATGTAATCCCAGACAGACTCGATGATGTTGAGATCAGGGCTCTGTGGGGGCCATACCATCACTTCCAGGACTCCTTGTTCTTCTTTACGCTGAAGATAGTTCTTAATGACTTTCGCTGTATGTTTGGGGTGTTTGTCATGCTGCAGAATAAATTTGGGGCTAATCAGATGCCTCCCTGATGGTATTGCATGATGGATAAGTATCTGCCTGTACTTCTCAGCATTGAGGAGACCATTAATTCTGACCAAATCCCCAACTCCATTTGCAGAAATGCAGCCCCAAACTTGCAAGGAACCTCCACCATGCTTCACTGTTGCCTGCAGACACTCATTTGTGTATGCTCTCCAGCCCTTGAACAAACTGCCTTCTGCTACAGCCAAATATTTCAAATTTTGACTCATCAGTCCAGAGCACCTGCTGCCATTTTTCTTCACCCCAGTTCCTGTGTTTTCGTGCATAGTTGAGTCGCTTGGCCTTGTTTCCACGTCGGAGGTATGGCTTTTTGGCATAAGTCTTCCATGAAGGCCACTTCTGACCAGACTTCTCCGGACAGTAGATGGGTGTACCAGGGTCCCACTGTTTTCTGCCAGTTCTGAGCTGATGGCACTGCTGGACATCTTCCGATTGCAAGGGAAGTAAGCATGATGTGTCTTTCATCTGCTGCAGTAAGTTTCCTTGGCCGACCACTCGTCTCACGGTCCTCAGCGTTGCCCGTTTCTTTGTGCTTCTTCAAAGAGCTTGGACAGCACATCTGGAAACCCTGTCTGCCTTGAAATTTCTGCCTTGGAGAGACCTTGCTGATGCAGTATAACTACCTTGTGTCTTGTTGCTGTGCTCAGTCTTGCCATGGTGTATGACTTTTGACAGTAAACTGTCTTCAGCAACCTCACCTTGTTAGCTGAGTTTGGCTGTTCCTCACCCAGTTTTATTCCTCCTACACAGCTGTTTCTGTTTCAGTTAATGATTGTGTTTCAACCTACATATTGAATTGATGATCATTAGCACCTGTTTGGTATAATTGTTTAATCGTACACCTGTCTATATGCCTACAAAATCCCTGACTTTGTGCAAGTGTACCTAGAAGAATTGATGCTGTTTTGAAGGCAAGGGTGGTCACACCAAATATGGATTTGATTTAGATTTTCTTCTGTTCACTCACTTTGCATTTAGTTAATTGATAAATATAATCTATTAACATGTCTATTTTTGAAAGCATTCTTACTTTACAGCATTTTTTCACACCTGCCTAAAACTTTTGCACATATTATATATATATATATATATAGTACAGTACAGTACAGATGTTTCAACATTAACTGTTCAGAGGAGATTGCGTGAAGCTGGCCTAACTGGAAGAATTGCTGCAAAGAAACCATTGTTAAGAGTGCAGAATAAGAGGAAGAGACTTGCCTGGGCCAAAAAACACAGAAACTGGACGTTTGAGGAGTGGAAGTCGGTCTTATGGACCGATGAGTCAAAATTTGAAATATTTGGGTCCAACCGCCGAGTATTTGTAAGACGCAGAGAGGGTGAGCACATGAGTTCTGCATGTGTGGTTCCCACTGTCCAGCATGGAGGAGGCAGTGTCGTGGTCTGGGGTTGCTTTGCTGGTGACAGAGTTGGTGATCTTCACCAAGTCCATGGCAAGCTCAACCAGCATGGCTATCATAGCATACTTCAGAGGCATGCCATTCCATCAGGATTACGGCTAGTTGGGCAGTCCTTCATTCTTCAGCAAGATAATGACCCGAAACACACCTCAAAGTTGTGCAAGAACTATCTGGCGAAGAAGGAAAGTGAAGGACAACTCAATCTAATGACCTGCCCTGTCCAGTCTCCAGACCTCAATCCCATAGAACTTGTATGGGACGAACCTGACAGAAGAGTCAAAGCAAAGCTACCCACAAGTGCCCTACATCTCTGGGAATTGCTGCAGAAGATCTGGGAAGACATGTCGGGTGATTTCCTGCTGAAACTTGTTAACCGAGCGAATGCCTCGTGTTTGTGAGGCTGTTATTAAGGAAAAGGGTGCTATTTTGAGGAATCCAAGATTTAGAGACAATTTTCAATTGTCTTGAACATTGCTTTGATACTCCTTATGTTTTGTTTTGTATATTGTAACATGTGTTTTCATTTTCAAGTATTTACAGAAACGTATACGACGTAAAACATTGTCAATTATGGAAAAAACCTAGTTTCCAGCAAGTGTACTCAAACTTTTGATTGGTACTGTATATATATATATATATATATATATATATATATATATATATATATATATATATATATATATATATATATTAGCTCAAAGAGCCAGCTGCCCAACGTTTCGATATGTTGTACATATCTTTCTCAAGGGAATATAGTCTATATTTAATTTAATGTTTATAACGTTTTCAGCTTTGACAGCTCTTAATGTCATTTAAGATTTCATAAATATATAATTGAGTTGTTTGTTGATCAGCTGGAATGAACTGCTGCTCTATTGATTAAAGAACGATTGAACAATAACCCTTGTCATCAACTGTTATTGCATTGGTGCTGTATGTATTGTACTAGCATTTGATTCTTTTACAATTCATACAGCTTGAGTAAATAATTGTTAGATGGTATTTGAACTAGTCACAATTTTACTATTTACGTTTGGTATACGTGATGTGAAAATGGGTCTTAAATTTTCTAAAGATTGGTCTTAAAAAGTCTTAAAAAGGTCTTAAATTTGCTCAGCTGAGAGCTGCAGGAACCATGATTGTATGCTTGTAGAAAAATGCAATTAAGAAATGTGTAATTTCCACTAGTAAGTACACGCTTAGGAAAAATAATATATATTATATATATTTTTAGATTTTCTTTTACAATCCAGCCGAAAGGCAAAGGCCAGCAGGTCTTAATTGAGTAATGGGATCTAGCTACATAAATACAGTAGCATTTCCCAATGCAGAAATACTTAGTCATTACAGGGTTACAACTGTCATCATATGTACTTATTGCAGCTTGTGTAGCAATGCACTTTAGGATGTGCAGTAACATGTTGCCAATGTGATCTCATACATGAATGACATTCTGCCTCCTGTTGAAACAGCCTCTACACACTGTGAAAGAACATCAAGTTGACTCACTGAAGTAACTTCAGTGTTTTTTTGCCTTTTGAGACTTGCCTGTCCAATCTTAGTTTTGTTTCTTGCATGGTTCAGTGTGTGATTACAAGCATGTTTCCAGTGTCAGGCACTAGTGCTGCAGGAACAAATTATTTGATTTGGATCAAGCTCTCCACAGGTGAGAATCATTGGTGTAGAGGTGGCTAATTTACCATTTAAAGTGAAGAAACAGCTGCTTGTGTTTGTGTGAATGGTTCTTCTGCAGTCTAAGAAAAGCAGCAAACATCACAATGTTTCTTCACTTTTTGCACTTGCAATGGTAAATTAGCCCAGTCAACAGCAATGAGCCTCTCCTGACTGTCAGCACTTGATTAATTTGGCAAACTCATCACCTAATTGTCAGCACATGATTTCTGTGGTGAGCTCATCCCAGTATCTGAATGAGTGTGCAACTCTACGGTTCACCCCCTCCAGCACGAGGGCTGGGGCTGCAGAGCAGGCCACCTTTTGTATACATGTATGTTTGCTGTTTAAACTGTCAATTAAAAAGTAGACTACATTTCAGCATTCATAGTCTTATTATGGCACTTGTATATAGGATGTCCCGTAGGTTTTCACCCACAGTATTCATTTGCTGTAGTTTACAATGTGCGGAGAGGCTATAAATTATGAAAACCTAAACATTTAAAATCCTTTGCCAGATCCTGATACAGGTCTCTTTTAGGCACAATAAAAACAGAGCTGTCACTGGGGCTGCACCAGTTCAGGTTAATAGAAACCAGAGCTGTCACGGGGGCTGCAACAATTCAGGTTAATAGAAACCAGAGCTCTCACTGGGGTTGCACCAGTTCAGGTTAATAGAAACCAGAACTGTCACTGGGGCTGCAACAGTTCAGGTTAATAGAAACCAGAGCTCTCACTGGGGTTGCACCAGTTCAGGTTAATAGAAACCAGAGCTGTCACGGGGGCTGCAACAGTTCAGGTTAATAGAAACTAGAGGGCGGCACAGGTAGAAAATCCATAACCGGATACCCGCAGTGAAAAATACCCGGGTATCTGGATCTTTTTCGGGTAATGATTTAAAAACAAAACCGAATCACATATATTAATGTTTTAAGTGCATGATACATATACAAATACTATATGGAGTAGTGGTTAGGGCTCTGGACTCTTGACCGGAGAGTCGTGGGTTCAATCTCTGGTGGGGGGACACTGCTGCTGTACCCTTGAGCAAGGTACTTTACCTAGATTACTCCAGTAAAAAACCCAACTGTATAAATGGGTAATTGTATGTAAAAAATAATGTGTAAAAATAATGTAATTGTATGTAAAAATAATGTGATATCTTGTAACAATTGTAAGTCGCCCTGGATAAGGGTGTCTGCTACAAAATAAATAAATAAATAAATAATAACATATAGTACACATACATTTAGTCCCTTCAGATCTGTAGACTTGTGAAACCTTTTTCAGTACTGGAAACATTGTTGTAATAATAATAAAAATCTTGTTTTTTAAATAGTTATTAATGTTAAATGTGCATCATGCTGCAGGATTCTTTAACATATATTGACCATATTCCGCTGTTGTTGGTAACACGGCTGTTATGTTCAGTTTTCAATCTAATGCAGTAGTACAGCACCGCTATTACGTTATGGACTGTTGCAAAAAGTTACCGTAAATTGAGCCAGCTGGGTTTTGACGGCAGTCGCAAAAGAGGCATGTGCGTCTTTTTGGTTGTAACAGTAAAGTGTTGCTCCTGATCACTAAATTCTGTCTTGTGAATACATAACAGGGCTCTACGTTTAGATTTTTAACTACTGGACCCTTGGACCACTGACCTAGTGGTTTTACTGGCCCGGATGCAATTTTATCTGGCCCAATATATTAATATATTTTTTCATGATGGTTTTTATTTTCAGTATGTTTCTAACTGTGTATGGTAACCAAAGAGAGCCCACGTCTCAAAAGAAAGTGGCTAAACGAAGCCTTTCAATATATGTTACTTCAGCCATTTACATGCACATTTGTGTGCTTGTCAGAAAATGAAAATACTGTATTCAAAATTTGAAAATTTATGTGTACAAATACTAATTTTTTCACAAGCAAACCCAAAACCAAGCTGTTACCACAGTCACAGCAGTGCTAAAACTGAATTATAATAATCCTAATTAGGGATGGGTCAGTGTAGTCGATTTACATGAAAAAAATTCGAGTAACATATTACATATTCAAGTACTAGTAGAAGCAAACACGTCTTTCTTTTATTTTTATTTTTTTAATGCTGACGCTTAACACGTGTTATCAGTCTTAAACCTGTTGTTATTTGCATATTAAACGTAAGGACCCTAATTAATTATGCAATGCTTGTAATAGCATCATTCTACAGTAATCGTATTCTGTTTGAAATTGTTGCCAATTTTATTGCCTTTTTTTCAGCTAATGTTAACAGATCCCTGCATGAGTTCCACTATAATGACTGTACACAGCAGCTTCTGCAGCTGTTGCTAGCCAGTTGTGAAACTTCCGGGAGCATGACACCGGCGAACTTTGAATGTGTGAACTGAAATAAAATAATGTATTTAGTAAGTGCTAAAAGAAGTAATCCAAACTTGGGTAACATTGAAATTAGAAATGTAATTTAACATTATGATGAATATAAAGACATACTAAATGTTAAACAGAACAATGCAATGACTAATAAGAAAAGGAAAGATACCTGGAGTTGGAAGGAGTTATTTAACTCTGGACTGCAGTTCAATGTAAAATATCTACTGTTGGCTTTCTGTGAATGGATGGAGTAATGTCAACATTTGCACTGACCATTAAAAGTACAACCAGGTTATTGAATAAACTTGACTTAGATTCATCTGATGTCAGTACTTGATGGCAAGTTGTAATTAGTAATGTTAAACTTTTTTTCTTAAAATAAATTTAGTCGTTGCCAATTATTTTTTTTATTATTTTCTCCCAATTTGGAACGGCCAATTATTATTTTGAAGCTCAGCTCACCGCTACCACCCCTGCGCTGATTCGGGAGGGCGAAGACGAACACACGCTGTCCTCAGAAGCATGTGCCGTCAGCTGACCGCTTTTTTTCACACTGCGGACTCACCATGCAGCCACCCAAGAGCTACAGCGTCGGAGGACAACGCAGCTCTTGGGCAGCTTACAGGCAAGCCCGCAGGCGCCCGCCAGTCAGGGGTCGCTGGTGCGCAGTGAGCCGAGAAATCTCGTCTTGGACATTTGTTTGTACACTTCATGAACCTGGCTAAACTACCAGCTTACATTGTTATGCTGTCTGCTTGTACACACGCATTTGCCTTTTATTCTTGGGAGCGTAAGGGACCAGAGTTCAGGTAATCGAATACACCAAAATGTTGTACCCTGTGTATTCAAATAGGAAACTATTCGAAATTCCCATCCCTAATCCTAATAGTAAACACTATTAAAACAATATTCATAATACAAAATAATAACAGGCCATGGTTAATGTCGAACCCTGCATAACAATGGCATCCAAACAAAACATTGTGTGGAATTTCTTTAGCAAGCAGAAGAAAAACTGAATTTGCAAACTCTGCCAAGGTAATATTTTTCTTTTAACCCTTTGCGGTCCATTTATTAATTCTGCGTCAGGCTCGCCAGGTCTAATTAATTTAAACACGCGCAGTTAATTTTAGACGCTGTTTAAAAGTATTTTTTTCACAGTCAAACGGGTTTAAATGGCCCTGCATATCACCAAAGCACTAACTAGGCATCTCCAGCCCGCCCCACCCTTTCGTTTGCTATCGCTTTCACATATGCTACCAAATAAAAATAATAATAATAATAGTCGTACATACCGATCAATCGTCTCCTGATGACTCGTTTTATCACCAAACTCCTCAATAATGCAATCCAAGTCATTATTTTATTGCTATAACATCTCAAAAAAGCTCTGCAAATGTCCGTGATAGTCCCTGTGCGCTGATACTGTACTCCCAGCTTGTTTCCATACGACCGCCCCATCTGAAGAAGGGGGGCTAGTATGACTATTCATGAGATACGCCTTTTTTTTTTTTTTTTTTTATCTGCTTGTCTCGTCTCCTTTCTTTCCCACTCGGCCACTGAATGGTTTTCTCGGCTTTTTCTGTTGAAAAACCGACTTTTTTGCGTTTTTTGCGTTTTTAAAATGATGTCGGACAGGGTCCGACAAAGGACCTGGTGGGAATAATTGCAATGTCGGACCCAGTCCAACAATGGACCGCAAAGGGTTAAAGGAAGAAGCACACTTACTAAATGTGCGCCACATTATTTTATTCTATTTTATTTTTTTTGCTTATTTTTAAATAAGTGCTACTTAGTTGAAATTTTTGGTAAGGAACTATATCTGTGCATTAACTATAGAGAAAGCATTCCGTATTGGAAGCCACACGGCTATTATCAATGGATCACAGTGGATGTTGGGTTTTTTTCCAATTTAGTTCCTGAGAAGAATAGTCGCCGCAGTTATTATTGAGGTGTACTTGCCGCTCACTGTGTGTTATTGTTTTCTGTAAAACATTGATATCCTGTCAGTTAAGAAAAGGCTTAATGCAAAAGCTTGTTTTAACATTGTCTTTATTACGCCAGCCTGCGCTTACAACTGTATTGTCAAATTTTCTACATTTCTTTTAAATTCTCAAATTAATGAATCGATACCCAGGTAGTAAAAAGAGGCCCAGGTAGCGTTGGGTAATTAAAAATCCGACGGGTACCCGAGCCGACCTCTAATAGAAACCAATATTTGACCTGATTAACACTTGCACGACATGTCATAAAGGGGGTCGGGGATGATGGCTAGGAGGGTTTTTTAAAGAACCTCGCGGCGGAGTTATGCCCAGCGCCCAGACGGGGGGACCGCGGGAATCCAAAGCCCAGAGGCAGCTGTTCCCATCTCCACCAGCAGAGGGAAAATGCCTGCTGTCCCCATCTCCACCAGCAGAGGGAAAATGCCTGCTGTCCCCATCTCCACCAGCAGAGGGAAAATGCCTGCTGTCCCCATCTCCACCAGCAGAAGGAAAATGCCTGCTCTCCCCATCTCCACCAGCAGAGGGAAAGTGCCTGCTGGTTGCGCCTTCAGAGCCGCACCAGTCCCCAGCAAGAGAGGGAGAGCCGCACCAGTCCCCTGCAACAGGGGGAGACTACACGCTGCTCCCACCTCCGTCGCCAGGAGACTACACGCTGCTCCCACCTCCGTCGCCAGGAGACTTTATGCTGCTCCCACCTCCACCGCTTCCGCCACTAGGAGCAGAGCAGCAGGAGCTGCCTTTGCCTCCACCAACTTCACCAGGAGCAGAGCAGCAGGAGCTGCCTCTGCCTCCACCAACTTCACCACCAGGAGGAGAGCAGCAGGAGCTGCCTCTACGTCCACCGCCAGGAGCAGAGCAGCAGGAGCTGCCTCTGCCTCCACCACCTCCATTGGCAGGAGCAGAGCAGCAGGAGCTGGCTCTGCCTCCACCACCTTCACTGGCAGGAACAGAGCAGCAGGAGCTGCCTCTGCCTCCTCCACCAGCAGAGGATGAATGCCTGCTGGTTCCACCTTCACCGCTGTGGGACGATTGCTTGCCGCTCCCACTTACCCCACCAGAGGCGCTGCAGCTGAGTTTGGCACCGCCCAAGGATGCCAGCCTTGCACTGCCCAAGGATGCCTGGTGCTCCGCATCGCCCGGGGCTGCCTGGTGCTCCGCATCGCCCGGGGCTGCCTGGTGCTCTGCATCTCAGCAGGAAGTACTGTGGCTGGAACCCCACCAAGGGGAGCTGCCGGCCACGAAGAAGAGGGAGGAGGTCCGGAGACCACCGACCCCAGCAGCAGTTTCGCTGCCGGAGATCATGGGGGAGGTCAGGAGACCTGCTCCCATTGCATGCGCTGCAGGAAGTACTGTTGCCACCAGCAGCAGAAGAATGGCAGGAGTATGCCACCCCGCTGTCTTACGACCTGTGGGCCCCTAGAAACCTCCGGTTCTGGCCCAGGACTTTGTGCTGGACTTTTGGGCTTTTAAGGGGGGAGGTGGCCGTTGATCAAAATGCATGGCTGAAATCGTGGTGCACACAGGAAGGCTTCAACTTTCTTTAACATTGGAGCACATTCTACAACAAGGACTATCTATATAGGTGGGACGGACTGCACTTAAACAGAAAGGGAACCAATCTACTCGGAGAAAGGATCCTTGAGGAGGTCCAGAAGCATTTAAACTAGAAAGGAAGGGGAGAAAACAAAAACAGAAGGGAGACCACATCAAAACAAGGGCAACAACTCAGGTAAGACAACTATTAAATGTATTTATCTTAATTCTAAAAGTCTCAGAAACAAAATGTTAGAACTTGAAGCTACTGCACTAACAAGTAACTACGATGTGAAAGGTGTTACAGGAACTTGGTTGTCTGAGAGTGATGGAGACGAATATAATATTAGTTGGTACACACTATATAGGAAAGACAGGCAGGACAGAAGAGGCGGAGGGGTAGCGCTATACATAAGAAATAGTCTTGAAGCCCAGGTGTTAAATCTGGACAAAGAAAACAACACCGAATCGATATGGGTCAGAATAATGGACAAAAATTCAAAGGGCATAATAATAGGAGCATGCTATAGACCGCCAAATTCATATGCTGAGCAAAATAATCTGTTATACAATGACATTCGAAATGCGTGTAGAAAAGGAGAAGCCATACTAATGGGGGATTTCTACTTCCCCGTATAAAATGGGAGAACCCGTTGGGAACACGATGGGCGAAATTGAAATGGTGGAAATGACAAATGACTGCTTCCTAACGCAATTTGTCAAGGCACCGACTAGAGGGAGGCATGCCTTGATTTAGTCTTGTCAAATAATGAAGACAGAGATAACTAAAACAGAGGTCGAGAGCCATTGGCAAACTCAGACCACAACACGGTCTCATTCGATTTTTAAAACCTAAAAAGTAATGACTAAAGCTAAGGTTTACAATTTTAGAAAAGCAAACTATGAAGGTATGAAACAGAGACTAACAGAAGTAGATTGGAGTAAAATAGAGAAAACATCCACAGAAAAAGGATGGCTGTTTTTTAAAAATGTAGTACTAGATGCGCAAAACAATTACATCCCAAAAGTAGACAAATCTAAATCTAAAACAAAATGGCCAAAATGGTTTAATAGATCAATTAAAAAAAATATATTCAGCGAAAAAAGGCACCTTTCAGAGCGTTTAAGAAAGACCAAAAACAAAGTACTCAGAAAGAGTACTTGGAACTGCAAACACAAGTCAAAAAGGAAGTTAGAAAGGCCAAGAGAGATAGAAATCAATATTGCTAAGGGGGCTAAAACCAATAACAGCAAGAGAACACTGAAAGAGGAGGTTAACCCTTAGCGGTCCATTTATTCAGCGTGTCTCAGGCGCGTCAGGTCCAATTTATTTTCACACGCACAGTTTATTTTAGATGCGATGTTTAAAAGTATTTTTTTTCACATAAAACAGGTTTAAAAGGCACTGCATATCAACAGGACACTCAGTACTACATCTCCAGCCCCGCCCCACCCCTTGTTCGCTGTATTTTTTACATACCTCTACATAGTAGTGCATACCGGCAGCAGTGTGGAGTAGTGGTTAGGGCTCAGGGCTCTTGACCGGAGGGTCGTGGGTTCAATCCCCGGTGGGGGACACTGCTGTTGTACCCTTGAGCAAGGTACTTTACCTAGATTGCTTCAGTAAAAACCCAACTGTATAAATGGGTAATTGTATGTAAAAATAATGTGATATCTTGTAACAATTGTAAGTCGCCCTGGATAAGGGCGTCTGCTAAGAAAGAAAATAAATAAATAAATAAATAAAATAAAATACCGATTAAACCATCTCCTGATCACTCGTTTTATCACCAAACTCCTCAATAATTCGATCCAAGTCATTATTTTATTACTATAACATCTAAAAAAAGCTCTGCAAATATCTGTATTCATGAGATACGCACCTTTTTTTCGGCTTCTCTCGGCTCCTATCAGTCTTACTCGGCCAATGAATCATTTTCTCGGCTTTTAGGAGAAAAACGACTAGAGACCTGTTTTTTATGTCTTTTTGATTGTCGGACAGGGTCCGACATTGGACTGGAAAGGGAAAATTGTAATGTCGGACAAGGTCCGACATAGGACCGCAAATGGTTAAATGTCTAAAAGACACAAATGGCTAAATCGTATACAAAGAAAAAAAATAGCAAATATATTAAATGATTACTTTTCACAGGTTTTTACAAAGGAGGACACGAACAACATGCCCCACATGTCGACCTGTTCCTATCCAGTTTTAAATAACTTTAGCATAACAGAGGCAGAAGTGTTAAAGGGACTAGGAGCTCTTAAAATAAACAAATCCCCAGGGCCGGATGAGATCCTCCCAATAGTACTCAAAGAAATGAAAGAAGTTATTTACAAACCGCTAACCAAGATCATGCAACATATTGGATTTTGCGGAATTTGTTAAAACTCTTATGTATCGGAAAGCGCTTACTGCAGAGTTCTGAAAATTGCTATACATGTTGAGGATAGTCCATGATTAACTGTTGTTAATATGAAGCTGATTGGTTCTGTGGTTTGGCAACCACATTGATTTAATGACATAAAATTACCATAAAAAAATAAAATCATCAAAATTCAAACATCATCTTCTCTGAAACCGCTTATCCGATTGAAACAAAAATTGGAATAAAACATCTCAGAATGGTCATCTGTTACGCTTGTTCAAGGGAAGTTGTTACTGTGAAAATCATGGTATCCACGCTGCATGACAGCATTAAACATACGCAACTGGCTATAAAACTGCGTATAACTTCTTATCGGCTACACCAAAATGCACAAAATTTGACACGGATGTTGAGGACTGTGATGTTGTGTCGTGGTCAATATGATGGCCTTTGGTCACATGGTGTGGCAGCCATCTTGGATTTAATGAAAAGTTTGGACAATATTCAAAAGTCTTCTTCTCATGAACGGTAAATAGTACATTGTGCGCTCATGTCCACGATTGATTCTACTTAAGGAAAAATGGTGACATGGTGTGGCAGCTATGTCGGATTTTGCGTAAAACACTAAAACTCCTCATGAGCCCTTTGGCTGATTGACATGAATCTTGTATATGTTATCTTTGTACTGTCTTCTAAAATAGTTAGTCAGGAAAAGTCCCTACATCAACAAACATGACTGCCATGAGCCAATCAATATGGGTGACATGCTAGTTTTGTCAATTTTCACCCTGAAATGACACATTCCCACCACTGGGGACAGCTGTTAACATGGTAAAGTCAGCAAGCTAGAGAAAAAATATTTCAGTTTTATTAACTCATGAAACTTAATTACAGTGGAAATGATATTAATTCACATGTACACACAGTACATTATACAAAGACACATACTGTAAACTAAGAATATTTTTTTTTAATAACTGTTGTAGCTGCATCCACGTGAAAAAAAACTGCACTATGCATTTAAACCACGAAAATCAAAACAATTAAATGCATAATACATCAGCTTTACAAGTAACACGAATACAGTTCGCTTAAAAATCGTTATATATATTTTTACGACTGAACTGTGGTCAAACACAGTCATAAATCCTGAATCTGTTACAATAAACCCGGCGTGGGACGGAGGGGGTGGGGGGCACTTTGGGGCCGTATCTTTCGTTAAATTAGTTATGTTTGGTAATGAATTGTATAGACAAAACTTCAGAATCGCTTGTTCTATGAAATAGCATTGTAACTGTAAAGATTGCATAGTTATTCATGGAGAATAAAAAGCAGACTTTTTTTTTTTTTTAAAGCGCTGTGCTGGCTACAGGATCGACTCTTAGGGAGGCTGACAGACTACTCATATTATATAAATGATGTTTAATACGATATTTGTTTGGTTATTTGTATGTTTTAAAGTGTTTCTAGTATAAACCTACAATGTGTTGACAAGTCAATGCCACAATGTGTTGACAAGTCAATGGGAAAATTCAAAGTCTCAAAATAAGTTATACGCAGTTTGTAAAAATTTTATTAAACTTTAATAAAATTAGTTTTATTAAAGCTACTATGAGTATAGTTTCGGCAGAATATTAATATATAACAGATGTCAGTTACGTTCTACTGTTTATTTTAATTATATCAAGTTGTATTTATAGGGCTGTGTTTCCAAATAAATCGTCTCTGATTCAGTAGTATCTACATATGGAATTCAAGTGAATGGGTATAATGTACTGATACAGCGTCTGTTATTTTTTTAAATTTCATAACTACATTCATAGTTATAATTAAGACTAAACTGATAAAACCACAATCGCAAATCCTCAATAGGTGGCAACGAAGCAGCCAGTGTATTTAAAAGACGTATGGAGGTTGTTTTTTTTTTTGCTGATCACAACATACATGATTAACCAAGGTGTGCAATGTAACTCGCTTATGTGTAATATACATGATTAAGATGTGCAATATAACTGGGCTACTGTTGATGTGCAATAATTACTATTCATGTGCAAACTATAATGAGTTTATCGAGTGTGCAATATGATGTTTTTGATTCAGCCGGATATAATGTTTGTTGGGCCAGATGGTTAACTGTTGAGTGCTATAATATAACTTTGGATGTGATTTATTATGAAATAATTTGTTCTGTATTTGAGCCAACTTTCCAAAAGGTCTATTACCTGCAGAGCACAATAACTGCTCAATTTGTACTGTCTCTCTGGGTTCTGTTCCAGCTTCTTCTCTCCTCTGTCCTGTTTAATTCCTCGGCACAGGATTCGAGTGGTGTTACTCATAAATCGTGCACATGTTATGACCTAGTAGCGGTTTGCTGACAATTACTTATGGTGAATTGTGTATTTGCCAGGCACCCCTGATAGCTAATCGTTACACTATTATCACTTTCTATTGCTTTAAAAAAATGCACATTAAATGATAGTGGCATTAAGATATACAAAAACCAATACATGCTGTAGACTTTATTTTATATTGCAAAATTAAGAATAGGGCACCACACGCTCACACACACGCACGCACACAAACTCAAACAAAGAGCGATCTAGAATTTAGAACAATGTTAGCCTATTATATGCATTATTTTCAAAGTCTATATGACTGCATACTATTTAGAATTTTGTGTGCATCCAAATAAAATTTAAATTGCCTACTAACCAATAATTCCACAGTGTTTGCTCCAGGACTTACAGACTGAGGGTCAATGTGGCCCCCTCTCAAAATTTTAGGGGGAGATTTTCTTCAGTGAGGGGGTCAATATGTTTGATTCAGAACCAACCACCATTTCTTATTTTTGTTTGTTTTTAAATATGCCAGCAGAGTTTACTGACCTTTTGTTTCTGAACAAAAAATAAAACTGTAAAGCTGTAGATACAACCAAAGTGTCTCTACAATACTCACTGTTACTTTTGGGGACAATATTGGGAAATGTGTCACAGTGATGCTGGTGTATCACTGAGTAGAGGATATTAATTGTACCAAATCACATTAGAACAGGGGTTTTCAATCTTTTTAAGATGCGTTTTAAGATGCGTTCCAAAAAATGTAGTCCACTGAGAGAGTCATAAAATGAAAACAGAAAAAAGGTCTGTACAATAACATGATACAACAAAACGCACAAGCCTTGGAGTGTGTGATGGATACAATTATATAAGTTACAATATTATAAAAGAAAAACTATATATTATATTTACTTTTTGGCTAAAAATAGTCCCTCAGACAGGTTTCTAGTTGTTGGAAAGATCATCATTTTATTGTAAATATTAATTAAAATCAACGAAGCCTCCGTGCTAGCCTCAAATCACTCAGAAATAACATAGGACTATTCCATGATAGCAAATGGCAATCATGTATTTTTACTGATAATAAAATTACAAAAAAGGCAAAGAAAGGTTCACTGTCCACGCATCTCTACAGCTGACCTCATTACGAATTACATATTATTGGCATTTTTAAATTCTTGGTGATTAAAACGTACAGTACTGATGCTAATTAAAAAAACAATAATAAAACACTTACCTAGTATGTGATGGATGTCCCTGCTTGTTATCACACAAATCACTGATGATGACAGGGAAATTGGAGAGAGCTTCAGTCTCAAGACATTTTTGGCATTTTTAATCTCTAACGGTATTTCATCTTGATCGCCCTTTGCTAGTAATGTTCTAGTATTGAGCCAACAATCCATATTTTTTCACTGGATTGAAAGCTAAACACTAACTCTCACACCAGACGTAACGCATGGCAATACTAGACCACATGGCAATATTTTGGTTTCTGATTGGCCATACATTCTGTATTTTGAAATGTACTACTTAAGTTACAATAAACTTTAATCGGGTCATTGAAAAAAATAAATATCGATTTTCAGGCACGAACACACACAGGGAATAAAATGAGTTAAAGACTATGCTTTTAGTTTTTTAAAATATGTAGTTTTTTTACCCCAGGCAGACCAACTGTTTGTATGACATTTAAACAACAGGGCTTATTTAAAATGTACATATTTAATATGTAAATTAGTCGTGTGTGCTTTGAACGCTCTGTCACAGCTTGTCAGTCTGGTGTTAGCGACTTTAAACGCTGATTTCATGATAAAAGTTTGCAGTAGATTGGCAAGTGGTACTAAATAAAATGCGTTGTCTGCCATTTCAGAATTTTTCTCGCCTACCCCCGGGGGTACGTGTACCCCAGTTTGAAAACTGCAAGAAGAAACCACATTACTATACAGTTTAATAGTAGAAGTATTTAAATGCCATTGTCCTGACTGGTAAATTCTTACCTGCCAGCTTCCCCTTTATTTTGACAATTTTTTTTTGTTTAAATTTTTCATTCTTAGCCCCCAAGTAAATATTTTGGACATTTTACAAAACAATTGTTGCTTTATTTTTACAACACACGTTGGTGTTGTTGATATGATAAACGCGTATATATGCTTCAGGTACTGTATTTAATTTTTTTCAAGGTTAAACGATGGCCCGTGTTACACAGAACACTGAAAATAAAATGTCAAATATACAATATATTTTGTGGATTTGCTATATATTTTTTTTTAAACTTATTTTAATACTGCACATAATGATATGGGTTTTGAAAATGCTACTTACCAAAATCGTGATTATATATATAACGTTACTGTTGGCTACTTTTTTTTTTTTTTCAGTCAATGATGCGGTTTTCGTTTCGCAAATCTACTGCACACAGTATTTTTAAGCACAAATATAATAGCCTGCATTTCAAAAGTCACTGCCGAAGCTGATTACTTATTCTTCCAGAAGTAATGGTGGGGTTTAACAGGGATACTATTTGCGCCGGGCCATGTTATTAACAAGCCTGATGTCGTCCAGACTTTACTGTGAAACTGACTGTAACCAGGGAGGGTGTGAGCGCATTCTACTGGACTGGAGAATAAAAACACGAGAGTTTATGATGAAAACGCAAGTGTAAACAAACAAGTAAAAAAGATTAGCCTGTCGTCAGACATGTCATGGTAATACAAAATGCATTAATTTACTGCATATTGATATTGCGTCTGGTCTGGGAAGAGGGACATACGGGTTGCTTTAAGAGAATTTCAGCGGGACATTTTTTATTTCAGGGGCATTAGCAATGGCTGCCTAGCGCGAACACCGATTCCAATATGTGTGCCAAAATTGACTCAGGACAGTTGTGATGATGACGCTTCATTTGTAATAACCAATGCTCTTAAATTTCATAATAACTGCTTGGAAGCCGTAAAGATGCTCGCAACTCTAGTTATTGCTGTGTTTTATTAGGCTTCCCAGCCAAAGGCTGGAAAGCCTATTGTTATTAGAACATAAGAACATAAGAAAGTGTACAAACGAGAGGAGGCCATTCAGCCCATCTTGCTCGTTTGGTTGTTAGTAGCTTATTGCTCCCAGAATCTCATCAAGCAGCTTCTTGAAGGATCCCAGGGTGTCAGCTTCAACAACATTACTGGGAAGTTGGTTCCAGACCCTCACAATTCTCTGTGTAAAAAAGTGCCTCCTATTTTCTTTTCTGAATACCCCTTTATCTAATCTCCATTTGTGACCCCTGGTCCTTGTTTCTTTTTTCAGGTCAAAAAAGTCCCCTGGGTCGATATTGTCTATACCTTTTAGGATTTTGAATGTTTGAATCAGATCGCCGCGTAGTCTTCTTTGTTCAAGACTGAATAGATTCAGTTCTTTTAGCCTGTCTGCATATGACATGCCTTTTAAACTCGGGATAATTCTGGTTGCTCTTCTTTGCACTCTTTCTAGAGCAGCAATATCCTTTTTGTAACGAGGTGACCAGAACTGAACACAATATTCTAGGTGAGGTCTTACTAATGCATTGTAAAGTTTTAACATTACTTCCCTTGATTTAAATTCAACACTTTTCACAATATATCTGAGCATCTTGTTGGCCTTTTTATAGCTTCCCAACATTGTCTAGATGAAGACATTTCGGAGTCAACATAAACTCCTAGGTCTTTTTCATAGTTCCCTTCTTCAATTTTATTATCTCCCATATGATATTTATAATGCACATTTTTAATGCCTGCGTGCAGTACTTTACACTTTTCTCTATTAAATGTCATTTGCCATGTGTCTGCCCAGTTCTGAATGCTGTCTAGATCATTTTGAATGACCTTTGCTGCTGCAACAGTGTTTGCCACACCTCCTATTTTTGTGTCGTCTGCAAATTTAACGAGTTTGCTTACTATACCAGAATCTAAATCATTAATGTAGATTAGGAATAGCAGAGGACCTAATATTGATCCCTGTGGTCCATCACTGGTTACCTTGCTCCATTTTGAGGTTTCTCCTCTAATCAGTACTTTCAGTTTTTTACATGTTAACCACTCCCTAATCCATGTGCATGCATTTCCTTGAATCCCTACTGCGTTCAGTTTGAGAATTAATCTTTTATGCAGGACTTTGTCAAAAGCTTTCAGGAAATCTAAATAAACCATGTCGTATGCTTTGCAATTATCCATTTTCAATGTTGCATCCTCAAAAAAGTCAAGTAGGTTAGTTAGACACGATCTTCCTTTCCTAAAACCATGGTGACTGTCTCCCAGGATATTGTTACCATACAGGTAATTTTCCATTTTGGATCTTATTATAGTTTCCATAAGTTTGCATATAATAGAAGTCAGGCTTATTGGTAGTTACCTGGTTCGGTTTTGTCTCCCTTTTTGTGGATCGGTATTATGTTTGCTATTTTCCAGTCTGTCGGTACAACCCGTGTCCCTGTGTCAAGAGACTGTGTTGCATGATCTTGGTTAGCGGTTTGTAAATAACTTCTTTCATTTCTTTGAGTACTATTGGTAGGATCTCATCCGGCCCAGAGGATTTGTTTATTTTAAGAGCTCCTAGTCCCTTTAACACTTCTGCCTCCGTTATGCTAAAGTTATTTAAAATTGGATAGGAACAGGTCGACATGTGGGGCATGTTGTCTGTGTCCTCATTTGTAAAAACCTGTGAAAAGTAATCATTTAATATATTTGCTACTTTTTTTTTCTTCATCTATGATTTTGCCATTTGTGTCTCTTAGACATTTAACCTCCTCTTTGAATGTTCTCTTGCTGTTATAATATTGGAAAAACCTTTTGGAATTTGTTTTAGCCCCCTTAGCAATATTGATTTCTAGCTCTCTCTTGGCCTTTCTAACTTCCTTTTTGACTTGTGTTTGCAGTTCCAAGTACTCTTTCTGTGTACTTTGTTTTTGGTCCCTTTTAAACACTCTGTAAAGTGCATTTTTTCGCTGAATATTTTTTTCAATTGATCTATTAACCCTTTGCAGTCCATTTATTAATTGTGCGTCAGGCTCGCCAGGTCTAATTTATTTTCACACGCGCAGTTAATTTTAGACGCACTGTTTAACCCTTTGCGGTCCATTGTCGGACTGGGTCCGACATTGCAATTATTCCTATCAGGTCCTTTGTCGGACCCTGTCCGACATCATCCAAAAACGCAAAAACGTAAAAAGTCGTTTTTTATCAGCGCACAGAGACTATCACGGACATTTGCAGAGCTTTTTCGAGATGTTATAGCAATAAAATAATGACTTGGATTGCATTATTGAGGAGTTTGGTGATAAAACGAGTGATCAGGAGATGATTGATTGGTATGTACGACTATTATTATTATTATTTATTTCTTAGCATATGTGAAAGCGATAGCGAACGAAAGGGTGGGGCGGGGCTGGAGATGCCTAGTGAGTGCTTTGTTGGTATGCAGGGCCATTTAAACCCGTTTGACTGTGGAAAAAAAATACTTTTAAACAGCTGCCTAAAATTAACTGCGTGTGTGAAAATAAATTAGACTTGGCGAGCCTGACGCACAATTAATAAATGGACTGCAAAGGGTTAAAAGTATTTTTTTCCCAGTCAAAGGGGTTTAAATGGCCCTGCAAAGGGTCCGACAAAGGACCTGATAGGAATAATTGCAATGTCGGACCCAGTCCGACAATAGACCGCAAAGGGTTAAACCATTTTGGCCATTTTGTGTTAGATTTAGATTTGTCTACTTTTGGGATGTAATTGTTTTGCGCCTCTAGTACTACATTTTTAAAAAACAGCCATCCTTTTTCTGTGGATGTTTTCTCTATTTTACTCCAATCTACTTCTGTTAGTCTCTGTTTCATACCTTCATAGTTTGCTTTTCTAAAATTGTAAACCTTAGCTTTAGTCATTACTTTTGGGGTTTTAAAAAATACTTCAAATGAGACCATGTTGTGGTCTAAGTTTGCCAATGGCTCTCTGACCTCTGTTTTTAGTTATTCTGTCTTCATTATTTGAAAAGACTAAATCAAGGCATGCCTCCCTCTAGTCGGTGCCTTTACAAATTGCGTTAGGAAGCAGTCATTTGTCATTTCCACCATTTCAATTTCGTCCGTCGTGCCCCCCATCGGGTTTTCCCATTTTATATGGGGGAAGTTGAAATCCCCCATTAGTATGGCTTCTCCTTTTCTACATGCATTTCAGATGTCATTGTATAACAGATTATTTTGCTCAGCATCTGAATTTGGCGGTCTATAGCATGCTCCTATTATTATGCCCTTTGAATTTGTGTCCATTATTCTGACCCATATTGATTCTGCATTGTTTTCTTTGTCCTGATTTAACACCTGGGCTTCAAGACTATTTCTTATGTATAGCGCTACCCCTCCGCCTCTTCTGTCCTGCCTGTCTTTCCTATATAGTGTGTACCCACTAATATTATATTCGTCTCCATCACTCTCAGACAACCAAGTTTCTGTAACACCTATCACATCGTAGTTACTTGTTAGTGCAGTAGCTTCAAGTTCTAACATTTTGTTTCTGAGACTTTTAGAATTAAGATAAATACATTTAATAGTTGTCTTACCTGAGTTGTTGCCCTTGTTTTGATGTGGTCTCCCTTCTGTTTTTTTGTTTTCTCCCCCCTTCCTTTCTAGTTTAAATGCTTCTGGACCTCCTCAAGGATCCTTTCTCCGAGTAGATTGGTTCCCTTTCTGTTTAAGTGCAGTCCGTCCCATCTATATAGATAGTCCTTGTTGTAGAATGTGCTCCAGTGTTCAAGAAAGGTGAAGCCTTCCTGTGTGCACCACGATTTCAGCCATACATTTTGATTTTGTATTTCCAGCTGTCCATATGGTCCTTTTGCAAGATGCCGGCAGTATCCCAGAAAATACCACAGTTTTGGTCTTGTCTTTTAATTTCCTTCCTAGCTCTCTGAATTTGTTTTGCAGGGATCTTGGTCTGTCTTTTCCAATGTTGTTTGTACCGATGTGGATGACTACTACCGGGTCGTCTCCTGTTCGTTCTAGGAGCCTGTCCACATTCTCAGTGATGTGCGTGACAGAGGCTCCTGGAAGGCAGCACACGGTTGTAGTAAGGGGGTCCAAACTGCGAACTGAACTTGCTGTGTTTCTCAATATGGAGTCCCCAACAATCATGACCTCCCTTCTTTTTGCTGCCTGGCCAGCACTGTTTGTAGGGTCCTGGATGTTGTTTCTTTCATTCTCTTGATGTTGGTTTTGGTCATCTAAATGCTGAAGTGGCTCAAATTTGTTGGATGTCTGGACTTGTGGTGGTTGTGTTTGACGAAGTTTCTTTTTTTCCCTGCTTCTGCCTATCTGAGCCCAGCTGTTTCGACTCTCTTCCATCTCCCTGGTGGCTTTCAGTCTGCTAGGGGTGCAGACTTCCATGAATTGTGGGTGTGTCAGCTCCTCAAGCTCCTGTTGCTGTCATTTCCTCCAGCTCCTTTTCTAGCAGGCTTAATCATTGAAGCAAGTCCTAGATCGTGCGGCACTTTACACAAACTTGGTTGAGCTCTGTTGGGTTTTCTCGGATTTCCCACATCATGCAGTTGTCACAGATTACTGGCTTGAGGACCATTATTTTTTTTATTTTTTTTTTAGAAGTTTAGTTTAGCTTCTGCAGCTGTCAACCTGCTTTTAAACTGCTTTTAACTGCGTTGTACTTGTCCACGACTGTACTTCTCCCATGCTGTCGCTTCCACACGCTGTCGCTGGGAAGGCTGCCTGCCTTTTGTTTGTTTGTGCTTGTTTTGCGGGCTCCGCCCCTCCCCCGTGTCTCAGAACGCCGCGGAATTTGAATCAGCTGCTTCGAGTTTCAGCTTGTTATCAGAAAAATACATGCAGCTGTAAGGCTTTAAGCTGCAATGTTTTCTGATTTTAAAGCAACTCCAGATTTAATTTAAAGACGCAATTCCTCCTTACTGCTTCTAACTGCGTTGTACTTGTCCACTCGTACTTCTCACATGATGTCGCTTCCACATTGTTGTGTTTATTATTATTAGGCTTCCAAGCCAAAGGCTGGGGAAGCCTATTGTTATTGCTGTGTTTATTATTATTATTATTAGGCTTCCAAGCCAAAGGCTGTGGAAGCCTATTGTTATTATTATTATTATTATTATTATTATTATTATTATTTTTCTTCCCAAACATCATCGCTGAGAAAATGCATAGGTCAGTAGATGCCTATGGCTGGACAACCAGACTGGCGTCCCCAAATGAAAAAGTCACATGGTCCGACCGCCATATCGGATTTCGTGGAAATTTTGGGAATTTTTCAAAACTCTTGCCTTTAAAAACAACTTAAGGTGGAACTGTGACAATGGCAGCAGATAGTGCAGCAATGGCCTATAAAAACATATGTTCAATCGAGGTTGATTGAACAATTACTTTGCCCGCTACACTGGATTGGCGCCAAATATTCAACAATCTTCTTGACTTAAACCGCAACGTCAATTGACACCTAAATTGGCACGCATGTTCATGACCAGGTCCTTTCTACCGTTTTGTAAAATCTTTTTCACTAAAAAAACATGGCCGCGGCGTGCAAATAACCGTTTCACGACTGCTCTATTTTCATACATTCGTGCATAAATCCAAGGTGCAATACACTACAGTCATGAAACTTTATATGACCATAGAGACTCACATAAAGTACTGGTGATATGAAAATGACACATTTTGGTCACATGCTTTGGCGGCCATATTGATAATTATAAAAAAACTTGTGCAATCCATTACAAGAACACCATTGCACTTATGCTCTTCTGTGTCAACACAATTGCACAGACCATTGGAAATTAATAACTGCTGAAGATTGAAACAGATTGCTCACACGGCGTGGCGGCCATATTGGAATTTACGTTGAAATTTTAACTCCTAGGGCGTGCCGACAGGGTCATAGTTATAATGGAACACATATTGGAAGTCATATGTGCTCTATGAAAAAATGTCATCGCCCGTGACCTCTGACCTCTCCGAAAGATCACACGTGATGCATGACCATCATCAACATACGCAACTGGCTATAAAACTGCCTATATGCACCAAAATGCACGAAATTTGACACAGATGTAGAGGACTATGGGATGTTGTGCCATGGCCAATATGGCGGCCTTTCGTCACATGGTGTGGCAGCCATCTTGGATTTAATGAACATTTTGAGCCCTTTTCAAAAGTCTGCTTCTCATGAACGGAAAATAGCACAGCTGTGAAATTTTGTACATAGTGCGCTATCCAATGCGCTTAAATTTCACAATAACTGCTTAGAAGCCTTTATAGTTGCTAGCAACTCTAGTTATTATTTTTAGGCTTCCAAACCATAGGTTGGGGAAGCCTATTGTTTCTGTTAGTATTATTATTAATGGGTGATTCTCACCAAATCTTGTCTGTGTTTTTCATGTGCAAAAATGAAAAATACTTTTTCCACCAACAATTTATGTTCAATGCTTTGAACAAAGTCTCAAGTATATTATGCAAGTACATTTTATAATTCAAATATTTAATTTGTATTTTTTTTTAGCATTTTATGTGATTAAGCAAAACAAAATCTCATTACCATAACCAATTCATTGTTACATTAAAAACATAGAATTATATATTTCTTTGACAATTTTGTGCTAAAATTACTTATAACAAGTTATTTTCTTAAACATATCGACATGTATTTTTAAGTAAATATAAAAAATATATTCACACTTTTGGGTCAGAGGTCTTCTTTTGTTTTACTTGCTTTAATTATGGATATTAAAATACACATATATTGATGTAGAGGAAATCAATTGTATAATACATTTTCCTTGCCAATTTCATATTAGTTTTTAAAACATTAACTCTATTTTAAAAATAGTAGCCTGTTGCGGTAATGATATAAATGTGACGGAGGATGAGATGGTATATTACGGTAATGAGTTCAATATACATTTGACAATTTTAGTAATTTTAATAAGTCTCTAAATTATTCAGTGATATTACAATCAAGAGATAAAAACAAGCTGTAATAACAGTATAAAATAAACACATAAAATGACAAATGTACTCAGACTTGGGTTAAAACGCATTTGAAAATACTGTTCAAATACTTTAATCATACCTTTAACCAATTACTGTACTATCCATTCAAACTCTCCTATTCATGATCTTTTCAACCTTTAAAGGCGAGTTCTGAAGAGGTTGAGAAGATCATGAACAGGTGAGTTTGAGTTCAAATAGATGGTAATAGGTAGAAGGGTAATTGAAGATCTTTCCTTGATAAATAGGGGTAAATACAATCTTAAAAGTATTTAAACAGTATTCGCAAACATATTTACTAAAATCTGAGTACATTTGTCTTTTTAATGTTTATTTTTTATGCTGTTATTATAGCTTTGTTTTTTCTCTTCATTGTCATACAGTATTTGAACGTCTAGTACTAATTCATTTCACTATAACCTATGTGAAAACAACCCCTATTCCTCAAAGCAACAAACATTAATTTAACTGTAAACAAAACTGTTTAAAGACAGAAGTAATGCAGTACAGAGAGCACCAAATCTAACTGTGAGATCTCCTATCCCCATGTTCAATATAATTCCAGATCACTGAGCCTTGTATTAGTGTTTAGCCCAAATTTCAGTTAAAACACAGAAGTGCCTGGCTGAAGATGTAGCAGGTAAAGGTTCAGGAATTATATCTGTCCTCTCTATAGTACCAGATTTTATCAACAGGAAATTTTAAACTGGGATTGAAGAATCTGTTATCTCCAGCCTGGCGCATTGCATCAACATCAGGTGATGGTGGCGTAATATTTAGAATGGCATTTAGATTTTTTTTTCTTCTCATAATAGCGCACTGAATTTTCCCTCCATTTCTTCTTCTGCTTTTGATGATCTTTTTTTTGCATTTCTTTGGCTGATTTTAAAAGTCCATTGTGCTTTCTTCTTTGATATCTAAAAATAGTTTTTAAAAAATAAATAAAAATGTTGAACTGCATTGTTTTTTTTGTTTTTTTTTGTTAACATTTTAGATTAGGGAGTGCAAATAAAATTTATAAATGCTTTATACATGGAATATTATAATGTTAGTAACATGCCATAAACCTGGTATTGACTGACCTTTACTATAGATTTATGGCATGTTAACAAAACCCTAACAACCTCTGATGATGAAAAGGGTCATTCTCGAGTTCTGTGTACCAATAGGCACTGTAACATTTTATCAAGAGCATCTATATTATTAAACAAATATATATTGTTCTAAAAATATTGTATGTGTTTTGGACATTGCATACACATAAAAACATAAACTGTAAATTTTGACTATGTGTTCCTACTTTTGGTACAAAGAACTGGAGAATGATCCATATACAGTGCCGTGAAAAAGTATTTGCCCCTGTCTGATTTTCTGCATTTTGTTGACACTGAATGTTATCAGATCTTCAACCAAAACAATATTAGATAAAAGGGACCCTGAGTGAACAAATAACCAAAAAATGTAAACATATTTAATTTATTTATTAAAGGAAGTTATGCAACACTCAATGCACCTGTGTAAAAAAGTAATCGCCCCCTTAGACTCAATAACTGGTTACGCCACCTTTAGCAGCAATAACTGCAACCAAACGCTTCCTGTAGTTATTGATTAGTCTCTCACAGCGCCGTGGAGGAATTTTGGCCCACTACTCCATGCAGAACTGCTTCAACTCAGTGACATTTGTGGGTTTTCGAGCATGAACTGCTTGTTTCAGGTCCTGCCACAACATCTCAATGGAGTTTAGGTCTGGACTTTGACTAGGCCATTCCAGAACTTTAAATTAACCATTCTGATGTAGACTTGCTTGTGTGTTTCGGATCATTGTCTTGCTGCATGACTCAGCTGCGCTTCAGCTTCAGCTCACGGTCAGATGGCCTGACATTCTCCTGTAGAATTCTCTGATACAGAGCAGAATTCATGGTTCCTTCAATGATGGCAAGGCGTCCAGGTCCTGATCTAGCAAAGCATCCCCACACCATGACACTACCACCACCATGCTTGACCGTTGGTATGAGGTTCTTACTGTGTAATGCAGTGTTTGGTTTTCGCCAGACATAACGGGGCCCATGTCGGCCAAAAAGTTCCACTTTTGACTCATCTGTCCATAGAACATTGTTCCAGAACTCTTGAGGATCATCCAGGTGCTTTTTGCCAAACTTGAGACTTGAGATGTTCTTCTTAGTGAGCAATGGTTTCCGCCTTGCTACTCTGCCATGAATCCCATTTTTGCCCAGTGTCTTTCTGATGGTGGAGTCATAGCCAAGGCGAGAGAGGCCTGCAGATCCCTGGATGTTGTTCTAGGGTTCTTTGTGACTTCCTGGACGATTTTATGCCTTGCTCTGACACGGATGTAGAGGACTATGGGATGTTGTGCCATGGTCAATATGGCGGCCTTTGGTCACATGGTGTGGCAGCCATCTTAGATTTAATGACATTTTTTGTGCAATTTTCAAAAGTCTTGTTCTCATGAACGGTAAAATAGCACAGCTGTGAAAAATTTTGTCCATAGTGCGCTCATGTCCATGATTGATTCTACGTAAGGAAAAATGGATCGGTCACATGGTGTGGCAGCTATGTTGGATTTTGCGTAAAACGCTTAACCATTTGCGGTCCATTTATTAATTCTCCGTCAGGCTCGCCAGGTCCAATTTATTTTCACACGCGCAGTTAATTTTAGACGCGCTGTTTAAAAGTATTTTTTTCCCACAGTCAAACGGATTTAAATGGCGCTGCATATCAACAAAGCACTCACTAGGGATCTCCAGCCCCGCCCCACCCTTTCGTTTGCTATCGCTTTCACATATGCTACCAAATAAAAAATAATAATAATAGTCGTACATACCGATCAATCGTCTCCTGATGACTCGTTTTATCACCAAACTCCTCAATAATGCAATCCAAGACATTATTTTATTGCTATAATATCTCAAAAAAGCTCTGCAAATGTCCGTGATAGTCTCTGTGCGCTGATACTGTAACTCCCAGGTTGTTTCTATATGACCGCCCCATCTGATGCAAGGGGGTACTATGACTATTCATGAGCTATGCCTTTTTTTTTTTTTATCGGCTTGTCTCGGCTCCTTTCGTTCCCACTCGGCCATTGAATGGTTTTCTCGGCTTTTTCCGTTGAAAAACCGACTTTTTTGCGTTTTTTGCTTTTTTAAAATGATGTCGGACAGGGTCCGACAAAGGATCTGATGGGAATAATTGCAATGTCGGACCCAGTCCGACAAAGGACCGCAAAGGGTTAAACAACAACTCCTCATGAGCCCTTTGGCCGATTGATGTGAATCTTGGTTATACGTTATCTTTGTACGGTCCTCTAAAATAATTAGTCAGGAAAAGTTCCTACATCAACAAACATGACCGCCATGAGCCAATCAATATGGGTGACATGCCAGTTTGCCCTATATTTTTTCCCTGAACAGCTGTTAACATGGTACAGTCAACAAGCTAGAGAAAAAATCTTTCTTAAAACGGCTATTTTTTGCTGGTGTTTAACTAACTCATGTAACTTAATTACAGTGGAAAGGGTGATATTAATTCACACGTACACACAGTATACAGTATATAAAGATACATACTGTAAACTACTGTTGCAGCTGCATCCACGTGAAAAAATAAAAAATAACCTGCACTATGCTTTTTAAACCAGAAGACAATCAAAACAAACAAACAAAAAAATACATAATACATGAGCTTTACAAGTCACATGAATACAGTTTGCTTAAAAATCGTTATATATTTATTTTTACGACTGAACTGTGGTGAAACACAGTCACAGATCCTGAATCTGTTCCAACAAACCTGCGCGTGTAACCCATTTAAAAGACGCGGGGGGGGGGGCACTTTGGGGCCGTATCTTTAATTAAACAAGTTATTTTTGGTAATGAAATGTATACACAAAAATGTTCAGAATCGCTTGCTCCAAGCTATAGGCTGGGGAAGCCTATTGTTTTTGTTAGGATTATTATTATTATTTATTTATTTATTTTATTTATTTATTTATTTATTTTCTGCCAAAACGTGCTCAAAAACTCACGAAATTCGGTACACTGGTAGATGCCTATGGAGGATAGTGATATTCAGCAAATTTGCGCAAGACACATGGTTCTGCAGCCATATTGGATTTTGCGGAATTTGTTAAAACGCCTATGTATCGGAAACCGCTTACTGCAGAGTTCTGAAAATTGCTATACATGTTGAGGGTTAGTCCATAATTAACTATTGTTAATATGAAGCTGATTGGTTTTGTGGTTTGGCAACCACATTGATTAATGACATAAGATTACCATAAAAATATAAAATCATCAAAATTCAAACATCTTCTCTGAAACCGCTTATCCGATTGAAACAAAAATTGGAATAAAACATCTCAGTATGGTCATCTGTTACGTTTGTTCAATGGAAGTTGCTACTGTGAAAATCATGGCATCCACACTGCATGACATCATCACCATACGCAACTGCCTATAAAACTGCTTATAACTTCTTATCGGCTGCACCAAAATGGACAAAATTTGACATAGATGTAGAGGACTATGGGATGTTGTGCCGTGGTCAATATGGCGGCCTTTGGTCACATGGTGTGGCAGCCATCTTAGATTTAATGACAATTACGGGGAATTTTCAAAAGTATTCTCATATTTGTGCCAAAATTTACACAGTTAGCACAGCTCTGATGATAATGTTTCATCTATAATAACCAATGCGCTTAAATTTCACGATAACTGCTTGGAAGCCTTTATAGTTGCTAGCAACTCTAGTTATTATTATTATTTTTCTTCCCAAACCACATCACAGAGTTATGAAAACGCATACGTAAGTTGATGCCTATGGCTGGACAACCAGACTGGCGCCCCCAAATGAAAAAGTCACATGGTTCGACTGCCATATTGGATCTCATGGAAACTTTAGGAATTTTTCAAAACTCTTGCCGTTAAAAACAACTTAAGGTGGAACTATGACAATGGCAGCAGATCGTGCATTAATGGCCTATAAAAAACATGTGTTCAATCAAGGTCGATTGAACAACTACTTTGCCCGCTATGTGGGTTGGCGCCAAATATTCAACAATCTTCTTGTCTTAAACCGCAACGTCAATTGAAACCTAAATTGGCACACATATTCATGACCAGGTCTATTTCCATATATTCAAGTATAAATCCATAGTGCAATACACTAGAGACATGAAACTGAGTATGATTGTAGACGACAATTAGAAGTACTGTCGATTTCAAAATGGCTCGTTTTGGTCACATGGTTTGCGGCCATATTGATAATTGTAAAAAAACGTTTTATGACCCATAATAACAACACAGTTGCATGTATGGTCATAAAAATTGGCACAGTTGTAGGGTCCTTTGTAAAGTAATGACCGCTAAAAGCGGAAGCAGATTGTTCACGTGTTTTGGTGGCCATATTGAAAATAACGATAACATTTTAATTCTTGGGGCATGCCGACAGGGTCGTAGTTATAATGGAACACGTATAGGAAGTCATATGTGCTTTATGAAAAAATTTCATCACCCCGACCTTTGACCTCTCCAAAAGGTCAAACTAAAACTAGCTCTGCCTCAGGGATCACAGATAGTCATGGTTCATATGGAACACGTATAGGAAGTCATATGTGCTGTATAAAAAAATGTCATTACCCATGACCTTTGACCTCTGCAAAGGGTAAAAACCCACAAATTGTCCTCCAGCTCCTCAGTTAACGCAGTTAGTGTAATTGTTCCTATTGAACACGTATAGTAAGTCATGCATGCTCTATGAAAAATATGTTTTCCCTTAATCTCTGATCTCTCTGAAAGGTTTAAAGTTGAAAAAACTACAAAAAGTGTGCTCATTCTATTGATACAGTATTTTTTAAATCAATTACACACATCTGCTATTATAGGGTGCTCTTCAGCAACATAATTCAAAAAGAAACACTCAACATTTTTTAGCATTTTTTATTTTATTTATTATGGTTTGAATTATATTGAGTTACAGAAAATAATACAAAATACTAAATGAACAATAAAGAGAATCTTACATTATACAAAATAACAAACTTCAATAAAAAAAAAAAAAAACATTTATGTGATAACACTTATATTTGTGCAGTTTACTTTTGTTATATATTTTCCCTAAATGTTGTTGTTAAAGAGTTTTTTGCAGTTGGTGTAGCCACAATACTGTCAATACAGTGGTCAAAACCTTTAAGAACCCGTGCTCTAGACTGCTTTGTAAATTGTAAATGTAAGTACAGCCTGTATTTTCCATACATAGATAGTTCAATTAATTTACAATGGTTGTTGTCATGCAACCCTATGGAAAATAGCATCCACAATTGAAGCTGTTTGTTTGGTCATGTGGATGATGAAAGATCAGTGTGCTTAAACTTCACCCTAAGATTAACCAAGATGCACAATACAATAAAGTGAACAGTAAAATAATTACATGGAACAGAGCAAGCTGTATCAGTGATTGTATGTAAAAATAGCTTTTGAGCCATGTGATGCTTGGAAGCATTTATAGTTGCTAGCAACTGTAATCTAATATTAGGTTTTGGTTGAAGAGCTGATAACATTCAGTGTCAAAAATATGCAAAAATGCAGAAAATCAGATGGGGCAAAAACTTTTTCACGGCACTGTATATCATATATATATACAAAACTATACAACTGAAATTATGTAAATAAGCTATGTGTTTAAATACAGATGTACTCTAATCGAAATTACATGAATAAATAAACATTTGAACAGAATGGGCTTCATTTACAATTGTTTACAAAGTCTGAAGTGCTGGCACAAATCACACAGATACTGCACTTTTCAAAATATGCAGTGCACTTACTGCATTGTCCGTCTTTACTGCATCAGAATTTTGTTTGGTAAAATTTGCAGTAATTACAAACACTCTTTTCTGTCCTGCTTCTTCAATAAATCCATTTGCAGTGTGTGGGTAACAATTTATTTATTAGAAAAACATGTGACTTGTAGTAACCAGTGCAGACAGACAGCCTGGCGCCGTGAGCTGTCAAGGCTGATTGATGGGCTAGCAGAGGCTCATTGAAACATTAGAATTGTCAACAGACAGCTCACTTTAGGAATACAGACTGATATAATCAAACTTCAATGCGGCTACAAGTCCCGACTGATGAACGCAAATAATACGGCAACATTTAATTGTTACAATGTTTTATATTTATCGGTCAATTTGACCGCACCTGGTTGGAATAGGTATGACAGTATTTTATCTTGCTAATTTTTGCAGCTATGCAATTCTTTCTTTGTCGGGGGAATTAGTACATATATTTAGGAAAAATCAGGAAAGCACAGCTCCTTAAACACACTCACAGCAATTTAAATTTTAAAGTTAACCCATTTGGATTGCTTTACACTCTGCTAAGCCCGGCTGCTCATATTGCTTCAGTTCAGACCAGGTGATCCACTGATCAGCACTGCTGGTGTGATTTGGACGAGATTGGATTAACGCTTCATTTCCGGACATCAAAGAAAAATAAGATATCAAGTCACAAGCCAGCACATTTAGAAGAATCACTTCAAGTCTTTCAACTCTGCAGAGCTGTATAGAGGTATATAGGAAAGAGAACTTCACTCACTCCTGCAGAGATGTATAGAGGTCTATAGGAAAGAACTTCATCTAATTTTGATTGATACGAACACTGAGTAATTATTCCTGGTTTACTTACCAAACGCAGTAAGACCCAGGCAGTGTGTATGTGTGTGTCTGTCTGTGTGTCTCTGTTAACACCCCCCCTCTGCCTGACTTGCAGGGATCCCTTTGCGACACACAGGCAGCAGATGAGAAGCATGTTTGGGGCGTTCGGGTTCGACCCATTCCTGGGGATCACGGATGGAAGGACTGTGAGTGCTCCAATCCAGCCAGCCAGGAGACCCCAAATCCAGGTATGAGAGTGAAAGCCCATGATTACCCCAGCAGGGAGAGGAGGGGTAGGGCCAGCATTCATTCATTCATTCATTCATTCAGAACAGAAACAGAGTGGAAATACTACTCCTGTTCCAGGTTTTACTGAGTTTAATAAGACACGCTTGAACTTGTAGCCTATATACACTGTGGCTAATCAAGCACATATTAAAACCTGGAATGGGTGAAACTATGCAATAGGAGTCTGTCACACGGCTAGCTGAGTGGTGACGTCAGAACCAGGAAATGAATACACACAGGACAGATGAAATGATGAAGGCGTTTGCTTGCGCCGGTTTATTATTTACAGAAAAATAAAAGGTTTTAACAAACACAAAACACAGGACACGGCACTTACGCCAAAATAAATAGACAAACAAAAACGGACTAACACTAAACAAAACAGTGGACGGACAGACAAACGAAACACGTTGAGTCGGAATAAACAAACAAGTATCGTGCCTCTTGCACACAGTAGCAATTGTTAATATATCTTTATCTCTCTCCCGTTCTCCACTCACCAAACACCCAACCCCGAGTGGGTGAAACGTGCATCTATATATACTGTTGTGCTGGGATTCAATTACTAATTAATTATTCACTTGAATCCCAGCACGTGAATTAATTAAGTGCAACCTCGTGCTCACATATTACATACTTTAAATACACGTGAAGTGATGTGCCATCCTCGTGCCTAAATACAATTCTACATCTTTAAACACACGTGAAACACAGACCCGTTTATATCCCGTGTACCAATGCCTATACACCAACATTAACACAGCACACGCAACATACAACATAGAAACGCACACAGGGGCGGAGCACATTGCCACATATACCCCCCCTTGTGCGCAGCCTTAACGGCCACCTCCCCCCCCTTTAAAAGCCCAAAAGTCCAGCACAGTCCTGGGCCCGGACCGGAGGCTTCAAGGGGCCCACAGGTGGTAATGTTGCCAGTAGCCAGGCTGCTACTGGCCATGCTGTCAGCAGACGTGCTGACAGCTCCCAGACTGACTCCTTCAGCCGGGTAGTCCTGACCTCCCTCTTCTTCATAGCCGGCAGCTCTCTCTTCCGGGCTCCGCCACAGTATCTCCTGCAGCCCAAGTGAGCAGGTCTCCTGACCTCCTCCCCTTCTTTGTGGCGGCAGCTCCCCTTGGTGGGGTTCCGCCACAGTACTTCCTGCTGCTGGAGCACCAGGCAGCCCCAGGCGTGCGGAGCACCAGGCAGCCCCAGGCGTCGCGGAGCACCAGGCAGCCCCAGGCGTCGCGGAGCACCAGGCAGCCCCAGGCGTCGCGGAGCACCAGGCAGCCCCAGATGATGCGGTGCACCAGGCAGCCCCTGGCGATGCAAGGCTGGCATCCTTGGGCGGCGAGGCTGGCATCCTTGGGCGCGCAGGCTGGCATCCTTGGGCGGCGAGGCTGGCATCCTTGGGTGAAGCGAAACTCCGCTGCAGCTCCTCTTGTGGTGGAGGTGGAAGCAGCAAGCAGTCCTCCCATGTTGGGAAGGCGGAACCAGCAGGTATTCACCCTCTGCTGGTGGAGGTGGGAGGGCAAGCAGTCCTCCCCCGACAATGAAGGTGGAACCAGCAGGTATTCACCCTCTGCTGGTGGAGGTGGGAGGGGCAAGCAGTCCTCCCCCGACAATGAAGGTGGAACCATCAGGTATTCACCCTCTGCTGGTGGAGGTGGGAGGGGCAAGCAGTCCTCCCCCGACAATGAAGGTGGAACCAGCAGGTATTCACCCTCTGCTGGTGGAGGTGGGAGGGGCAAGCAGTCCTCCCCCAACAATGAAGGTGGAACCAGCAGGTATTCACCCTCTGCTGGTGGAGGTGGGAGGGGCAAGCAGTCCTCCCCCGACAATGAAGGCGGAACCATCAGGTATTCACCCTCTGCTGGTGGAGGTGGGAGGGGCAAGCAGTCCTCCCACAACGGTGGAGGCGGAACCAGCAGGTACTCACCCTCTGCTGGTGGAGGAGGCAGAGGCAGCTCCTGCTGCTCTGCTCCTGGTGGAAGCGGTTGAGGTGGTGGAGGCAGAGGCAGCTCCTGCTGCTCTGCTCCTTGTGGTGGAGGCAGAGGCAGCTCCTGCTGCTCTGCTCTTGGAGGTGGCAGAGGCAGCTCCTGCAGCTCTCCTCCTGCCGGTGGACGTGATGGAAACAGAGGCAGCTCCTGCTGCTCTGCTCCTGGTGGAGGTGGTGGAGGCAGTGGCAGCTCCTGCTGCTCTCCTCCTGGTGGCGAAGGCAGTGGAGGTGGGAGCAGCGTGTAGTTTCCTGGCGACGGAGGTGGGAGCAGCGTGTAGTCTCCTGGCGACGGAGGTGGGAGCAGCGTGTAGTCTCCCTCTCTTGCAGGGGACTGGTGCTGCTCTCCCTCTCTTGCAGGGGACTGGTGCGGCTCTGCCTCTCTTGCAGGGGACTGGTTCGGCTCTCCCTCTCTTGCAGGGGACTGGTGCGGCTCTGCCTCTCTTGCAGGGGACTGGTGCGGCTCTGCCTCTCTTGCAGGGGACTGGTGCGGTTCTCCCTCTGCCTCGGAAGGGGAAACCAGCAGGCATTCTTCCTCTGCTGGTTGTGATGGGGAAACCAGCAGGCATTCTCCCTCTGATGGTGGTGATGGTGATGGTGGAGGCAGAGGCAGCTCCGGCTCCTCTCCTCGTGATGGTGACGGTGGGGGAAGTGATACCAGCAGGCATTCACCCTCTGCTGGTGGAAGTGGAGACAGCAGGCATTTTCTCTCTGCTGGTGGAAGTGGAGACAGCAGGCATTTTCCCTCTGCTGGTGGAGATGGGGACAGCAGGCATTCTCCCTCTGCTGGTGGAGATGGGAACAGCTGCCTCTCGGGCTTTGGATTCCCACGGTCCCCCCGTCTGGGCGCTGGACGCTCGCGGTCCCCCCGTCTGGGCGCTGGATGCACGGGCTCCTCCCACTCAGGTGCTAGTTCCTCCTCATAACTGCGGAAGGGACAGACGGCAAAGTAATGCTTACCCTCGCAGAGGGGGCACAACGGCAATGACAGTCGGTCGGGTCCTAGCTTCCTAGCCTTCCGGCGGAACCACTCCTCCTCAGTGTCTTCCCCCATCCCATCTTTCGGGACAGTGCCCGAAGAGCCACATGGACGGAGCAGTTCATGGTGACGTGACGGGTTTTGCCACAGGCAAAACACCACAGCCCTGCTTCCTCCTTTCCCCCTTTGCTCTGCTGTTGCTGCTTCTTCAGGCTGTTTTTTCCCATTTTTTTTTTCTCTTAAACAGTCCTGTGGGGTTTTTTTTTTTTCTTTTTTCCCCAAAAGACACTTCAAAAATAAAAATGCACTTTCCCTGGTTTGACGCTAGGGGCCGCTGTCATCCCGTTCCTGACACCATATGTCACACGGCTAGCTGAGTGGTGATGTCAGAACCAGGAAATGAATACACACAGGACAGATGAAATGAAATGATGAAGGCGTTTGCTTGCGCCGGTTTATTATTTACAGAAAAATAAAAGGTTTTAACAAACACAAAACACAGGACACGGCACTTACGCCAAAATAAATAGACGAACAAAAACGGACTAACACTAAACAAAACAGTGGACGGACAGACAAACGAAACACGTTGAGTCGGAATAAACAAACAAGTATCGTGCCTCTTGCACGCAATAGCAATTGTTAATATATCTTTATCTCTCTCCCGTTCTCCCGTTCTCCACTCACCGAACACCCAACCCCGAGTGAGTGAAACGTGCATCTATATATACTGTTGTGCTGGGATTCAATTACTAATTAATTATTCACTTGAATCTCAGCACGTGAATTAATTAAGTGCAACCTCGTGCTCACATATTACATACTTTAAATGCATGTGAAGTGATGTGCCATCCTCGTGCCTAAATACAATTCTACATCTTTAAACACACGTGAAACACAGACCCGTTTATATCCTGTGTACCAATGCCTATACACCAACATTAACACAGCACACGCAACATACAACATAGAAACGCACACAGGGGCGGAGCACATTGCCACAGAGTCGTATTGCCATACCTACATAAATCATGCATAGGAAATGTAAAGCTGTGGATTATCTTCGTGTAAATTATTTTTACATGCTGGGACAACATTTATGGGTGGAAAAACAAACAAAAGAAGACCTGGATCTTTTGGAAAATCAAGTTAGTAGATGGCTTCAGGAAACTGCATTACTGCTGGCCAAACTCACTTGTTTTTCTTTTTTTAGGCTGGAGCTCTATCACCTTTTGGAATGATGGGAATGGTAAGTATGTTGTTGTTTTTATTATTACTGTAAGCCTTACAGGTGATCTCATCCAATCAGAGTGACCATTATCCCGCAAGTAGATGCCCTAGCGAACAAGCTATCCAGTCCAAATATTAACTAAAGATGTTTTTATAAAATACATATGCTTCTTCAAAAAACATTTTTGTTCAAAATAGCAAGAATCCGCTCCACAGCATCCATTTCCTGTGTAGTGTGCAAGGTATATTTGTATTTAGACTAAGAACATAAGAAAGGAAATATAGGAATTGTGTATTTGCCAGTCACCCCAGATAGCCAATCGTTACACTATCACTTTCTATTGTTTTAAAAATGCACATTAAATGATAGTGGCATTAAAATATACAAGAACCAATACATGCTGTAGACTTTATTTTATATTGCAAAATTAAGAATAGGTCACCACACGCTCACACAAACTCAAACAGAGCGATTTCAAATTTAGAACAATATTAGTCTCTTATATGCATTATTTTAGTATGTATATGACTGCATACTATTTAGAATTTTGTGTGCATCCAAATAAAATTTAAATTGGCTACTAACCAATAATTCCAATATTTGTGCCAATTAACACAGTTAGCACAGTTGTGATGATAAAGCTTAATCTATAATAACCAATGCGCTTAAATTTTACAATAACTACTTGGAAGCCATAAAGTTGCCGGCAACTCTAGTTGTTGTTGTTATTATTATTATTATTATTATTATTATTATTATTATTATTATTTTTCCTCACAAACAACATCGCAGAGTTATGAAAACGCATACATAAGTAGATGCCTATGGCTGGACAACCAGACTGGCTTCCCCAAATGAAAAAGTCACATGGTTCGACCGCCATATTAATAATAATAATAATAATAATAATAAACCTTTATTTATATAGCACAATTCATGTACAATACAATTCAAAGCACTTTACAGACAGAGAAAAATACAAAAATACAATAATAAACAGTAAGAATAGAGTACAGTTATTAAAAACAGAAGTAACAATAAAACTCAGAATAAAACATAAAAATATTTTGGAAAAGCTATATTAAAAAGGTATGTTTTCAATGGAGATTTGAAGATTGCAATTGAAGGTGAATCTCTGATAAAAGGGGGTAAGGAGTTCCCTGAGAGGCAGCATGTATAAAGAAAATAACGGGATAACGGGACCAAGAATGGAGCCCTGTGGAACACCCCATGTAATATTAGCTAGTCCAGATGTAGATTCTCCTAAGGCAACAAAATAGTGTCTATTCATTAAATAGGATATGAACTAGTTTAGGACACTACCAGAAAGGCCCACCCATTCTCTAAGACGATTAATTAAAATCTTGTGATCCCCAGTATCAAAAGCAGCACTCGGATCTAAAAGGATCAGTACAGATAAACACTTACTATACTATTCAGATAAACACTCTACTGTACTTATACGTAGATCATTTACCACTTTGACAAGTGCAGTCTCAGTGCTATAGTTAGCGCGAAATCCTGATTGAAATTTCTCAAAGATGTTATTATTTCCAAGGAAACTATTAATTTGTTTAAAAATGACTTTTTCAAGTACCTTTGCTAAAAAAGGAAGGTTTGAAATAGGTCTAAAATTACTTAGAACTCAACTATCCAGATTAGATTTCTTAAGTAAATGTTTCACTAAGGCTGTTTTTAAAGAAGAAGGAAACCTTCCTGATGAAAAAGCGCTATTAACTATATCAAGGACATCATTGGACAGTTTACTAAACACCTCCTTCAAGAGACTGGTTGGTATAGGATCCAAAAGACACGTAAAAGATTTAGGCTAATGTGCATAACTATTTTATTTAAGTCTTTTATGTTAATCAGAGAAAAATAATGTAATTCTGTTTCGATTGTTTTTGGTGGCACACAGAGCTCAAAATCATTTTGTGGAATTTGATCCTTAATACTAAGTATTTTTCCATCAAAATAATTATGGAATTCTTCACACTTGATAGGTGAGGCCACAATGTAATATTCAGGTGAAGGAGATGGGTTTACTAATCTATCAATAGTTGAGAAAAGGACTCTAGCATTGTTCTTATTTTCTGCAATAAGACTGGAGAAGTAAGCACTTCTTGCTGACATTAACGCTGCATTATACTTTGATACACAGTGTTTTAAAATATCGTATAATAATGTATTTGTAATTTTGTATCTCTCCATTTACGCTCTGCTTTACAACAATATTTTTTATTTGATGTATATCATTATTCATCCACGGTGCCCTACGTTTTACAGAGACTGTTTGTTTTATCAAGAGCAGTTTTTAGTTGATGGTTGTATCTGTCATCAGTTGATAGAGAACTTGTTGAGATGGGTGGACATAGACTAACTACTTCAGAAAACTTTTGAACAACTGCAGGATTTATAATGCGCCTTTTAACAGAACTTACTACAGTCTTTTTACATTGAGGCAATATAGCCTCAAATGAAATTAATAAATTATCTGATAATGCAGGATCGCTAGTTGGGGACATGATAATTTCTAGTCCTTGAGATATAACTAAATCTAAAGTATGACCGTGGTTATGTGTAGGCCCTGTTACATGCTGAGTAAACTCAAAATAATCTAATAGACTTAAAAAGTCCATTGCTGTCGAATCAGATATAATATCGGTGTGCAAATTAAAATCTCCAAGTATAAGAATCCTATCATATTTAGTGGAAATTAGTACAGGGAGTCGAATATCAAGTATGAAGGATAAAGATTCAAAGGATAAAAATTTCCCAAAACAACACTGTTTACAATTGTAGATATCAAGGAAAATGCTAGCTAGTCCACCTCCCCGCCCTCCAGCATGTACTTGCAGGAGGCTGTGTGGTCCAGTGGTTAAAGAAATGGGCTTGTAACCCTGAGCAAGTCACTTAACCTCCTTGTGCTCTGTCTTTCGGGTGAGACGTAATTGTAAGTGACTCTGCAACTGATGCATAGTTCACACACCCTAGTCTCTGTAAGTCGCCTTGGATAAAGGCGTCTGCTAAATAAACAAATAATAATAAAAGTACAGCTGGAGGGTGAGGCTGCAATTAAAGAAGTATTATCATCCACACTATGCCAGTTCTCAGTCAAAAATAAAAATCCAAGTTTATAGCGAGTGATGAGCTCACTAAGTAAAAGAGCTTTATTAGATAGGGACCACACGTTAAGTAGAGCTACATGTATTTTATTGCACTGAGATAGAGGAGTAGCTGTATTTAAAGAAACTTTAATAAGATTATTGGAAATCAGCCCCTGAGTGTGGATAGATCTACCAGAACAGTCCCTACAACTTGCAATAAGGGTTTCAATTTTATTATTATCATCAACAGCTACCTCACTATGATCAGGTTGCTGAAATGAAGGGTTTTGTGTAATACCCTTCAGTGTACTCCCTGCTTGTGTTTTAATATTAATTTGCAACCCATAACAAGAACACCATTGCACTTATGCTCTTCAATGTCAACACAATTGCACAGACCATTGGAAAGTAATAATTGCTGAAGATTGAAACAGATTGGTCACACGGCGTGGCGGCCATATTGGAATTTATGTTGAAATTTAACTTCTAGGGCGTGCCGATAGGGTCATAGTTCTAATGGATGACGTATAGGAAGTCATATGTGCTCTATGAAAAAAATGTCATCGCCCATGACCTCTGACCTCTCCTATAGGTCAAACGTGATGCATGACATCATCAACATACGCAACTGGCTATAAAACTGCCTATAACTTCTTATCGGCTGCACCAGAATGCACGAAATTTGACACAGATGTAGAGGACTATGGGATGTTGTGCCATGGTCAATATGGTGGCCTTTGGTCACATGGTGTGGCAGCCATCTTGGATTTAATGAAAATTTTGAGCAATTTTCAAAAGTCTTCTTCTGATGAACGGTAAATACCACAGCTGTGAAAAATTTTGTACATAGTGCGCTAACCAGTGCACTTAAATTTCACGATAACTGCTTGGAAGCCGTAAAGTTGCTTGCAACTCTAGTTATTATTAGTAGTATTAATATTTTTAGTAGCAGTAAACTGTGGCTGATAACCTGCTTGGAACGGTGACTGTTAAATAAAGCTTTGTTTTGCCTAAGTCAGCTGCAGTTGGTGCTGCTGCAATGCAAGCTTACTGTATATATCACAAGCAGCCTCAGTTACGTGTAAATAAGCAACTTGTATTTTTTTTTTATATATAAATTTAGTCGTTGACAATTATTTTTATTATTTTCTCCCAATTTGGAATGGCCAATTATTATTTAAAGTTCAGCTCACCGTATATGAAGATCCCAACCAGGGGTTACAGTAACATCCAATCTGTGTTTGGAATGTGAAACTGTTACACAGCTGAGAACTTCAAAGCATTTTTTTTAAACGCTGTTTTCTTTTTTTTTTTTGTAAACAAGTGAGCAATAACAAGACACGTTATAAGAAATGTTATATATTTTATTTATTCAGCCGATAATCATGATCATCATGATAAGTATCACAGGCAACATTGATTGCGTGTACATAAACGTGTATTTTTTAAATTTAAATTATAAAAACATGTTTACTGTTCTATATAACGTATTGTTAAACTACAAGTTAATGTTTTATTCCGTTTATATGGATTACCTGTACGATAATAGGATTTTCAATCAAATATAAACTAGTAGCTATGGTGACATCACCAGTAAATTATGCAAATTAGTACTATCAACGGTTAGAACCTTCTTTCGGTAATGTGTTCCGAACCTTCGAAGGTCAAAATGTAAACTTCATTACAGCCCTAATGATCAGGATTGCTGTGTGCTGTGTTTCTTTGTATGTTTGCAGGGCGGGGGTGGCGGGTTCATGGACATGTTTGGGATGATGAGCAGCATGATGGAAAACATGGTAAGAAACAATGTTACTGCTAACAAACAATTTGCAAGAATCACTCTATCAACTCTCAAAACTGCTGAGCTATATATATTTCTATAGGTAGGGCCCTACCAAATTCACGGTCCATTTTTGTAAATTTTACAGTCATAACATTTAAAAACTCTTGAATTTCACAGTCTCAGCTATTTAATTCTTACATTTTACGGTGGTGTAACAAAGCATGAGAATGTATTTAAAAACAGCAAAATATAAACATTTCAAGCCCTGACGTTAACAAAAGCAGATGACTAACAGAGTTACTTATTGAAGTCAGGGGTTGAATGTGAGCCTCTCTGCGGTGTCTTTGGCTCTAGTCTGAGTCTAAATGGAGATGGATTGTTGCTTGATGTATGCGATCCAATTAAACATTGCAGGTGGTACAAAATAGTATGCCACCATCAACCATGTAGAATTTGGCTTCCAAATCGTTTTGTACGATCCACTGCAGTTATTTATTGTAGAATATTTGGATTTATTTTGGACACTCATTTTACAAAGTTTTCACTCGCCTAATGGTACCTGTTGATCTCTAGGTTACTATACCTGCTCCGGATGCCCATCTCTACCGATCGGAGAGTAGATCCCTGAGTGGTTATTGGCTGCTGTCAAGTGTCAATCAATAAATCCTGTCCAGTTCATAATGAGCTTTCAAATCACATCAGAACCTGGTCTATAGGAAAGAGAACTCAACTCAACTGCAGAGGGCTTTAATAGTACAGGAGAGATCACTCCACTTAATCTATTTTTAACACACACCTGTATTTGCAGATTATGGATGATGTAATCATGTGTTTAACAAAATCTCTCATTTTTTACCTTGCCTCCAATATCTTATTTTCCTCAAAGTACCACCTCCCCACAGCAGATAGCAGTGTAAGTATTTTTATATTTGTATAACTTTGATGGTCAGTTATTAAGGGAGTAGAAACCCAGGCTATACAACAATGCTTCCATGTCATTAGCACAGGGTTCTCCCCAGGAATTCTGTACAGCCGGGCAGCAAAACATTATAGCTGGGAGCACTTTTAACAGAAAAATAAGCTTGCCTTTTACCTTAAATATATAATACGACAACAAATTTGAATAATGTGTTATCTTTCGTTGACTCTCTATCTGGTTGTGCTTTTTTATATTCTACATTTTCTTTTTCGTTACTGTTTTTTATTATGGTAAATGGCCGTGCTTATTTAGGCACTCTACGATTTGACTGGGGAAAGATAATGTAGATTTATTGGAGTTCCCAAAAAAAAAACAGAAACCTTTTCACTTACTTTTTGCTTTATTATTGTTATTGCTTCATTTAAATTGTTTACTTTATGTTACGTTTTCAGGGCATTTTGTTAATGCACGTCTATTTTAGTTTTTCGCGGTTAAACATTTTTTTGAATGCAACTGTTCATTTTACCATTTTTTTTTTCTTTTACACAACAGTACTCGCACACTTTTGGTCACCATCATAATTGCATGAAACCAGATTGTAATAATCCAGCATTTAAGCATGGCTTTCTTCTTAAAGGCATATCAGCCTCTATACATGAACCCCCAATATCTCACAAGCACCTGGGTACATATTTTTACAATATCACGATAGGAATACTTTTTTTGTTTTGTTTTGTTTTTTGGTGCATATGTATAGCTATTATGTACTATATCACCTTACTGTACAATAATAGACAACAAATGGACTGAATGATAATACCCGCAAATAATCTTAATATGTTTTTAATAAAGTAGCCTGCACAAGTCTAGGATTAGGCGGTGGACTGCGCCGATCGCCGGATTATTTTGAAAACCCTGCATTCATTATTATTATTATTATTATTATTATTATTATTATTATTATTATTATTATTATTATTATTATTATTTATTATTATTTATTTATTTCTTAGCAGACACCCTTATCCAGGGCGACTCACAATTGTTACAAGATATCACATTATTTTTACATATAATTACCCATTTATAAAGTTGGGTTTTTACTGGAGCAATCTAGGTAAAGTACCTTGCTCAAATGGTACAGCAGCAGTGTCCCCCACCTGGGATTGAACCCACAACCCCCCGGTCAAGAGTCCAGAGCCCTAACCACTACTCCACACTGCTGCCCATTGTCACTTTTTGCTTTGAAAATAATCGCTTATTTTTTTTAGCAGTCATTTATTTTTATTTTTTTTTAATTTAGTTGTTACCAATTATTTTTATTATTTTCTCCCAGTTTGATATGTCCAATTATTTTTAGGCTCAGCTCACCGCTACCACCCCTGCAGTCTCGGAAGGGCGAAGACGAACACACGCTGTTCTCCGAAGCGTGTGCTGTCAGCCGACTGCTTTTTTTCACACTGCGGACTCACCATGCAGCCACCCAAGAGCTACAGCGTCAGAAGACAACGCAGCTCTCGGGCAGCTTGCAGGCAAGCCCGCAGGCGCCCGGCCAGACTACAGGGGTCACTAGTGCGCAGTGAGCCAAGGACACCCTGGCCGAGCTAACCTCCCCTGGGCTTACACTCGCACAGTAGCATCTGCAAGACGGGCGGATCAGGTTTTTTCAGCCGGGCGGCGACAGCCACTTCCGCCCAGCTGAAAAGGCTTGGGGAGAACCCTGTTAGCATAGCGGCTTCCTTACCAGCCCCGCTGTGGGTGCATCTCCCTGGACGAGGAGCTGTAGATTATCTAGAGAACCGCTTCTCTAATTGCGATGGAATGTGGTATGGACCAGGATCGAGTCAACTTCTGGTTTTCAATTTCAGTTCCTTTTTTAAAATCAAATTCCAGTTCCCATTCCCCTTTAATCAATTCCAACACGTCATTGATCAAAATTGCAATCGACAGCATGTTGTTAAAATGAGCTTCTCACAGTGACTCAATGAAATTCATTTCAACTGAAAGCAGTTGAACAATCACAACAATTATTATGTCTCTAAAATATCAACCAATTCCCATTCCTTCGAAGGCATGGAATTGGAGTTCGTAATTGAGAATTGATTTTAAAAAGGCATTGGAAATGGAATTGAAAAACAGGAATTGACCCCAATCCTGGTATGGTCAAGTGAGAGGATTGGTTTCTGGGGGTAGATGAAGTTTACCAGGAGCATACCGTGGTGGTCTTTTTCTTGTTTCTGAGAGAGATAAGAATGTTCTGTTACCACAGACGTTTCATACTAGAAGACTTTCTCTGTATCTTCAGTATTGAAATGAGTTTCTGTTCACATTCTTGCATCGCTGTTATGTGGTCTGCACCCCAAAGGATATTTAATGGCTCCCTTTAAAAGGCACACAAAGCACTGCATTTACTGAGAAACACTTTTATAGTCAGAACGTTTGTCATTGAAGTTTCTAGAGTCCTGCCACCACCACTTCCTATTCTGTTCTAAACTGTCTTTGTTTGTTTCACAGCATTACCACATCCCAACAGCAGATGGCAGTGTAAGTATATCCATGCCTTAAAATAGAGGGTGCCCGATTCTGCTTAATTTAGTATTAGACTAGTATATAGATTTGATGAACTAGCAGTGAAAACCATTTCAGGCACACAGGGTCCTCATAGTCCTGTGTTAAGCGCACAGCTCGGTACTCCTGCACATGCACATTAGGCTGAAACGGCATCAAGGGATGATGTAATGGTTTAGGTAAGAGTGAATGAGTGCATGTACAGGGTTAAAATATTCATATAAAATCAAAGGTTTATGGAATTATATCCCAGTGCAATCCGAAATGTCTGTCAGAGGCTAGGAGTGTGTGACAAATGTTTGGTGACGATTGGTGCAAAATGAAGGCAGTTAACATGTTCAACCTGTATAGTGACAGTTTGAAAAAAAAAAAAGAAAAAAAACCTTGTGTGAGTTAAGAACACAGACACTATACAGTATACAATAGCTGTTTAGTTAGTTATGTCCCAGTGGAGTGAACATCTCAATGGGCTGATATGATTAAATCTAACCCCCAACTGGATCCGCCACAGCTGGAATGTATTGTATTTTACAACCTCGGTTATCCTGGCATTGACCCCAAGTCGATGAAATCCAGGGGGACTCCCAAGTGCTGTGAAAAGCTCTAGTCCAGCCTGTGTTTGTCAGGGTCTGGGCTGATAGAATCAGCCTGTGTGGAGGACGTTCTATTGGTCACTCTCTTGTGTGTCTCTGCGTTTTCTGTCTTGCCTGTGTTTCAGGAGAGGGTGGCTGGCTCTCCGAACTGCCAGACCTTCTCTTCCTCGACGATGATCTCCTACTCCAGCAGTGGCAGCGGAGCTCCAAAAGTGTACCAGCAGACCTCAGAGATCCGATCAGCACCCGGGGGGGTCAGTCCTGTGTGTGTGTGTGTGTGTGTGTGTGAGTGTGTGAGAGAGAAAGAGAGAGACAAACAAACAAACAGGCCTTACACCCTGGCAGAATATTTTGTCAGTGTTAAAGACCTAAAACAAATACAACTACTGATCAAAAATAGGAGGAGTGGCAAACACTGTTGCAGCAGCAAAGGTCATTCAAAATGATCTAGACAGCATTCAGAACTGGGCAGACACATGGCAAATGACATTTAATAGAGAAAAGTGTAAAGTCTTGCATGCAGGCAATAAAAATGTGTATTATAAATATGATATGGGAGATACTGAAATTGAAGAAGGGAACTATGAAAAAGACCTAGGAGTTTATGTTGACACAGAAAAGTCTTCATCTAGACAATGTGGGGAAGCTATAAAAAAGGCCAACAAGATGCTCGGATATATTGTGAGAAGTGTTGAATTTAAATCAAGGGAAGTAATGTTAAAACTTTACAATGTATTAGTAAGACCTCACCTAGATTATTGTGTTCAGTTCTGGTCACCTTGTTACAAAAAGGATATTGCTGCTGTAGAAAGAGTGCAAAGAAGAGCAACCAGAATTATCCCGGGTTTAAAAGGCATGTCGTATGCAGACAGACTAAAAGAATTGAATCTATTTAGTCTTCAACAAAGAAGACTACGTGGCAATCTGATTCAAACATTCAAAATCCTAAAAGGTATAGACAATGTCGACCCAGGGGACTTTTTGACCTGAAAAAAGAAACAAGGACCAGGGGTCACAAATGGAGATTAGATAAAGGGGCATTCAGAACAGAAAATAGGAGGCACTTTTTTACACAGAGAATTGTGAGGGTCTGGAACCAACTCCCCAGTAATGTTGTTGAAGCTGACACCCTGGGATCCTTCAAGAAGCTGCTTGATGAGATTCTGGGATCAATAAGCTACTAACAACCAAACGAGCAAGATGGGCTGAATGGCCTCCTCTCGTTTGTAAACTTTCTTATGTTCTTATGTTCTAAATACAGATTGAGTGACCACAATTTAGCAATTGAAAAGGGTCGACACAGAGTCACCCGGAGACCCAGAGAAGGGAGACTGTATGAGCAGTGTGAGCCAGGCCAGATAGAGACATAGCTCCACTTCCTACTGCACTGCCCCAAATACAAGCTGGTCAGGGACACATTCATTCCCAAATTCACAAGTTTGTTGTTTGTGTGAATTGAGAGGTCTGTGTACCAGCAGACCTCCCAGAACCAATCGGCACCCGGGGGGTCAGTGCTGTGTGGCTGAGGCTGTGTGTGCGCAGTGCAGTGCAGTGTGTGTGTGTGTGTGTGACCTCAGAGATCTGATTGGCACCCGGGAGGTCACTACACTGTTTATCTCTCTGTCTGTCTCTCTCTCTGAGCTCGATCTGCATCTCCAGCGCCGGTATACTGTGTACCTGTCTGTCTTTACGTTGCTGTGCTACTTTTACTGTTTAAGTTTTACATTCTGTTTTGCTATGTAAGTTTTGCACTTATCTTGGATTACTTGGAGGTTGTGATTCATTATGATTCTCTACTTGGTTACTTTTAATGTTTTTCACTACATTATTTAGTTTTTTACATTGTTACTTTTGATTTATTTCATTTTGCTTTGTACATACCGCTCTTCTCTGTCTTCCATGTTGTCACCTCTTTTCTCACATCTCTCTGCCACATTGTCACCTATTCTCTCTCCTTTCTCCCTGTTCAGATCCGTGAGACCCGGCAGACGATGCGAGACTCGGAGAGCGGTCTGGAGCGCATGTCCATCGGGCACCACATCCGAGAGAGGGGCCACGTCATGGAGCGATCAAGGAACAGGAAGACTGGGGACCGAGAGGAGAGGCAGGACTTCATTAACCTGGAGGAGAGTGAGTGAGGAGGGGCAGTGAATGGGAGAGGATGGGCAGCTGTAGGAGAGAGTAGGGGACAGGGGAGGGGAGGGGACCTCATTAACCTCATAACCTCATTAACCTCAAGGAGAGAGGGAAGGTTACTTTGCGCTTCTTTATACTTGAAAAAATCCATCGCTCATTTTCCTGTCCGTGTGTCTCAGGTGAGGCAGCTGCGTTCGATGAGGAGTGGAGGGGTGCAGCCTCGCGCTACCCCCCCCCTGGGGCCCGCTCCCTGGACTACCAGCGGGAGCGTGGCGGCGGGGGCGACTGGCCCTCACTGCCCCCAGCCGGCAGGACGAAGACAGACAGCCCTCCTCCCGCCGCTACGACTGGTGAGACACGTGCAGCACACACAACCCCACGGTGAGCGCTGTCTTCCTGTCACACTTCCTGTGCGCATATCCAGAGAGCCACTTGTTTAGTTGTGATGAAACTGGTTCAGGACATTCTTTAGCACAAGCATATTCCAAATTGACGTACAAAAGACAAGCAAATAACTGTAGAAAAGGGGAGATGAGAAGCATTGCTGGGTTGCCAGTGATAATATTGTTACTGCTAATAAGAGGTTAGAGAGTGTGTTTTAAAGAAGCCTTGCTCAGCACTCCTGTATTGGCGTGTGTTCCATCATGTCTTTTTATTTGCAGGTACACAGAATTGAGCCTCTTCCTCCCTCCTCTGACAGTGTTGAGATTGAATTTGCTGAAGACTAAGCGATCAGATGCTGCATTGTTGATTGGAAACCATTCATCTGATACATGAATCAGCCTGCAGTCACCAACTATATATATATATATATATATATATATATATATATATATATATATATATATATATATATATATATATATAATCATTTTTTTTGTATTACTGTTTTTTTCAGACAGCAAAGAAAAGTCTTACCTGTCTTTCTCCAGGATTCAACGGGTCATACGTCTCACTTTCATTTATATTTCATTTCTTGTTTGTTTGTTTTATTGTTGTTGTTGTTGTTGTTGTTATTATTATTATTCATGTTCTGTATGATCTCTGTTTCTGCTCGGGTTATTCTTTTCCAAATTTACTAACAATTCCAGCATTGTGGGGAAGCATATAGGCGTTGAACAGGCTTTAGTGTGCAGCGCAACAATGAAATGGGGAGTCTTTTCAGAAGCATTTCGTTGGAATAGTTAGTAAGCCTGGCAATTCACTATCAAGCAGAAACAGCAACAGAGAATCATAGAGAACAGACAGAGCCCACACAGCAGGATATTAAGCAGGGATTTTCTTAAAGACATGAATGAAGATTTAGCCTTTTTGTTGAAACATTTGTCTGCTGCCTTGACAACTTTTCTTTTTTTTGTTATAGTGTTGAAAGTTAGGGATCATTTTAGTTTGATTTTTTTTTTCATTGAAATGGTTTATTTAGTTTTTTTTCCCTGCCTAATTCTATATGTATATTTCTATATGCATACATGTATATATACAGTGAGAGAGGATACAGATTGGGTCTTGTGAGCTTTCAGTTTCTCCTCCACCAGTGAGGGGGTCTGATATAAACTGTGGAGTGGCAGAGCCCTGAGTACACAGTCCTTTTGCTCACCAGGGGAGACCCATGCTGGACTCTGTTTAAACTCCAGCACACTTTGTTTAATGTTTTGATGGGTTGTGTTTTAAAGGGCAGAAGAGTAGTGTAGAAGTGCTTGAGACAGGCATCAGCTGCAATGTGACTGAGTTCTGAAAACTGTGCGTGAACCTGTACAAGCAGCTCCAGCACTGCATTGAGAACATAGACATCACAGTGGACTGTAGTAAAAAGCCCTTTTATTTTGGCTTTGTTTATACAGATTTATTTTGTTTAAAAATGATTTCTACTTTTTTCTTAAGTATGGCTCGCTCATGACATAAAAAATGAGCACATTTTAAATACTATTATCATTACAAACTTGTGTCAACAACTGATAACTTTCTCTGTAAAAAGAACTACAGCTCCCATCATCTCTCACGGTTAATGCTGCTGCATGCTGGACACTGCTGTATTTCTGCTGTGAAAGTTTTTGACTGGTGGGTGACGCAGGTTTCACCATAATAAATAAAAGTGCATGTCCTGCCGAAAAGCAAAAACATAACTAAGAAAGTCATGATTTTCAGATACAAGCACTTCAATTTTTATTATCAAAAGCATAAATCGCCCAGCATATGTTTAATTTAGCTTAATTTAGCTTACACTCTACCAATGATTTATTATTATTGTTGTTGTTATTATTACTATTATGATCAACAACAAAACATAATTATTAATATTGCATAACAATTGTATGATTATTAATATACTATTAATTCTTATAATATATTAGGTAGGTCCTTTCTTGATTTTCTGTCCCCAACAATTGATTGAAACACCGTGTTAATTCCTATAAAGCCTGCGTTCTCTGCTGAAATCCTGGTTACTGAAACTCGTTGTGACTGCACTCTGATACTAGATTGAGAGATCTAGTATCAGAGTGCAGCCTAGTGATGGCTGTCCTTGTAGTTGCTTCACTGTGCTCTGATACATGGAGTGAAGCAGACCACCGTTCGGGCTAGTGTAAATAGTGAGAGAGGGGAAGGAATTCATCGCTTGTTTAAGATGTTTTGTAACCAAGATTTGAGCTTTAGGATCGGCTGGAATTCTTTGAATAAGATATTTGAGTCGGTTTTCCTCTACAGAAGTTGTGTGGTGTTGTAAAAAGCTGTGCCATTTGTTAGCAGTTTAAGAAAAGTAGCGAAATTTAACTTTTGTAAGCATTACTTTTTTTTTTTTTTTTGGAAATGGCTATTTTATAATTTGTAGATTAAGTGGTGATTTTTTTGTGTTATTTTGGGGAGGCAGGGTGGGTTGTTTATTTGGGGGCTTGGGGGGTCTTTATTTAATTAGAAAGTGATGGAATAGGGCTTATGTTGTTATGATAACCATAAACAGTTTGAATTTATTAATCTGTGTTGAAATAATGAAATATTAAAAAAATAACTGTAGAAAATTCTGTGATGCACCTTGTAATAAATACAATTTGGGGACAGTGTCTGGCTTTTCCTTGTCTGTTCGTTCCTTGTGTTTGATTGAAGTGATTTTACTGAAGAGGTAATTTATATCATCTCCATTTCATACCTGTTAACTACCCTGTGTGAAGAAAAAGGGCGAGGGCCCTTTAAGAAAACAGCCCCAGACTGTAAAAACTACATGTCCCAGAACGCTCAGCGTCAGAGTCAGGAAGGGGCAGTAAGGAAGCAGGTAGAACAAGCCGGTGTGTTGCGGTGGGGAGACATTCCCAGACTTGTTTGGCGTGCTGACCGACTATTACAAAGACCAGCTTTGTAGTAGGTAATTACGCAACACTGGATTGTATAGGTTTTCCCGTTTTGACTGTTTTGTTTAAAGTGTTTGTTTTAGACTGCATTTTCTAGCGTTTCATTTGCACTGTTTATTTTTCTTTTGTGTGGGTACTGCTGGGATATTTGTTTATTTGAAACGGCAACGAAAGTTTAATCGCAGTCCTGGCATATTACGCAGTTATTGGGGTCTATAATGTGTGTGTACGGGGAATCCTGCAAGTTAAAAAATAAATAAAACACACACAGGACACTTGGGCAGGGTATGTAAAACACTGTTATTTTGATGAAGTTCTTGTTTGGTGCTCGCCGAAAACTTGCCGGTTGTCCATTGGATGCAGGGCCGCCTTCCTGTGTGGACATATCGAGGAAACCAGCCTACCGTCAACCCGCTCCAGGGTTCAGCAAAGGAAACCCAGCGATCACCTCTTTGTTCCAGTCCAGCCTCCCGTCAGAGGGAGCACAAGGAATACTTACCTGTACTGTTCTGGCTCTCCAACAGAGGGAGCCCAGCAACCACCGACCTGTTACGTTCTGGCTTCCCAGTAGAGGGCGCACAACGACAACTTACCTGAACTGTTCTGGTTGTCCTGCCGAGAAAGCGCGTCGGCCAGCAGTAGTCTGATTAGCCTAGTGATGGTTCAAGAAGTGCGATAGTTAGCCGCCCGCACAGGGCCAGTGTCTCTTGTAAATTAAACAACCTTGTATTGTAAATATTGTAATAAAAAGTACTCACCTTCAGAAGTACGCAAGTGCCCCATTCCTGCCAGGAAAACTACGCCCACTAGTGGCAAGAGCTAGTACTTGTTTCACACCTGTTATGCTTGTTCTGTGTGCTTTCTATATTGCTGTGTCTGCTCAAATCATTTTAAAGGCTTACTGCTATTCCAGGAATAAACTGCATCTGAAAATTGGGAAGGGGAAGCATATTCGCATTGCGCTGTGTAGTTAAGCAGATAAGTAAAGCATAGTGCACTGAAACTTTTGTAACAGTGATGTGTTTCCATGCCTCGCTTCCCCAAAATCAGCCTTGAGGAGTCTGGCAAATAATGACCTGAGCTGCAATCACAGATGGGATATTAAACAGAAATGAAAATAAATATTTGGAAATCTTAGATGAGATAAAAGCACAAAGTAAAATGTAAGACTTTGTCGTTTCAGTCGTTTTCTATGCCTCAAGCCTGACTTGGAGGGATCACCCTTTCTCTTCAGTTTGTTCCAAGTTTGTTTGGTACTGACAGCCGTGCATAAGGCCGGACCATTTCTCTTCAAATTGCATATGTTTACTTTTAAAGGATGGGGGGATCAATTAAGAAAAAGTAATTTCTGGAAAAGGAAATAGGAATGATAATTGATGGCTGATCAATATTGGAAGGTTGTGTGGCATGTTGACTATTAGCATATAACTAGTGCAAGGACGTGCCAAGAAATGTATGAATATATCCAGGACAGCTTAATAAGGAATGGCTTGCACACCACTGCTTCACTTTACAAGGACATGCATTTATACATAGGAACTATTTTCTTTCATTTCCAAACAGTACAGGTGGGGTTATTGGAAACATTCCCTTTAAAATTAGGCCTACCTGTTATTAATCAGTGAAGGAATTAAACTAGGGAATTCACTGGGTCAAGGTGATAAAACAATATTATTATTATTTATTTATTAGCAGACACCCGTATCCAGGGCGACATATAATTGTTACAAAATATCACAGTACAAAGTATTGCATTATAAAATATCACATTGCAACTTATCACATTATAAAATATCACATTACAAAATATCATAATACAGATAAGAGCAGTTATGAAAGTACAATACAATCAAATTTAAAATAAAGAATACAATAAGGTGTAAGAGCAAGTTGACTAAGCAGTTATACTTACAGTAAATATTTGCTCATATGAGTAAAGTCCAGTAAGTACATGTAGTAAGTATGACATAATTAGAATGATTTCCCTATAAGAGCAAATACAAAAAACATGAGTACGGTTACCTATAAGAGTAAAATCAGATACAAGATACAGTTATAGTTGAATGCAGCAAGGTATGGAGCAGTTCAGTGCAGGTACAAGCTGATGCAAAAACTGGTACAATTGGGTGCCATATAGTTCGGTATAGTCGAGAGCTGAGGTTTACAGATGCTGTCTGAACAGGTTTGTCTTGAGGAGGTGCCGGAAGGTGGTCAGGGACTGAGCAGTCCTGACATCCATGGGTCGGTTGTTCCACCATTGAGGGGCAAGAGTGGAGAAGGAGCAGGCTCTGGAGGCGGGGGAGCGGAGGGGGAGGAGTGGAGGGGGTGTAGGGAGAAATGATAGTCTGGAGATAGGAGGTAGCAGAAAGGTCAAGACAGCAATAGGCGAGTACAGAATTGGATGCGAGCAGTGATAGGGAGCCAGTGCAGACAGCGAAGCAGCGATGTAATGTGGGAGAAACGAGGAAGGGAAAAGACAAGGCGAGCAGCAGAGTTTTGGATGAGCTGGAGCGGATGGGTAGCAGAGGCAGTAAGGCTAACCAGGAGGGAGTTGCAGAAGTCGAGGTGGGACAGTACCAGGGCCTGAATTAGGAGCGGAGTGTTGTAATCGGTGAGGAAGGGGCAAATTCTGCGTATGTTGCTGAGGAGGAAGTGACAGGAGTGCGAGAGTAGGAGAGGGATGGGTCACGGGTGACACCAATGTTCTTGGTGGATGAGGAGGGTGGTGGATTCAAGTGAAATAGAGATAAGAACGTAAGAACATAAGAAAGTTTACAAACGAGAAGAGGCCATTCAGCCCATCTTGCTCGTTTGGTTGTTAGTAGCTTATTGATCCCAGAATCTCATCGATCAGCTTCTTGGAGGATCCCAGGGTGTCAGCTTTAACAACATTACAGGGGACATGGTTCCAGACTCCCACGATTCTCTGTGTAAAAAATTGCCTCCTATTCCCTGTTCTGAATGCCCCTTTATCTAATATCCATTTGTGACCCCTGGTCCTTGTTTCTTTTTTCAGGTCAAAAAAGTCCCCTGGGTCGACATTGTCTATACCTTTACCTAGGATTTTGAATAAAGAGATCAGCGATGGGGGAGAACAAGGGGGAGGGGCGGGGAGGTTTGAGATGATGCGAGTGCATCCAGGAAGATCTGGGCATCATCAGCACAGAAGTGATACAAGAAGCCATGGGAAGAGATGTAGGGACCCAGGGAACAGAGCAAGAGGCAGAGGGTGAGCCACGCCACGACACCTGGTACGTGAGCTTGGAGAAGTAGGAGGCAAACCAGGCAAGAGCAGTGTCGGAGAGTCCCAGGTCAGTAAGGGAGGCCAGGAGAACAGAGTGGTCAACTGTGTCAAAGGCAGCAGAGAGGTCGAGGAGAATTAGGACAGAGGAGAGGGAAGCTGCACGAGCAGAGTAGAGAGTTTGTGACGGAGAGAATAGCAGTTTCAGTGGAGTGTGCTGGGCGAAATCTAGGGGAGGAGGGAGACAGGACGGTAGTTTTTAATATGGAGGTGATGCAGGCTTATTTGAAAGCAGAGGGGAAGCAGCCAGAGAGCAGAGAGGTGTTGAGGAGAGAGGAAATAAAAGGGAGTAGAGCAAGGAGCAGAGAGATCGGAGTCTGAGAAGGAGGAGGAGATGATAGTAGGGGTTGCAGAGGGTGATGGGGAGGGAGTGAGCAGGGGACAGGGTATGGATGGGGAAGGAAGCGAGGTAGTGAAGAGTTTGCGGATGTCTGCAATTTTGGAGGAGAAGGAGCCAAAGTCATCAGCTGAGATGAAGGAGGGAGGAAAAGGTAGGGAAAAGTTTACAGGGATTGTTGATACAAGAGTGAATGATAGTGGAAGTAGGAGCATTTGGCAGACTTCAGTGTATAACAGAAGGAAGCGTGGAGCAAGCGATAGAGATCCATGGCAGCAGGGAGATTGGTTTTCTTCCATTTCTTTTCAGCAGTGTGCAGTTCAGTACGAGACAAGCGGAGTACGGATGAGAGCCAGGGCTGAGGCGGGGAGAGGCAGGCAGGTCGAGGGGTGAGAGGGCAAAGGCAGTCGAGGCAGGTTTATTAAGGATAGTCATGGTAGGGAGCAGTAGAGGAAAGGAAGTAGAAATGGGTACAGGAGAGGGTGGTGTCAAGAGGGAGATGAAAACAGAGAAAAAATTAAATCTTATATACTTAAGGAGCGATTGGCCCATCAACTGCTAGCCTTCTTAGGGTGTCTAAATCAATAAACAAGTAATCCTGAATAACTGGATTCTATAATACAAGTATTATTCGAATAACATTTTAGATAAAATAGACAGTGGCTAGGATTAGAAGGCAAAAACAGTTTCTTGATTCAGAATCAATGATATCGATGATAAAGTGAACTATATAATATTAATGTGTTTTTTATGGCTTGTGATGGTCTATGTCCCATCCCTTACAAAAAAAAAATACTTTTAACTTGCAACTGTGTTTAACTGAGACATTGAATATAATGGGACCTTTTATTATTAAGAATGCAACGACAACTACTGCTTTACTACTTCATACTGTATGTTTAAATGACATGTCTGCTTTTAAACAAGCAATAATAGAGTATAACTGTACTTGTAACAACTAAGAAAATTACTGTCCTTACCTGTGGTGTTGGGTAATGCCGTGGGTTTAACCCAGGATGGGAGAAAGAGGGAAAAAAAGAACAGAAACAAAAAGTTAGTTTAAAGCGATGCTGAATGCTCCGTGCGTATTTCCCTGTGAGGGGGCACATTCACAGAGAAATGCGTGGTTTGTTATTCAGCAACCTAAATTATCTATTAAAAGTAAAACTAAAAGATATATTCAAAGAAAATAATTACTGTTTGATTGTTAATGGCGTTTACTAATTCCATGTGGTGCCTGGGTGGCGCCATGTTTGTGGGTGCCTGGTATTACCTGAAGGCGCCGTGATTGTGCGCGGCATATAATACCTCGGTTGTACCGTAAAAATTTTTACTGTTACCATGGTGTAACTGAAGGGCAGACCATGCCATGACTAAAGTCAAGGGGTGTTGTAATTTATAAAAAGTAAAATTGCACATTTATTTAAATAATTCTAGGTTGAATTAACCTAGTTTAAATAAAACCTAGTGATTTTATATAACTATTTTGATATATCTATATACTAGTTTGCTGACTGTATAGAAATGGTTTCTAAAGTTTATTGTTCTGGTTAATGGTTTTTCCCCTAGGGGAGGAGTGACCTCCGCCCAGTATAAAAGGAGGCTGTGGCAGAACAATAGAGAATGGTGATCAGAGTTTAAATAATCAGAGATGAAGAGAAGGTTTGAGATGGGTGATGTTGCATCCGGAAAATGTTTCTCGTCTGTTCCTGCTAAAAACAGGTGAATCATCCTGCACACAGGATATTTTTATTTTATTGTATGAAATTATAAAACATACTACTCATCCGATGTCAAAATATGTATATATAGAAATAACATCATATGTTTTTTTTTACTTTAAAAGTTCAAAACCTATACTACTACTACTACTACTAATAATAATAATAAAATAATAATTAAAACCTTTTTTTATTATTATTTTCGGCCCGAGGGTTAGGTAAGGTTTTGTTGACACCATTGCCTTGGCTCCACAGCTGTGCTATACAAATCATGCACACTGCATGTACAATTCTGCCCTTTGAAGACCCTACTGTCACAGCAAACTCTGCTGTTTATAAGCAGGTCAATTCGTGTATTCGTAAACACCTCCTTTTTTTTAGCAATAAACTTGTCCTTAGTGAAGGCTAAAAATGAGGTTTCAAGCGCACTGGCAGACACGACCATCTCATTCTGTTACTAAATTTGTGTTCAGGATCGCTTTCATCGAAAAAATACATAGCCTATTTTTAAATCAATACAATACTACAAAATTCTAAATTGTGGTTAAACAATATGTATATTTGGCTCTGGCAGCGGCATGTCTAGTGGGGTGGCACGGGGGGCAGCCTTCCCCCCCATGGTTTAGCTCTGCCCCCCCCAGCTGAGATAGCCAGATTAGAATGATTAGCTTTAATTCTAACACAAGATACAGGACTGAACATTCAGGCTCAGCAAGTTTGCTGGGTCTCACCTTGTAAGGATTACGCTTATGAACACTACCTAACCCTAAATTGTGTATTGGCTCGTCACCTATCCTTAACCAATGATCTGTCTATTTATTCAGCTCTCTCTCTATTTCTCCAGTTATATGAGTGTTAGAGTGGTGTGAGAAAGCTACTTCGTATTTCCTCACCAGTCCCAAAAACCCAGAGCAACACCAATTATTTAACTAAGGAACTTGCTGTTAACCAATGCTGTGAATGAAACGCAAAAACACATTGGAAATTTGAAAAACGCCAAGTTATCAAAAGTGCCCATCCTCCTGGATGACCTCATCTCACTCCCTCTCTGAGTGCCGTAGCTTCTCCTGGCACCACACCCCCAGCTGTGCTCTGTCCCACTTGTCTGGTGCGGGGTTCTTTGATTCAGATGGTGGTAGGAAGACTGTGGCAGAGTGGTTGCAGTGACGTCACGGACCAGAAAGGAGCAACACATAAACAAAGAAGGGCGGGGCAAAACTGAAGCGTAACTGGTGCTCAGCGCATTTATTAAATAATAAAACAAAAAATTTAAACAAAACAAAAGACAGAAACAAAAGGGCACGTTGGCCAAACAAAACAAACAAACAATTATACTAACAAATATTGTGCTGGCGGTTCCAGCACAATAGAAGTTGTTTTAGTTTTTCTTTTACCTCTATTTCTCCTCTCCTTAACTCCCGTTCATTACTCCCTGAACACTCTCTCCCCGAGCGCAGAAAGCTGCAGGTTTTTATACAGGTGATCATCTCCCGATTAGCAACAAGTAATCAATGAATTAATAAACAGCAACAAAACAAACATACATAAATAAATATAAAGGGGTGGGCACTTTGCCACATACGCCCTGCCCTCCCTTGTGCATATGACCTCAAAGGCCACCTCCCCCCTCAAAGTCCCAAAAGTCTTCCCCATGCTCAAGGGGTGGGGACGGAGGCTTCCATTGGCCCACAACGGGCAAGGCAGTCCGCACTCCTGCTGGTAGTGGCAAGGCTGACCTTGCTCAGGCCGGCTCCTCCGACCAAGGCAATCTTGTGGCCCCCCGGTTGCCTGTGGGGGTGGTCTCCTGACCTTCCCCCCTCCTTCTTTATAGTCGGCAGCTCCGACCACAGTATTTCCTGTGGCAAAGCAGCTCCGACAGTGACCCCCAGGCGACAGCAGCAGCAGACCCTCGGGAGGTGATGGCAGCAGCGGACCCTCGGGAGGTGAACTCGGGAGGGGAGCCCCTGGCCATGGAGGGAGCAGCGGGAGCTCCACTTCTCCCTCGTACCCTGCAACTGGTGGCTCCACAGGCGATGCAGAGCAGCAGGCAACCCCAGGCGATGCGGAGCAGCAGGCATCCTTGGGCAGAGCGAGGCAGGCATCCTTGGGCAAAGCAAGGTAGGGCAGGAGCAGTCCTTCCCATGGCAGTGGGGGCAGAACCAGCAGGTATTCACCCTCTTCTGGCGGAGGTGGGAGGGGCAAGCAGTCCTCCCACGGTGGTTGAAACGGAACCAGCAGGTATCCACCCTCTGCTGGTGGAGGTGGGAGCGGTAAGCCATCCTCCCATGTTGATGGAGGCGGAACCAGCAGGTATTCACCCTCTGCTGGTGGAGGTGGGAGTGGTAAGCTGTCCTCCCATGGCGGTGGAGGCGGAACCAGCAAGTATTCACCCTCTGCTGGTAGAGGTGGCAGAGGCAGCTCCTGCTGCTCTGCTCCTGGCAGTGAAGGTGGTGGAGGTAGAGGCAGCTCCTGCTGCTCTGCTCCTACCGGTGAAGGTGGTGGAGGCAGAGGCAGCTTCTGCTGCTCTGCTCCTTGCGGTGGAGGAGCTGCCTCTGCTCTTATCAGTGAAGGTGGTGGAGGCAGAGGCAGCTCCTGCTGCTCTGCTCCTTCTTCTCCGGATAGAAGGATTGGAGACAACAGGCCATCTCCCTCAGTCGGACTCAAGTCCAGCCAGTTGTCTCCCTCATATGGCGGAGACGAGTCCCACCGTCCATCACTGAAACTGCCGCACAAAACACTAAACAGTTGTTTTTTATATTACCGAGTTTATATATTACATCATTATATTTCACATTGTGCTTATAAAGACCCTGTGCTTCCACTGTATTTCTTTTCTGAAAAAACTAAAACTAAAAACAAAATTACTAGTAGTATACATGAATACGAAAATATCTGTACCTCCAAATAATAGTTGATCTCTGTTTATCACAGGATGGGATGGGATTTTTTTTTTTGACAGGATGGGACAGACTTAAGTTTCATTCCCATGTCACCCTCTACAGCATAGCTAATTCTCAGAAATGATATTCCTTTTTGACCAGTATAGAGAGAGGAAACCGCAGTTCCTTGTGCTAATAGGGACCACAATGAGCGTTACACTGACAGGAAACCAAACATTTTCAGTGCTCAAGATCAAAATCTTAGAATGAGGATGATGATGATGAATGATGGCTCAAAAAATCTAAAAAATCTAACAAAGCCCCGAGAATTCTCAGCTGGCTTTCAAAATACTGCTTGTCTCAACTAATCGAGTAGCACTGAGAATTAACACAACATGCTTGCAAACTGAAGGTTGTAGGTTTAAATCCCACTTATGCCAGACATTTTTTTATTTATATAAAGAAAGATTTTTTTGCATGCAAATGTTCCATTTTAAAACATAAATAAATAAATTTAATATAAATGTGCTAGACATAGGGTTCTCACCTCTGACTTACAAAAAACCGGGACATCAGAGTCATTTCGTACAAAATAAAATAAAATAAATAAATCATATACTTTGATGACATTTAATGTCCTGGGAAGTCTTACAGATTTCCCAGGACAGCTGCCTCAAAAGAGAACAATCCAGGCAAAACCAGAACGGGTGGCAACCTTATATAGAGATCACAATAAGTGTGTTCCCTAGTATGTTTCCATGTTGACAAAACAAGTTAATTGTCATTAAAATCTGATGTCCTATATATACATATGCGTGTGCAACAGGGGAGATCTGGACTGGCCATCTGACGTATGCATAATGCTGGAGGAAGAGGGCGGCAACCCCGTGGGATTCGCCTGTCAGCCATGGCAGTGACACAGAGAGGTGGGGAAGAGGGTGTGTGGGCTTTCCCCTCTCTCCGAGTGGCTGGGTGGCAGGTCTTGGGGGGGATTGCTGGGCCTATAAATTAATATTTTGTTGTTTTCTCAGATCTGCCCCTCCAGCGGTAGTGCTGCTCGGCAAGACCATGGACGGACGGGAAAGAAAACAAAAGAAACTCAAAGAGAAGAAACTAAAGAAATAGAGAGAGAGCGGGGAATCCTTGGGCAGACCCCAATAGTGTCCAGAAAGAGGTGAGGGAACAGCAAAGTGTAGGTCGAGACCCGGGTCATACGGGTAGCGACGATTGGGGAAAAACGCTGCAGAGTGCAGCACCTTTATTTTGTAGTTTTCATTACTGTGTTTTATTTTCCCTTTTTCTGTTTTGCCTTTTCATTTTCATTATTCTTTGAGCACCTGCGAGTGCACCTGCAACACATTTAGTACCCTGCCATGGTACTCCGGAGGTCCTGGATAATATAGTTGGTAGCCAGGCCACGGACAACAGCCCTCATGGGCTAAAAGAAATCAGTTAAAAATAACAATAGAATACAAATAAAACTGAGCACCCAGCGGTGTTTCTCAAAACAAATTCTGTCTCCTGTGTCAGTGATTACACACCCCGCCACAGCGTGGCTAAAAGTACCTGGAGTCTGCAAAAAATACGTCAGGAGAAAAAGGAGGAGATGGACATTTTTTTTACCTTACTTTGGTGACTTATTTCTCTTACTGTATCACAGGTATTTACTTTTTTCACCTTCAACATTTTACCTAAGAGTGCTGGTAACTACAAATTAAATGTAGAATGGTGCTTTTGGCTGATTTACTTTTAAACTATCCGTGCTGTATAGATAGTCACTGGTAGTTCTCGCGCTGCGCTGTAACTTGGCGTGAGGAACTACCTTTCCTCTTGATTTTAATTTGTGTCTTGGACCTTTGAAAATGTGGACGTCTATGTCAGCTGGGCTGCGCGCACAAGCTCATGCACGCTATTTTGTAAAACGGGGGCGAGCCTAATGTACATTGATCCATGGGGGAAAAGCATACGTGTACTGCATTGAGAAAGAAACAGCAGGATTATAATAAATTAAGCTGTGTTACCTGTAGGTGATTTATTGAAAGATAGATAAATATTGATAAGAGTATTTATCTATGTTTATGGTTATATTTTTTAATACAGATGTATTGTTTTTAAAGTGCAACACTATATTGGCCTAATATTTAAACTTACCTGGGATAATGGTATAACCTAAATGGGAGGAACCTGGGACAGGTATAAAAAGGCAGCTTTTTGGGGAGTTGACGGTTGAGAACCGTGAGAGGAGGGCATCGTGGGCTGTAGTTGTAGTCAGACAGCGTTGTTTAAAACAGAAAAACCCTCTTTGCAAACTGACTTGGAAGTTGATGGTTCAGTTTGTGTTTTTTTTTCTTCTACGGTAAATAGTTTCACAAGTGTTAAGTGTTAAATTCCTGTATTCCTGGTGATTGAGAAATAAAATATTGCATTTTTTTGGAATTCCTGCTACTGATTTGCTTGCTGTTTTCCACACCATTTACACCCACCACCACTCTTGCCTTTGCCTGCACGGTCACAATACTACAGGCGGGTCTTTAGACAAATGTAGTTTGAAGTGCAATCATGGAGAACAAGTGTGAACAAGGTAAAAATATTCCTACATTTATTATTTAAGGGAGCAGCAGAAAACGTGACTGGCCTCTTGTTAAACTGAGTAAATGAACCATAATAATTGCACAGAGAATCCAGTTTAGCTATGTTTAAAATGAGGATGTAGCAGCTCTTTATATCTTTTCCATACTTTGTCAAACCCTGAGACTTTCATTTGAATGTAATTTTTCCTTCTCTTCCATATGAGCAATTTTTTATCAAGTCAAAAAGGCAACAAAAAACAGTGATAGTATTACAGCACATGAAGATACCAATTTTAGCTTTAAAATGATTATTTATTTTATTATTTATTTCTTAGCAGATGCCCTTATCCAGGGTGACTTACAATTGTTACAACATATCACATTATTTTTACACACAATTACATTATTTTTTTTACACAGTTGGGTTTTTACGGGAACAATCTAGGTAAAGTACCTTGCTCAAGGGTACAATAGCAGTGTCCCCCACCTGGGATTGAACCCACGACCCGCCGGTCAAGAGTCCAGAGACCTAACCACTACTCCACACTGCTGCCCTGAAGGCGTTGTAATTGTAAACGTGGTCTGGGTTTGTGTCACTCAAGTCATATACTTGCCGGTGGTGTGAAATATCCTGCATCCCCTGGAATTCATGCATCCCCAGCCCTTCGGCTCTTTTCAGAACACCTCCCACTTTTTTCTGTATTTCACGCGCATGCTTACAGGTGGAAAGGATCTGTGTGTGCTATTGGTCTGTACACAGACATATTTAATACAAATTCAAATAAATAAAAATATGAAATGGTTTTATTAATAACGTTCTTGTGTTACTGTAAAGCACTACGTAATGTAGTTTTTTTGACAGTAGTCTATCTGGTTACGTATAACAATCTTTTGTTTTTTGGTTACGTACACAGCAAATTTGCCAGTGTTGGATTAACTCTAATAGTGTTAAATTCAACACAACATATGATCCCAATCTGTGTTAAAGTTACACTTTCAAAAGTATTAACTTTTTTACACTGTCATAGAGGTGTATTAATACTCGGCTGAATCTATCTTTCCCATTACTCCCCCCTCCCGGGAAAAAGAATCCACATTTTGATGGTCTTTCCCAGCACGGTGCACCATGTGGTACATGAAGGGTTGCAATGCCAGATACCATCAATCTATCCAGGCATTGCTATCTTTCATTGTGCTTAACCACTTGAGTGGGGTGTGGACTGTGACCAGATCAAATGAATGCCCCAGCTGTTAGTATCGTAAAGTGTGAGTAGACCATTTGATGGCCAAACACTCCTTTTCAACTACAGAGTAGTTGCGCTCCCGAGGTAGCATCTTTTTGCTGAGATACAGTATCGGGTGTTCTACTCCGTCTACCTTTTGGGACAATACTGCACCCAAACCCACGTCCGACGCATCGGTGTGGAGGATGAATCTCTTGGTGAAATCTGGTGAAAATCTCTTGGTGAAATCACTATGACAATTGGACTGCACCACTCACTCCTGGAAGGCTCAATCACCGCAAGTTCAAGCATGTTCCATACCTCTTTGCAAATGCTATTTCGTCGACTTTCCGGGATCCGGTAAGGTCTCTCTCGTACCGTGACACCTGAGGGAGAGATAATGTCATATGTAACTAAGTTAGTCCTGTCGGGCATGTAAAAAAAAAACACCTTTGCTGAACTCCTCAATAAGCTTATGCAGCTCCCGTTGCTGATCTGGAACCAATTGTTCCCCCAAAGAAATGATTTTTGTGCTAGGAGTCTCTGGACAGGGGCCTAAATCATCCTTTACATTGCCTGGGGCTATAAATAAGACCTCTCTTTCCTGCCAGGGCTTTAATAAATTTACACAGTAAATTTCACGTTCATTACGGCGATCGGGCTGTCTAATTTCATAATTCACCATTCCTATAGCCCGAATCACTTCATATGGCCCCTGCCATGTAGCACATAATTTCGATTCTGATGAGGGAAGTAGCAGCATTACCTTGTCTCCTGGTCGAAAGGTTTGAATTAGTGTATTTTTATTGCAATGCTGCTGTTGTCGGTGCGGAGCCGATTTGAGGTTGTCCTGGGCCAAATGACCGACCAAATCCAGGCCATCTCTTAGTAAGAGCACATGCTTCACTACATTTTTGGATGAGCCTTTGTGCCCTTCCACCCCTCTCTCAACAGATCAAGGATGCCACGAGGCTGTCGGCCGTACAAGAGCTCGAAGGGGGAGAACCCTGTCGAATTCTGCGGCACCTCTCTCACTGCGAAAAGGAGGTAGGGAAGAAGCGATGCCCAATGTTTCTGCTCTTGCGTTACAAACCATCTCAGCATCGACTTCAAGGTCTGATTAAAGCGTTCCACCAAACCGTCCATCTGTGGATGATAAACAGACGTCCTGATGGGACGTATTTTTAATATTTTATATACCTGCTGTAGCGTGTTAGACAGAAAGTTGGTTCCATGATCATACAAAATCTCCTTCGGGATCCCTACTCTAGCTATAATCCGCACTAATTCTGTTGCTATTACTAGTGGACCTCAATTGAACCACCTCCAGGTATCGCGTTGCATAATCTACCACTACTAATATAAGAGTATACCTGGAGTCAAAAGTAGCAAAGGGCCCACTATGTCCATTGCAATGCGTTCAAAAGGAGTGGAAATAATCGGCAGTGGAACCAAAGGGACGGGACGCCCCTTTGAACACAAAGTATAAATAAACCATACAGGTCAGGCTGGGCTGTAGCCTTCACTGTTCCTGTATCTTTTTTTTTAGTTTCATTTTTCTCTCCTCACTCTCTCCACTCTCGCTCCTCATACACCCACCGCAAGGGTAGAGAGCTGCAGGCTTTTATGCAGGTGACCATCTCCCGATTAGCAACAAAATTAATCACTTAATTAATTTGGGAGATGGCCACCTTCTGCACGAGTTTATTAATTATTCCTGGCAGAGAACGAGCACCAATCTCGCCTCTGCCAGAACACGTTTTAAAATAAACAAAACCACATGGCTACGCCATCATCTATAAATACAATAATAAATACAAAAACAATAACAAAACTTGCAGCGTTTCGCCGTCATATTTACACAACTAAATCATAAAACAAACAAACACAAAACAATAATCTGCACAGGGGCGGAGGAGGGGAACCCCCTTCTAAAAATAAATAAATAAATAATACGTACAAGGCTGCTTGCGCTATTACATATCCCCCTTGTGCGCACACATGGCCCAATGGCCACCTCCCCATAGTCCCAAAGTCCCGGCTAACAGTCCCGACCCAGGAACAGGGGAAGCAAGGTGTCTCCGGGGGCAGCCACGGCGGGACGTCCTCCTCCCACCTAAACAGCTCTAGCGTCCCAGTGCACCACACACAAGCTGGCTCCTCCGGCCAAGGAAATTTTTGGGGTGGCCACAGTGTAGCGACCCCAGGCGAAGCAGAGCCGGCGACAACTCCAGGCGAAGCAGGACCATCGGCGAACCCAGGAGAAGCAGAGCCGGCGACGACCCCAGGTGACGGCAGCGGCGGACGACCCTCGGGAGGCGACGGCAGCAGCGGTGGACCCTCAGGAAGCAATGGCAGCAGTTGTGGACCCTCGGGAGGGGACGGCAGCAGCGGCGGACCCTCGGGAGGTGACGCAGCAGCGGCGGACCCTCGGGAGGAGACGGCAGCAGCGGCGGACCTTCGGGAGGCGGCGGCAGCAGCAGCGGATCCTCAGGAGGAGACGGCAGCAGCGGCGGACCTTCGGGAGGCGGCGGCAGCAGCGGCGGACCCTCAGGAGGAGACGGCAGCAGCGGCGGACCTTCGGGAGGCGGCGGCAGCAGCGGCGGACCCTCGGGAGGAGACGGCAGCAGCGGCGGACCCTCGGGAGGCGGCGGCAGCAGCGGCGGACCCTCGGGAGGTGACGCAGCAGCGGCGGACCCTCGGGAGGCGACGGCAGCTGCGGCGGACCCTCGGGAGGCGACGGCAGCAGCGGCGGACCCTCGGGAGGCAAACTTGGGAGGGGAGCCCCTGGCCATGGAAGCGGCAGCGGGAGCTCCACTTCTCCCTCGTACCCTGTAACTGGTGCGGAGCAACAGGAAGCCCCATGCGATGCGGAGCAACAGGCAGCCCCAGGCGATCCAGGCGTGGCATCCCTGAGCGGAGCGGGTGTGGCATCCCTGAGCGGTGCAAGGCAGACATCCCTGGGCGGTGCAAGGCTGGCATCCTTGGGCAGTGCAAGGCTGGGATCCTTGGGCGGTGCAAGGCAGGCATCCTTGGGCGGTGCAAGGCAGGCATCCTTGGGCGGTGCATGGCAGGCATCCTTGGGCGGTGCATGGCAGGCATCCTTGGGCGGTGCATGGCAGGCATCCTTGGGCGGTGCATGGCAGGCATCCTTGGCCGGTGCATGGCAGGCATCCCCGGGTGATGGTGAACTGGCATAACCGGGTGATGCACGACAGGGTGGCAGCGGTCCCTCGGGAGGCGACAGCGGCAGCGGACCCTCGGGAGGCGATTGCAGGAGGGGAGCCAGGACCAGCGGTGGTGCTGAGATTGGCCCTCTTCTCAGCCGTGGTGACCCGGAGGTTTTCCCCCTTGGTCTGCGACATTGTCTGTACCTTTTAGGATTTTAAATGCTGGAATCAGATCACTGCGTAGTCTTCTTTGTTCAAGACTGAATAGATTCAATTATTTTAGCCTGTCTGCATATGACATGCCTTTTAAAACCCGGGATAATTCTGGTTGCTCTTCTTTGCACTCTTTCTAGAGCAGCAATATCCTTTTTGTAACAAGGTGGCCAGAACTGAACACAATATTCTAGGTGAGGTCTTACTAATGCATTGTAAAGTTAACATTACTTCCCTTGATTAAAATTCAACACTTCTCACAATATATCCAAGCATCTTGTTGGCCTTTTTTTAGCTTCCCCACACTGTCTAGATGAAGACATTTCTGAGTCAACATAAATTCCTAGGTCTTTTTCATAGATTCCTTCTTCAATTTCAGTATCTCCCATATGATATTTATAATGCACACTTTTATTGCCTGCATGCAATACTTTACACTTTTCTCTCTTAAATGTCATTTGCCATGTGTCTGTCCAGTTCTGAATGCTGTCTAGATCATTTTGAATGACCTTTGCTGCTGCAACAGTGTTTGCCACTTCTCCTATTTGTCTGCAAATTTAACAAGTTTGCTTACTATACCAGAAACTACATCTTAATACTGATCCCTGTGGTACACCACTGGTTACCTAGTTCCATTTTGAGGTTTCTCCTCTAATCAGTACTTTCTGTTTTCTACATGTTAACCACTCCCTAATCCATTTTCATGCATTTCCTTGAATCCCTACTGCATTCAGTTTGAGAATTAATCTTTTCTGGAAATCTAAATAAACCATGTTGTATGCTTTGCAATTATCCATTGTCAATGTTGCATCCTCAAAAAAAATCAAGCAGGTTAGTTAGACACAATCTCCCTTTTCTAAAACCATGCTCTTGCTGTTATTGGTTTTAGCCCCCTTAGCAATATTGATTTCTATCTCTCTCTTGGCTTTCTAACTTCCTTTTTGACTTGTGTTTGCAGTTCCAAGCTCTTTCTGTGTACTTTGTTTTTGGTCCCTTTTAAACGCTCTGAAAAGTGCCTTTTTTCACTGAATATTTTTTTTAATTCATCTATTAAACCATTTTGGCCATTTTGTTTTATATTTAGATTTGTCTACTTTTGGGATTAAATTGTTTTGCGCCTCTAATACTACATTTTTAAAAAACAGCCATCCTTTTTCTGCGGATGTTTTCTCTATTTTACTCCAATCTACTTCTGTTAGTCTCTGTTTCATACCTTCATAGTTTGCTTTTCTAAAATGGTAAACCTTAGCTTTAGTCATTACTTTTTGGGTTTTAAAAATCAAATTAGACCATGTTGTGGTCTGAGTTTGCTAATGGCTCTCAACCTCTGTTTTAGTTATTCTGTCTTCGTTATTTGACAAGACTAAATCAAGGCATGCCTCCCCTCTAGTCGGTGCCTTGACAAATTGCGTTAGGAAGCAGTCATCCTTTCTCAGAGTAGATCGGTTCCCTTTTGGTAAAGTGCAGTCCGTCCCCCCTATATAGAAAGTCCTTGTTGTAGAATGTGCTCCAATGTTCAAGAAAGATGAAGCCTTCCTGTTTGCACCACGATTTCAGCCATGATTTTGATTTTGTATTTCCAGATGTCTGTATGGTCCTTTGCACGGTGCCAGCAGTATCCCAAAAAATACCACAGTTTTGGTCTTGTCTTTGGACGACTACTACCGGGTCATCTCCTGTTCGTTCTAGGAGCCTGTCCACGTTCTCAGTGATGTGCGTGACAGAGGCTCCTGGAAGGCAGCACACTGTTGTAGTAAGGGGGTCCAAACTGCGAACTGAAATTGCTGTGTTTCTCAATATGGAGTTCCCAACAATCATGATCTCCCTTCTTTTTGCTGCCTGGCCAGCACTGTTTATAGGGTCCTGGATGTTGTTCCTTCTGTTCTCTTGATGTTGGTTTTCATCATCTAAATTTTGAAGTGGCTCAAATTTGTTGGATGTTTGGATTTCTAGTGGTTGTGTTTGACGAAGTTTCTTTTTTTCCCTGCTTCTGCCTATCTGAACCCAGCTGTTTCGACCCTCTTCCATCTCCCTGGTGGCTTTAAGTCTGCTAGGGGTGCAGACTTCCATGAATTGTGGGTGTGCCAGCTCCTCAAGCTCCTGTTGCTGTATCATTTCCTGCAACTCCTTTTCCAGCACACTTACTAGTTTGCTGGAAAAGGAGGGTCAGGTGACATTTTTATCCAATTGTGTGTCATGTATCGATTCCAATCTTCCAATCAAACTGTGGGCGTTTAGAAGCCGGAGATATATTGCAGGAAGCCATTCAGCTTTTACAAGTGTGTGTGTATATATATATATATATATATATATATATATATATATATATATATATTAGTGTTTTAAATTATTATTTTTTATTTATTAGTTTTACTTGTTTAGTTATAGTTTATATATTTTAGCGAAAGCTAAACATGGCAACGTACGTGGTCTTTTTATAATGAGCAACGGGAGTGAAGTTGGTTCGGAGGATTTCGATACCAGCGACAGTGATGCTGACTTATTACTCAGTGATTATGATGAAGAGGATGTGGAGCCAAGAACAGTGCAAGCTGTACAAAAAGAAGAGCATGCAGCTACTTTACAGGTAAGCCAGCTGCAAACGGGAAGCTGTTTGGTTGAATTGGTAGTGCTGTGACGAAATACTATCAAAACACAGCACTGGGTACAGGCAATGCGGCAGCCAGATCCATCACAATGCCTGTGCAAAATAGCTGTGTACCCGCATTTGTGACTACCCCTCCCACACAAGCGAAGCAGACACCGTAAAAAAGGTACAGGGTCTGCTACGAAAATTAAAACAAAAGAAAAGACAAAAGAAAAATGTGCAGTGGTTGCGAAGGCAATGCCGGGTTCTGTTGTATTGAACATTTCATTAAATGGCACAGAGCAAGTCGATACTGGCACATGTTTTGATGTTGTTTTTATTTGATAATTACTGTTTACTGATTATTATTGTTGTTATTGTTATTAGCAGTGTTTTTGTTTTCATTTTTTTAAAAAAAAACGTTTTTATCTCTATATTGAATATGGGTATGTAGTACACAGTAGCATAAAGGGTTAATGAAAAACACAGTTTAAGTCATTTATTTGTGTTTTATTCATCATATGTTAACATTTTATAGCAATTACAGGTTTGATAACATTATTATTATTATTTTCAAAATCTGGTATCTGGGAAGGGGTTTCATTTTTACATCTGGAGTTGAAGTGGTTAAGTAAACAAACAGCATTATATACTAAATACTAAAATGTCCTCTTTTTGGGGGGATTCTCCATGAATAACTATGCGATCTTTACAGTTCCAATGCTATTTCATAGAGCAAGCGATTCTGAAGAGTTCTGTCTATGCATTATTTCCTAAAATAAGTAGTTCAATGAAAGATACGGCCCCAAAGTCACCCCCCAATAAATAAATCGGTTTACAGTACATTCTTGTACAACCCAAAATTACAGTCATTTTTCATATACTTAGTGTGTGTGTGTCTCTGTGAATAATCATGCAATTCCCCCCTCCCCCCGAGTACCTTCTGTTTAGCAGCAGTAGCGTTTGAAAAAAAAACTGTTTACAGTACATTCTTGTACAAACCGAGATCACAGTCATTTTTTGTAATACTTACTGTGTGTAACACTTTAAAACATGCAAAAAACCATATCGTATTAAACATAATTTATATATTGATATGAGTAGTGTCTCAGCTTACCTCCAGTGTGTAACAATGGCTGACTTGAAGAAACATTTTGTGCTCACTTCCCCATGGTTGCCATGGCCGCTGTCAGCAGTGGTCTAAGGCATTATTACCAGTAATGTTCACGTTTGACCTTTAAGAAAGGTCAGAGGTCACGGGTGATGACATTTTTTCATAGACTGCATATGACTTCCTATATGTCTTCAATAATAACTATGGCCCTATCGGCATTCCCTAACGAGTTAAAATTTCAACGTAAATTCCAATATGGCCGCCACTCTGTGTGAGCAATCTGTTTCAATCTTCAGCAGTTATTACTTTCCAATGGTCTGAACAATTGTGTTGACATTGAAGTGCAATGGTGTTTTTATTATGGGTTGCGAAAGTTTTTGTTACTATTATCAATATGGCCGCCAAACCATGTGACCAAAATGTGTCATTTTCATATCACCAGTACTTCACGTGAGTCTCTATGGTCATATAAAGTTTCATGACTGTAGTGTATTGCACCTTGGATTTATGCACGAATGTATGAAAATAGAGCCGTCGTGAAATGGTTATTTGCACGCCGCGGCCATGTTTTTTAAGGAAAAAGTGTGGATTTTACAAACAGTGGAAAGGGGACCAGGTCATGAACATGCGTGCCAATTTAGGTGTCAATTGACATTGCGGTTTAAGACAAGAAGATTGTTGAATATTTGGCGCCAATCCAGCGTAGCTAATCCTCGATTGAAAATATGTTTTTTAATAGGCCATTGCTGCACTATCTGCTGCCATTGTCATAATTCCACTTAAGTTGTTTTTAACGGCAAGAGTTTTGAAAAATTCCCAAAATTTCCACGAGATCCAATATGGCGGTCGAACCATGTGACTTTTTCATTTGGGGACGCCAGTCTGATTGTCCAGCTATAGGCATCTACTTACTATGCATTTTCATAACTCTGCGATGTTGTTTGGGAATAAAAAAAATAAATAAATAAATAAATAAATAAATAAATAAATAAATAAATAAAATAAAAAATAAATAATAATAATAATAATAATAATAATAATAATAATAAGAAGAAGAATAACTAGAGTTGAGAGCAACTTTACGGCTTCCAAGCAGTTATCGTGAAATGCATGTGATCAATCATCTTCATTCAACTGTGAGCATTACTTCACCTAAGGTTGTACAACCCTGTGTAATTTGAAGTGTTTACGTGCAACAGTGTTCCTGTTATGAAACGCGCAAAATGTGGCCAAAACATCAACTTCTCATAGTCCTCTACTATTATACAAAGTTTCATAAGTCTACGACATTGTTCCACTGACATATACTGCAATATGTGCAAAAAGATTAATGCTGAAATTTCATTGGTCCACAGGAGGCATGTTTTTTACTGTAGCAACTTCCCTTGAACAAGAGTAAAAGATAATCATTCTTAGATCTTCTATGCTCATTTTTGCTTCAATCGGATAAGCGGTTTCTGAGAAGTTATTATTATTATTATTATTATTATTATTATTATTAGGACTGTCAAGCGATTTAAAACATTAATAACATAACATTAATCTTACAACATTGGTCTTAGTTAATCTCGGTTTTAATCGCATATTAAATTGTTACAATTACTATGTCCATCTAATTTAAATTTATTACTGATGCTATTGTTTTTATTATCCTTAACTGTAAATAAAATAGTTTCAAATGTATTTATTTATGTATTTATTTAACCAGGAAATTTACCCATTCAGACCACCACCCAAATTTACAAGGGGCAATAATTTAGAAATTACAAATACAACCAACACATAAAATGTGCGGTTTAAGCTTGATCAGCAGCATACAGAGATCAGAAAATATAATACATAGGATATCTACTTTTAAATGTGATTGTGAACTGAAATAAATTAAAAAATGATCAAACTTAGCCTGATATGGGCTTGCAGCGATCCTGCATTTCTGTCGAAACTGGTGGGTTTAATTTGTTATTGTTAAAGAGCTGCTTGTGTATTTTGAGACATGAAGACGTTTTCAGCACGCAGCAGACTCGATGTACTCATGTTTGATACTGGAACTCACTTTGACAGTATCGGAGTAAGCGTCTTTCTGTCCAGTGAGCAGTCAAAAAAAAAAAAAATCCTATTCATTTTTAGTGCTTTGCTCCATTAAGAGGTTCAGTGACTAACTTTCTATTTAAACAATAACTGCACTCAGACACTCAATACAATGTTGCTGCAGCCTGGATTGAAATACGGTGTGCTGAAAGGCTCAATGCACAGCAATGCGATTAACGCACTTTAAAATAATTAATCTCTAAAAACATTTACACGTTAATCGCAGAAGTTAATTGTGATTAATTGACAGCCCTAATTATTATTATTATTATTATTATTATTATTATTATTATTATTATTATGTGTGTATTATGTTTTTTTATATTTATAAATGTGTACTTTGTTTTGTTGTGCAGCACATTTAATTATTATTGTAATTTGTAGATTTTTTAAGTAGCTGCTACTCAAACATCATTATGACAGAAAAGCTGCTGATGCAGCTTCATTTACTTTCCACCTCAGCATAATTATATGTGCCATTTAAAACGTTTACAACATCAAAATCTATAATACCCAACAATGGTAAACTTGTTTTTATTATTATTAAAGTCAGCATAGTCACCCAAAAGGGCAGTATGTAACTTTCTGTCCCTTTGCAGTTTGTATTTTCTCCTTCGTTTTTGTTTTGCAAGAAATACAAAAAACATGTCTGCTTTTAGAAATATTTTTTCAAAGACTGCTCAGTTTAGTGGCCACAGCTGTCCCCAGTGGTGAGAATGTGTCATTTCAGGCTGAGAAAAGAGCAAAACTGCCATTTTACCCATATTGATTGGCTCATGGCGGTCATGTTTGTTCATGTAGGAACTTTTCCTGACTAACTTTTTTAGGGAACAGTACAAAGATAACGTATACCCAAGATTCACATCAATTGGCCAAAGGGTTCATGAGAAGATGTCGTTTAAGCGTTTTACACAAAATACAAACATAACTTCCATACCATGTGACCGATCAATTTTTCCTTAAGTAGAATCAATCGTGGACATGAGTGCACTATGTACAACATTTTTCACAGCTGTACTATTTACCGTTCATGGGAAGAAGAGATTTGAAAATTTCACAAAATTTTCATTATATCCAACATGGCTGCCATACCATGTGACCAAAGGCCGCCATATTGACCACAACACAACATCACATAGTCCTCTACATCCGTGTCAAATTTCATGCATTTTGGTGCAGCCGATAAGAAGTTTTATAGCCAGTTGCGTATGTTGATGATGTCATGCAGCGTGGACGCCATGATTTTCACAGTAGCAACTTCCCTTGAACAAGCGTAACAGATGACCATACTGAGACGTTTTATTCCAATTTTTGTTTCAATCGGATGAGCGGTTTCAGCGAAGATGTTTGAATTTTGATGATTTTATATTTTTATGGTAATTTTATGTCATTAATCAATGTCGTTGCCAAACCATAGAACCAATCAGCTTCATATTAACAACAGTTAATCATGGACTAACCCTCAACATGTATAGCAATTTTCAGAACTCTGCAGTAAACGGTTTCCGATACATAGGCGTTTTAACAAATTCTGCAAAATCCAATATGGCTGCCGAACCATGTGACTTGCGCAAATTTGCTGAATATCACTGACCATTATCCACAGGCAACTACCAGTGTACCGAATTTCGTGAGTTTTTGAGCATGTTTTGGCAGAAAAAATAATAATAATCCTAACAAAAACAATAGGCTTTCCCAGCCTACGGCTTGGAAGCCTAATAATAATAATAATCCTAACAAAAGCAATAGGCTTCCCCAGCCTATAGCTTGGAAGCCTAATAATAACTAGAGTTGTGAGCAACTTTACGGCTTCCAAGCAGTTGTCATAAAATGTAAGCGCACTGGTTATTATAGATGAAGCTTTATCATCACAAATGTGCTAACTGTGTTAATTTTGGCACAAATATTGAAATTATTGGTTAGTACCCAAATTAAATTGTATTTGTGTGCACACAAAATTCTTAATAGTATGCAGTCATTGAAAATAATGCATATAAGAGGCTAACATTGTTCTAAATTCGAAATCGCTCTGTTTGAGTTTGTGTACGTGTGTGCATGTGCACGTGTGGTGACCTATTCTTAATTTTGCAATATAAAATAATGTCTACAGCATGTAGTGGTTCCTGTATATTTTAATGCCCCTATCATTTAATGTGCATTTTTAAAGCAATAGAATGTGATAGTGTAATGATTGGGGTGTCTGGCAAATACACAATTCACCATATTTAATTGTTACCAAACCGCTACTAGGACATAACATGTGCACGATTTATGAGTAACACCACTTGAGTCCTATGCCGAGGAATTATAAACAGGACAGAGGAGAGAAGAAGCTGGAACAGAACCCAGAGAGACAGTACTGGTTGTTGTATATTTTAATGCCACTATCATTTAATGTGCATTTGTAAAGCAATAGAAAGTGATAATAGTGTAACGACTGGCTATCTGGGGTACCTGGCTTCGTTGCCACATATTCAGAATTTGCAATTGTTGTTTTATCAGTTTAGTCTTAATAATTATAACTGTCACTGTAGTTATGAAATAATAATAAAAAACAGACACCATATCAGTAAAACGAATAGTGGAGTTTTTTTGGCTTCTGTTCAGCTACGACAGCGTTTAAAAAAAAAAAGTGATTACAGAACATTTTTGTACAGCCCGAGAAGACGGTAATTTTTTACAAATTCTTTGTGTGTATCAGTATTGCCTGCATGTCCACGAGGTTATAAGTAAACAAACAGCATTACGGCTGAGAAGCTGGTAAGCTTGAATTATACTAAAATGTCCGCTTTTTGGGGGGATTCTCCATGAATAACTATGCAGTCTTTACAGATACAACGCTATTTTATAGAGCAAGCGATTGTGAAAGAAAATGTGATTACAGAACATTTGTGTACAGCCCGAGAAGACGGTATTTTTTTTTCAAATTCTTTGTGTGTATCATTATTGCCTGCATGTTCCACGAGGTTATAAGTAAACAAACAGCATTACCGCTGAGAAGCTGGTAAGCTCGAATTATACTAAAATGTCCGCTTTTGGGGGGGATTCTCCATGAATAACTATGCGATCTTTACAGTTACAACACTATTTTATAGAGCAAGCGATTGTGAAGCGTTCTGTCTATACATTTGATAAGTAAAAATAAATATTTCAATGAAAGATACGGCCCCAAAATCGCCCCCACTTCTCACATGCATCTTTTAAATGGATTACACACGCGGTTTCGTTTCAACTGATTTGTGACTGTGTTTGACCACAGTTCAGTCGTAAAAATAATTATATAACGATTTTTAAGCAAACTATATTCATGTGACTTGTAAAGCTGATGTTTTATGCATTTAATTGTTTTGATTGTGTTGGTTTAAAAAGCATAGTGCAGTTTTCTTTTTTTCGCATGGATGCAGCTGTAACAGTTCTTAAAAAATGTTTTCTTAGTTTACAGTATGTGTCTGTATACTGTAATATGTGTATGTCTAAATATAATCCTTTCCACTGTAATTACTGTTTTTTAAATTACATGTGTTAGTAAAACTGTTCTTGTTAAACACCAGCGAAAAATGGCTGCTTTAGGAATTATTTTTCTACCTGGTTGAGTTTCCCATGTTAACAGCTGCCCCTAGTGGTGGGAATTTGTCATTTCAGGGTAAAATATGGGCAAACTGGCATGTCACCCATATTGATTGGCTCATGGCGGTCATGTTTATTGATGTAGGAACTTTTCCTGGCTAATTTTTTTAGAGGACAGTACAAAGATAACGTATAACCAAGATTCACATCAATCAGCCAAAGGGCTCATGAGGAGTTGTTGTTTAAGCGTTTTATGCAAAATCCAACATAGCTGCCACACCATGTGACCGATCCATTTTTCCTTAAGTAGAATCAATTGTGGACATAAGCGCACTATGTACAACATTTTTCACAGCTGTGCTATTTTACTGTTCATGAGAACAAGACTTTTGAAAATTGCACAAAAAATGTCATTAAATCTAAGATGGCTGCCACACCATGTGACCAAAGGCCACCATATTGACCATGACACAACATCCCATAGTCCTCTACATCCGTGTCAAATTTTGTGCATTTTGGTGCAGCCGATAAAAAGTTATAGGCAGTTTTATAGCCAGTTGCGTATGTTGATGATGTCATGCAGCGTGGAGCCATGATTTTCACAGTAGCATCTTCCCTTGAACAAGCGTAACAGATGACCATACTGAGATGTTTTATTCCAATTTTTGTTTTTTTTGTTTAAGCGCATTGGTTATTCTAGATGAATCGTTATCATCAGAACATTATGTAATGTTCTTAACTGCGCTAACTGTGTCAATTTTGGCACAAATATGAGAAGACTTCTGAAAATTTCCCAACATTTTTATTAAATCTAAGATGGCTGCCAACATCCCACAGTCCTCTACATCCGTGTCAAATTTCGTGCATTTTGGTGCAGCCGATAAGAAGTTATAGGCATATACCTATATGTGTTCCATTATAACTATGACCCTGTCGGCACGCCCTAGCAGTTAAAATTTCAACGTAAATTCCAATATGGCCGCCGCGCCGTGTGAGCAATCGGTTTCAATCTTCAGCAGTTATTACTTTCCAATGGTCTGTGCAATTGTGTTGATACTGAAGAGCATAAGTGCAATGATGTTCTTGTTATGGGTTGCAAAAGTTTTTTAACAATTATCAATGTGGCCGCCACACCATGTGACCAAAATGTATCATTTTCATATCACCAGTATTTCACGTGAGTCTCTATGGTCATATAAAGTTTTATGACTGTAGTGTATTGCACCTTGGATTTATGCACAAATGTATGAAAATAGCGCCATCATGAAACGGTTATTTGCACGCCAGGGCCATGTTTTGTAACGAAAAAGCGTGGATTTTACAAACGGTAGAAAGGACCTGGTAATGAACATGCGTGCCAATTTAGATGTTGATTGACGTTGCGGTTTAAGACAAGAAGATTGTTGAATATTTGGTGCCAATCCAGCGTAGTGGGCAAAGTAATTGTTCAATCGACCTCGAGTGAACATAAGTTTTTTTATAGGCCATTGCTGCACTATCTGCTGCCATTGTCATAGTTCCACCTTAAGTTGTTTTTAACGGCAAGAGTTTTGAAAAATTTCCAAAATTTCCACGAGATCCAATATGGCGGTCGAACCATGTGACTTTTTCATTTGGGGATGCCAGTCTGGTTGTCCAGCCATAGGCATCTACTTACGTATGCGTTTTGCGTAATAATAATAATAATAATAATAATAATAATAATAATAACTAGAAGTTGCAGGCAACTTTAAGGCTTCCAGGCCTTTACAGCAGAAAAAGATACAGTTTGAGACTTGTGAAAATGGAAATCATACAAACATTTTGTTAATTGGAAAACATCATTTTATCATGTGTGTTTTTTGTAGGATAACAGTTAGTATTTTATAAATGTTGATTTAGTATTCATTTTGATAACTACTTGCGATTCATTGTGGGAGTGCAATTCGCGCTGTGGAACTTTCAGCTGCATATTTTAAATACCCTGGCTGTCAATTTTCTGTACACCCCGAGATTATAGTAGTTTTATGAAAAAAGTTCAAATAATATAAAAAATTGCAATTTTACACTGTTAAAAAATAAACTGGGCACAGTATTTTTTTTTAACCATTATATAATTTACTGTTAGATGTGATAATAGTATTAAGCAGTATATGTTGAGTTTTCATGGTCATAAGCGACCTCATGTGGTGAGATTTTCCAAAGCAGTCTGAATCCAGAGACTGTTCTACAGTTCACCACAAGAGGGCAACCTTGTACCACCCCGTAGTTAAAGCCCAAACTTACGTTTTTTTCTGCTGGTTAATGCATTTTGCATAGCAGAAACGTCGTATTTAAATGAAAAAAATAAATATAAAAGACTTTATTTTCGAAATTAGCGCATATAGGGTCTAATGCATGACTTACAAAACCGAAAAGCTAAAATAAAATAAACATTTCAAAAGAAGATATTGTGTAAACAGGTGTAAACTGCTATATCTACCTACAAAATTGTCAAAACGAAGTCATTATTTACAAAAATAACATAAAAGGCTTTTTTCACATTACTGCATAGCACGACTTCAAAAAATGAAAAACTATAATAAAATAAACATTTCAAAACAAAATATTGTGTAACCAGCTGTAAACTGGTTATATGTAGGCCTACATACACAATTGTAAAATCGTAATAATTATTTATAAAACAATAACATAAAAAAGAAAATAACTCAGTTCAGATTGTGTAACGGGAATGTGCATTCAGGTAAACATACTTCAAAGTAGCCC
>CM060263.1:19223079-19333388 GCA_030684275.1 Acipenser oxyrinchus oxyrinchus | reverse complement strand
TACGAAAATATACCATGGTTTTACTATAGTACAAAACCATAGTTTATGGTTTATGGTTTTTGGCGGAAACTGTGGTTTTACTATAGTAATTATTAAGGTAATTTGCACTGTTGTATATACTATGGTTATACCATGGTTTGCACTGTAGTATGTACTATGGTTATACCATGGTTTGCACTGTAGTATGTACTATGGTTATACCATGGTTTGCTCTGTAGTATGTACTATGGTTATACCATGGTTTGCTCTGTAGTATGTACTATGGTTCTACCATGGTTTGCTCTGTAGTATGTACTATGGTTATACCATGGTTTGCTCTGTAGTATGTACTATGGTTATACCGTGGTACATACTACAGTGATGACGGTGCAAACCATGGTATAACCGCAGTACATACTACAATGTACAGTAGAAACCACGGAACACTACCTACAGCAGATTTGTTACAAGCTACAAAAAGAAGATCAAAGCAAGAATTTTTCATAAGAAAATTTATTACACAAATCAAGAAATTTTCTTAATATAAGTTGACTTATAGGACATTTGTCAAACTTCTAACTTAAACAACCATTGAGAAATGCGGCCCTTGATACGAGCTAAGACAATTATAAAATCTCTTAATATAAAGAACATTTGTCAAACATCTAACTTAAAGGGAACTCAAGTTGTTTTTGTGTGTTATATGTTCCCATATGTTGCTAGAACTGTTTAAATAAGGTGTGTGTATTGCTTTTATTATTATTATTTTTGACATCAGGCCACTTTTTACACTATTAAATTGCAGTCCACAGTGCTCTTTTTCCAAGACGGCTTCACATGTACCCTTCAGAAGAACATTTCTGAAGTTCTTCTGAAGGGTGAAGCTATTTTGGAAGCAGAGCACTGTAGACTTAAATAGTGTAAAAAGTGGACAGTATGTAAAAAAAAAAAAAACTAGCAATACACACACCTTATTTAAACAGTTGTAGCAACATATGGGAACATGTAACACACAGAAAAACAACTTAAGTTCCCTTTAAACAACCATTGAGAAATGTGGCACTTGATATGAGCTAAAACAATTTGAAATTCTCTGAATATAAAGAACATTTGTCAAACATCTAACTTAAACAACCATTGAGAAATGTGGCACTTGATATGAGCCAAGACAAAATGTGTAGTTGTTCTTTTATGCAACCTCACTTGTTACTTCAGTGCTGGAAGAGAAACACAATAATAAGACACTTTTAAAAAGAATTGCCACATCTTGGAAAAACATTACGTAAATAAAATTAAAAACTCAGGTATCTTCTTCTACCAGGTAATAAACCATTTTCCTAAAGTTAATTCCTTTATAAAAATCATTGTGATGGTAAACATCACATGGCCTTTACATGCCTATCACCAATGAAGGAGAGCACTGCAACAAATAAGAGAGTAAAATAAAATACTTGCCTGTTTGAAGAATCCATGTAAGCAGCATAAGTAGATTACCAATTAAAAAAAAAGGGAAAAGCAAATTAGTAAAAATTATCATTTGTTTTATATAATTGTTATGTTTGATGACTTGTGTTTTGCAAGTTACTAATAAATGATTTATTTTTCCAAAGAAGTTGAATTCCACATGTTGGAGTGTTCTTATGATTATTCTTATGATTATTGTCCAAGGCAGGGGTAGTCAATTACCGGACTTTGTAATCCATTGCAATATTAGGGCTCAATTTGTTTAATTGTTTGATCAGTTGATAATTCATTCAATGACATAATTAAGCAGACCTGCGCTGGAATGCATTGGAAGGTCTGGTAATGGACTACCCCTGGTCTAAGGAGCCCTAGTTGACCTAAGGCCCTGTGACAATCACACAAATACAATGTGTCAGTTCACCCTGTTAAAGGTTTCTTGTAGAGCTTACTTTGATTGTTTAGCTTATTACGTGCTGCTCCCTTCAGCTCCTTCAGTGGCACAGTTGGAAATTTGCTCAGGGTATAAGCTATAAAATAACAGAAATGTACATTTAGATTGTTTTTACCATGCATCAGAATCATGTTGTCCAGAGATAGGAACCATTCATTTATAAATTGCATGAATAACAGGACACTGCATATCATTAAAATGGACTATTTTTTAAGTGGTTGATACTTTCCAGTAAAACAAGAGCTCCGGAAAAGGAGCTGACTGATGAGAATATGAACCCCATATGACTGCTGTGTTAACATTGGTGGTAGCCTTTATTGCATTTAATAAATGATCCACACAATATTACTAATGCATCACACAAGCAAATGTTATCTTGACTCATAGAATTAAATGGCAAGTCACACAATGAGGCACCCAAAACCTAATAAATAATGTGACACATGTACCTACCAAAAATAGCATTGACCTTCTTGGTGTTGAGGGGTGGCTTTACCACTTCCTTTGAACTGGCTCTTTGGCCAGTTAAGGAGTGAGTGGCCAACTCATCGTGCTAAAAACAACGGCGAGAAGATCACAGACCAGCTTTGTTGGTTAACTGTGGTTGCACCTCCGCAACAGAGTATGGTTGACCTTGACACCCTCACCAATCAACACCTGTAATTCAAGAAAGTAAATGTAATAATGTAAGTGTAATAATCCAAGAGCATTAGAGACATTTCCTCCTTGCCCCAAAAAGGGCCTCTTCTTATTAATATTGTGAACAAATTAATATTGTGAACAAATGTAGTATTCGCAAGAAGGTTTATATAATAACAATATTTGAAAATTACAATGAGCTAGTGACAAAATATCTAAGTATATTAATCCGTTACCAGTTATTACAATATATGATCACTCACGGTTTCATTAGAACTGTCAGAATCTAATGAGCTTGATTCAAAAGACGAGGCTGAAGGGGAAGCTGTTGCAGATGGGATAGGACGTCTTGGCGATGTCAAGTTTTGTGGACAAAGCTGTCCACTCAGGGAATGCCTCAACTCTCCTAGGCTTTGCAAATCTATAATACAAACAGCAGAGGGTAAAGCATTGTCATCAGCCATCTCCTGAATGACAACATTTTTTAATACTTGTGATCTGTTATAATTTGACAAAACTGTTGCATGGTTTTTCACTACATAATCAATTACTACAACTCCCTTGAATACTGGTAGCTCAGAATATGTCTCGGTGCTCTAGCAGCAAACCACAAGGATACACTTTACTCAAAATAAAATGGAGAAGCTTACCATTCATGGCACCTATCTGATTAGACAATTATTTCTTGTCTTCCTCGAGTTCCTCAATTTTATTTTTTAAGTGCAGTGCACTTAGAACAGAACTGCTCTTTGTCAGCCTAAAGAATGAATTTAATCCAATCAAGTATTAGAATTTACAAGTTCAGTTTTTAATTTCTTAATAACAATCTCGAGCCAACTAAACATAGAGGGCCCATGTGATAAGTGTTATAAATTTTAAGAAAATAAGATATCCAGTGGTCCAGTGGTTAAAGGCAAGGACTTGTAACCACAAGGTCCCCGGTTCAAATCCCACCTCAGCCACTGACTCATTGTGTGACCCTGAGCAAGTCACTTAACCTCCTTGTGCTCTGTGTTTCGGGTGAGACGTAATTGTAAGTGACTCTGCAGCTGATGCATAGTTCACACACCCTAGTCTCTGTAAGTCGCCTTGGATAAAGGCGTCTGCTAAATAAACAAATAATAATATCTCATGTCTGAAAAAATAGTTATATTCAGCATACCTGATAATCTCTTGATGCAGACTGGTCATCATAATTCAATTTGCTGTCCTAAGGAGATAAAACAACAATATGTTATGTCTTGAACATTTGACAGTAAAGTATAACTGTAATTCAAATATTTAATGTTAGCTTACTGGGAATTGTTCCTTTCTCCTTGCCAGCAACTTGGAAACAAGATTGGTACTAGAAGTACCACCTTTTTTGAACCTATAAAACAGTAAATGTATTATCTGAGAAAGGAAAGTACAGTACAGCATGTTAAATAACATGATATGGATTCCAAATAGTAATGCCAATGTCCATGTTTTGGATTAGTCAATGAGGTGGTAGAATTTATGAAACATGCAGTATCCAAGGTACAATTTTATGTGACATACCAATGAAATTACAGCAATGTATAGGACATATTGGCCTATTACCTTTTTTTTTTCTTAGATACAATCTGCTGATCAGCAGACTCATCTTCAGAAGAGAATTGTGCAATCTTCCTCTTCCTCATTCCTCGACCGCATTCCTGACTCCGACTCGATATCTTTGCCAGCTACTAAACTGTCTCTTTTTGGTTGAGGAGCTGCTCATTATCTTAAACAAGAAACAATGGGTTAGACATCTAAGCCTACCCTTGACAAGAATCAATGAATTAGGTTAAAGCCCTTCTGCAATTGCTGTCCCCACTTATCAAAACATCCAAACAAACTCATTAAAACAATACAGCCACTTTCTTTTCTACAGGTCCTACTGAAACCACGAAAGACTGCTACCTTGTATGTAAAGTTATTCACCTTCTAGTGATGGTCAATATTACTAATCAGATTCAACAACTCTTGCATAAACTTTCTGAGGGTTTTTAATATTATTAATGCCACAATAATAAATGGGCTATGGACACTAGCTAGAGAAAGATGTTCCCTTACAAAAAAAGTATGCTTTCAGTATACTTGTGCCAAAATAGGATAGTTTTAGTATAGTTTAGCATATTATTAGTATACTAAAACTATCCTATTTTGGCACAAGCACAGGGTTTAGTTGCTTATACGTAAAATCTAAATCTAAAGTAAAAATACTAAATGTACTGTATACAAAATCATAATAATAATGGATTCCCTTAAGGATAATGTTTCACAAAAACATGGAAGCAATTATAATTATAATATAAAACTCTCACTATTTTAAGTGCAAAAATAAACATAATATTTTAAAACATTTTAAGTAGAAAATATTTACTTAACTCTTCTTACCGTCTTCAGTTCAAAACAGTACCACCCGAGTGCGATCTTAAATTAAGTGCAGACCAGGGAAACCTTAATCTTAGCAAAGATGACAGAGGGGATAGTATTCTAATGTGGTATATATAGCTACAGAGTTCTGCTACGTGACGACAGTACTGAAAAGTGGGAATAGCCTGCACAAACGGAGCTGCGATTTTTAAATCGATTTTAAATAAATAATAATAAAAAGAATCACCATAGGTGACAGTTGCTTTAACTGTATACAGCAGAACATAATTTGTCAGTAATCCTACAACCACACAGTTATGCAAGTTGTACTGTAAGTCATATACTAGTCAAGCACATAAGTCCCCCGTTTGTTTACTGACGTTTATTTTCATTGTCCATGGACTGGAGCGCATACTATTCTCTGGATCGACTAACTTAGGCAAATGAACAATATATCAGCCTAAACATTTTAAGCATTTTATATCTTGATATAGCCTAATCCAATGCACAAAAAGAGTGGCTCTAGGCTTACCTGATATTTCCAAAATCTGAGCTGGATAAAGCTTGTTGGACGTGGTGCCCTTGCCTTTCTTATTTGATTTCGTTGGCCATTTTACAATAATGTCCCTGCTAAAATCCCACTGATCAGGGTACAGCTCATCCAACGAAACTCCACAGCTTGCATCAATACAATTTAGGTCGCCAACGACGACAGACTTTTCCTCAAAGAAATCAAACAGAGCAAACATTCTCTCTTGTCAGTAAAGTACGTTGGGGTTCAGTTGGTTTAGGCGCCAAATTGACTGCGCATGCGCTAGGGGGCGGTGGTCAGACTGGATGATGATGTCATTGGAAAAGTAGTCGAATTCAGGTTCCTTATATAATTTTATATTTAACTTGAAATCTCAAACTGTTTAAAATAATTAAAAAGCTCTGACAAGGCATATTAGTTCCAATAAGGGTTCAATTAAGTAATTGAGAGCTCGGCTGGAACAAAACCAGCAGGACAGTAGGTCCCCAGAATCTCAAACTCATGAAATTCGGTATTTAGATAACTTACCCAACTTAATGAGAGTCCAGGGCTTAAATCTTCACCACTAGTACCTGTAGCACATTTTCATTTTGCTGTGTCTTTATTTTTTTATTTAGTAATCATATTTTTATATAAGGATATTATCTTTTCCAATTGTACTTTGTTATAATGTAGAGTGGATTTGTTTGGTTATGTATGGATTGCTACTTTGTGTAATGTATTTTAATGGTTGAATAATCTTATAAATTGGATAAAGGTGTCAGCTGAATTAATTATTAATAAATCATTTTATACATGCAGAAATATACTTGTTTCAGTGCATTATTGGTTTCCCCAATCTTTTGTCCTATAATAGGTTAAAAAAATTATTGTTACAAAAATATAACATTTCACTATCAGCATGCTGTCCTTGGGTTTTAAAACCCTGATGAACAAACTCCATAACCATAGTTAACACATGCTTTCAGAACCATGGTTTCTGTATTTTAACCATAGTAACTACACACAAACCATGATGGTACCATAATATAAACATAGTTACTATGGTATTTAGTACAGTAACCATGGTTTCTGTATTTTAACCATAGTAACTACAGGCAAACCACGATGGTACCATAATATAAACATAGTTACTATGGTATTTCTATGGTTAACATAGAAAAACCATAGTAATTTTTCGTAAGGGATGAACCACTAGGAGTTATCAACATCTCTGTCCTCCTAAACGTCTCCCCTGAGTTTAAATGTGTGTGCAGAGCAAATAAAAAGAGTACATATAAAATCTGAACTCTCAGAATTCTGACAGTTGGCGCCCGACCATGGGGCCCGGTGATAAATGCTCTGTATGGATGACTAAATCAAGAAAATATTTTTTTTTTATCGACCTATGAAAAATTGAAATAGTTTAACGTTTTAAAACTAATATTAAAATCGTTTAAACATTTTAATTCCAAAACGTAGTTTTGTAAGGTAAATTACGTATGGGCATTTAAATCCGGAAAACCGACGTCATGCTACACCTTAAGATGCGGTGACGTCACTCATGCACAAACCTTCCGGTAAAATAAAGTCTAGCAAACAATATAAAAGAGGATATTGAACAAGCTTTATAAATAGTTGATAGATCAGGCTACTCTGTGGCATCTCAAAGGAGAACTGCTGAGGAACTCCTTGCAATGGATAACGATGTGGAAGACATGGTTCAAACAATTATAGATAAAATATCTCAGAGTATATCTAATATGGATAAGATTACGGATGAAAATGTAGAAGGAGTTTTAGATAGAGATGAAGGAAATAAGGAGGAGTCTCAATCCTCCTCCTCTGAATCAGAAATAGGGGAAGAGACTGCTAACAAAGAACTGGGTATGTGGAAGAAAGCTGTTACTTATCTTACCAGATCTAGAGAAAGGAAAAAAGGAAATTAAATAACCCAAGGAGTAAATCTGCTGAAGAAGCTGCAAGCAGAGAAAACTCAGTAAGTCTGCCTCGAGGAGCGGCAACTAGCAGAGAAAGAGGTAGAGCACCGGCTCCACCCACTCATACATATGACTTGCGATCAGTTCCTAAAGGGAGTAGAATACAAGCACAAAAAGGAACTAAATCTAAAAAAACAGAGCGCTGAATACGTTAGACCCCCAATGTATAATCCATTGAAACTAGGTTTTGAAACTATGGCAGAGGAGGTGGAAGAATTGAACAAGGTTTTAAGTCAGACCATGAATCAAGAAATAGGAACGCAGTGTGAAGGTCCGCCTGTAAACCCTCACTCGAGCCTAGCATACGCTCAAACACATGATTCTTTTGATGCCCCCTTGCATCTCATTTCATTGGGAATAGGGGGACTAAGGTTGGAAGTATACTATGGTATCATTATTAAGTTGCCAGCAGATGTAATAATAAATCCAGCTAATGAAGACCTTACACATGGAGGAGGTGTAGCTCGAGCCCTGTCTGATGCAGGCGGGTTAATAATTCAGGAAGAAAGTTACGATTGGATTAGAACAAAAGGCAAAGTTAGAATGGGAGGAACGGCTGTAACTGCAGTGAAGCAGTGCTAGCAGCCCTCAATACAGCCTCTACTTTTAGTGCAAGTTTGGTCAGTATGCCTGTCAGGATATTTTCACCTTGAAATGAACGTTGTATGGAGGAAATAGCAAGAGCTTGTTTCCTATGGGCAGGAAAACATCAGGGCAGAATAGGTATAATAATCAAACTAATTCATAATGAAAGATGTATTGCAGCACAATGGGCAGAAATTTGTTCCCAAGTTCAGCGAGAAACAGAGCAGGAACAAGGAAGAGTGTTAATCATTCACCGACCCGGACAAGTACGGAATAGCACTCTGAATCTTCCACCACCACCTCCGACCTCCTGTATTTCTTATAATATCGTTTCTCATTATCATCAATTAGAAAATCAAATAAGAAAAATGGGACAGTATGTAAACCGAAATCAATTGCCCCCTGTAGACCTGTCTCCCATATAGACGTAGCATCCCAACCAGTCTCCACTAATTTTGAATATGCTGAAGCTCCAATAGAACAGAGAGATACAGTAAACCCAGATCGGAGACTAGGCAGCTCTGTTACAAACAACCCTCAAAGAAATGCTCTGCTAGTGAGGGAACTAATGGCAACAATAGAAGAAATTGGTGAAGATAGTTGTTTATCTACTGCAGAACAAGAAACTGATGAAATAGACTCTGATGAGGGAATGGAGCAAAGAACTGCACTCCGTGTTTTAACTTACCCCTATGTTAATTGTATTGCTAGAGCAACTTGCCATGGCATTACTACGCATAAAGGTATGAAGCTATTAGATGACCTGGTATATTTGTGTAAAGAAGGAGAAATACAATGCAAGCAACCCGGACCTGACCAATCTTAAACAGCAGATTGTCCAACTTAATATTACTGCAAGTCAGCTAGCAGGATGGATTGCGATCCTAACTGAGGAAATAGAGAAAGATAGGGTTAGCAGACAATGAAGCTATAGGTGAGCACCTAGGTGAGCACCCAGGTGTAAGTACCATTGCTCCCAAGCACGACTATTTCTTGCGTCCAGGGGCCTTAGACCATATTCTGGTTACAAGTGATTATTTGTCAAGCATGGAAAGAAATGCTGTTGCCACTGCAGGATATTAGACTAAGGACAATGATGCAGTACGAAGAGATCCTAATACAAACAGGGCTTTGCCTCTTAGATTTAATGATCAAACGGTTGAGGGCTCAGAAATGCTTCTGCCAAGACGTTTTGCTCATCCTACTGTAAGCACTGACACACCAGGCACAGCAAAATGCTTTCTCACTTAGTAGAGGTCAGGTAAATGTGGAAATGGTTAAACTACTTAAAAGAACCATGAGCGCTCCCGTAAAAGGGGATCTTTCAGGGTGGCTTGATCGGAACAATGAATCCCATAGATCAGCATACCGGACGGTTTTACTTGATGGGAATAAAAGGACTGCTTCTAACAGGTGCTTGCTTACCAAAAAAAGACAGCCTGCAGGAAATAGTTAACAAACTAATAAAAACAACAGGTTTAACTGTAATGCCAAAAATGAAATGGCCAAAATGAATACAGATGACACAGTTAAAGTGCAAATGAAGCAGGCGAAAACTGCTATAAGTCAATACATTAGATCCAAGGGTGTTAAACCCACTAAAACCACCAAAGCTGTTCACCCTGTTGGTGCTGAAGGGAAAATCCCCAGAAAACAGACTAACCTACAGAAAGTACAAAACGAAACAGAGAGGAGTGATCTATTTCCTCAGCAGTCAGTTCTCCCGCCCCAAGAATTATCCCATGATCCCCGACCCGGTCTAAGAGGTCATCAGGTCCGCTCGGATGCACCACCTGTTCAACCTCAGGGACCTCAGGGTTACACTAGGGGAAGAAGCGGTTACGGAGGTAATTTCAGGGACAATTGAGGAAGGGTTAATTTTAATCCTCCTCAACAACAATTCAACCAGTCAGGACAGCGCTAGGACTGGGGCAACCCCCTAGCTCAACCCTATGCTGAAGTACACGTTAATGGGTAGATCTTACTGGCTCTCCTGGACTCGGGAGCCCAAGTCTCCATGATGTGTGATAGCATTGATGTAGGGGAGCAAATTGATGAAGCTGTTGTATTGACGGGCATAGGTCAAAGAGTAGCACAAGCCACAGACTATAGAAATGTATTTGTAAAAAACAAAGAAAAAGAAGCCAAATGTAACATACTGCTAGTAGAAAAAAAAGCAATGAACGCGCACAAAATGATAATAGGATTTCCTGACTTTGACAAATTAGGAATAAAATTAGTAACTGTGAATAACACAAAGATTGATGTGTCAGAAAAATTAAAGGAACAACTCGATAAAACCATGGCAAAAAATAAAACTGCATTAAGATACTTAATGATTTTGAAGCTCATTTTGCAAAAGACAAAAAATGCAGCCGGACGATATCTAGGAGAACCAGCAGTAATAGAAGGAGGCGTACACCCCTGGCAGCCCATAAAAGACAAAGCAAAGGCCAGTATAAAAATTACAATTGATCAATTGTTGAAGCAAGGTGTTTTGGAATCATGCCATTCTCCCACTAATACACCTATACTTGCTGTAAAGAAGCCGGACGGCTCCTGGCGGCTGGTGTTAGATTATCAAGCACTTAATCGAGTAACTAAACCTTGGAAAGCTCAGTCTTTTCATGTGTCTGGTATGCTAGAAAATGTGAAGTGAAAAAAATTCAAAACCTCAATAGATCTAGCTAATGGTTTCTGGTCTATACCTGTTAGGAAGGAAGATTCAAAACAGTCTTTACATTTCAGGGTAAGCAGTTTGAATGGGTTGGTCTCCCTCAGGGATACTGTAACTCACCCATAATATTCCAAGAAGCGGTTCAGACAATGCTTGAAAATATACCTGAGGTAATTAATTACATTGACGACATTTACTTTTCTCATGATGATGAAGCAGAACATTTAGAATGTCTCAGGAAAGTCTTGGGAGCCCTAGCAGAGAAAGGGTTTCTAATTATTATCAGAAAATCTCAAATTTGCCGGGGGCAAGTGCAGTTTCTTGGAATGGAAATTAAGGATCAGGGTATGAATCTGAGTAAAGCTTACAAAGAAAAGGTTAGCAGTATCTCTTCCCCGAAAACAAAAAAAAACAGCTTCAGGCTGTGATGGGATTGTTTAACCCTTTGCGGTCCATTGTCGGACTGGGTCCGACATTGCAATTATTCCCACCAGGTCCTTTGTCGGACCCTGTCCGACATCATTTTAAAAACGCAAAAAACGCAAAAAAGTCGGTTTTTCAACGGAAAAAGCCGAGAAAAACATTCAATGGCCGAGTGGGAACGAAAGGAGTCGAGACAAGCCGATAAAAAAAAAAAAAAAGGCGATCTCATGAATAGTCATAGTAGCCCCCTTCTTCAGATGGGGCGGTCGTATGGGAACAAGCTGGGAGTACAGTATCAGCGCACAGAGACTAGCACGGACATTTGCAGAGCTTTTTTGAGATGTTATAGCAATAAAATAATGACTTGGATTGCATTATTGAGGAGTTTGGTGATAAAACGAGTCATCAGGAGACGATTGATCGGTATGTACGACTATTATTATTATTATTTTTTATTTGGTAGCATATGTGAAAGCGATAGCAAACGAAAGGGTGGGGCGGGGCTGGAGATGTCTAGTGAGTGCTTTGTTGATCTGCAGGGCCATATTATTAATAACAGAGTCTGTTATTAGGAGGCTGTGTGGTCCAGTGGTTAAAGAAAAGGGCTTGTAACCAGGAGGTCCCCAGTTCAAATCCCCCCTCAGCCACTGACTCATTGTGTGACCCTGAGCAAGTCACTTAACCTCCTTGTGCTCTGTCTTTCGGGTGAGACGTAGTTGTAAGTGACTCTGCAGCTGATGCATAGTTCACACACCCTAGTCTCTGTAAGTCGCCTTGGATAAAGGCGTCTGCTAAATAAACAAATAATAATAATAATAATAACATATACTCTCTAGTGTGGAAAGCAAATGGGTTTTTCTGACCATAGGGGTAATCCTATAGCACATGCTGGTATATGGAGGGAGATTGAAAAATTGAGGAGTAATTGAGTCAGTGTTCAGCATACAGCAGGTCACCAGAGGGGGAAAGAGGTAATCATAATTGGGAACAATCGTGCCGATGAATTGGCACAAGGAGAAGTACAAGGTCATCAAAATTTGACTTTCCGAGCATCAGCAGCAAAGCTGATTAGTCTGCTCGCTGATAGCCAGCTGTTGTCTGAATATCCGCTGGACGGAGACAGATACCAGCTGGAACAGGGGATCTTATACAAACTGTTTAAAACAAACAGAATGATAGTGCCCCGCAAGTCGACAGGCCATATTACTGGCAGCTCACCAAGGAGCAGGTGCATTACATAGTGCACTCAGGGGAACTTTACATCAGTTATGAGAATACTGGTGGCCTGAATTGTATGCTGAAACTGTGGAGGTTTGCAGAAAATGTTTGCCCTGTCTACAACACAATCAAAAAAATAGAGGGACAGGGGGGCCCATGCTCAGCTTGAAAGGGGACAGCCCTTGGCAAAAGTAATGATGGATTTTGTGGGACCACTCCCTAAAAGTACGAAAGGAAACAAATATCTGTTCGTGTTGGTGTGTGCTTTTACAGGTTATACTATAGTGAAAGCCACTAAAAATTGCCAAGCCAGAACAGTGACTAAGATTTTGATGGAAGATATACTTCCAATCTGGGGACTCCCGGAGACCTTGTTCTCGGATAGGGGAACTAGTTTCACGGGAGAGATCTGTAGGGAACTGTGCAGGTAAATGGGGATCGATCAGAGGTTGATAGTCCCTTATCATGCTGAGTCTAATGGGATTGTTGAACGAAAAAATGGGGTAATAAAGAAAGCCCTCAGAAAATGTTTGACCTCCCCTACAGATGTGAAATGGGACACTCACTTACCGTGGGTGCAGATGGGTATTAACAACTATTTGAGGCATGAAGGGTATACTGCTTTCTTTCTGATGTTTGGGAGAGAAATGTCCACTCCCTTGAACCCCGCGGTGGGTAACCCTGACCCAAACTTAGTGGAGATATGGACCCAGTTACAGCCTTCCGATTCCAACCCCACAGAGGGAGGCCGCTTGCACAAGGGGGATTGGGTATGCTGGAAAATTACCACAAGGATCCCAAGCCCCTGGCAGTATATTGGCACCCCCCTACTCAAATACTTGGATGCTAAATAGAAATACTGTGGTAATTCTACACAAGGGCAATGAGAAATCTGTTTCTGTCTTTCAGCTTAAAAGGTACCAAAGCCATGGGCAAGATAGGAGCCCTCCTAGCAAAAGCTGATAGAAGGACCACAAGAATGAATTGCCTAGTAATACTATTAATTTTCTTTCTTTGCACTCTCACAGCCCTTATAGCTGTAGTTATTTGCTTATCATTGACTCTAGACAGACATATAGTAGAAAGCTATAAAGAACCAGGAAGGAACAGACAAAAGCGATCACTTAATATATCTGATTAGGAGCTGAAGTCTTAATTAGGAATGGGAAAGAGTTACTGATAACCTCTGGGTCACAGACCAAGACCATAAAATATGAGTTTACAAGTCAGGATTTTGCACAGAGATGGGCACACACGCCCCTGTCAGAGGAAAATTTAGAGATAGTACTGAGGGCCATCAAAAACGTGATTGAGGGAGTGAAACTTGATGTGACAGATAAAGGAGTGAAACTGCCTAGAGAACCAGTGCCTGAATATATTAGGTGTGCGGATGTGAGAAGTTGCTGGATAGGTGAACGAATGAACCAGACTGTTTTATGGTGCCAAAGGCCAAAAGGGATAAGAGCAGGAGCTGTTGTACTGAAATCATGGAACAACTGCATGGATGTGAGCAAACTGGAGGGTTGCCCGTACTGGAATCCTCAGGAAGGTTTAGTAAGAATCATTGAAGAAAATGGACAATGTTTGAAGGGAGTACGGAGCGTGGGAAATACTGACAGGCCGGAGAGCTCATAGAGAGGTACTGCTCTGGGGGGCTCCCTAGTTACGGAGTATGCCACAGCTACCGATTCTTTCTCATTTCAAGAAACTACGATTGTTTATAGCAGAAAATATGTACCAAGAACATAAACAAAAACAACTGGCAATTACTGAGGTGATAGGAGGACAGCGAATAGAGCGAGTGTAAGAAATAGTAATCCGAGTCACGATTCCTCAGATAGAAAAGTACTATGAAGAATAATTTGATGTAATAAATTATGGAATATTGGAACCAATAGATGGGGGTTACAGAAAAAAAACGTGAATTCAACTTTGATCTTGTAGCAATAAACTTCGAAGGGATTACTCATTTGGATAAATCACAAAGTGAAGAAACTATTAAAATGATAATATGCTCAGAGCAAGCTAAAAGAAAGCCCTGTTATTTAGGTGATTCCTGTGATGAAAACATATTTAGTGGCTAGTGTAGGGATACACCAGCTACCGTCAGGGAAGTACTTAGTACAGGACACAGGTCTTTGTTTTAATCAAACCCTGTCACCTGATATCATTCCGGTGAGGGGAAAAAGAAATGTGAGGGAATAACCTTACATCCTAATTTCGATTTGGAACAAACAAGCAATGAAGTTTACACCCTCGGAGGTGGGGTTAAACACACCTATGGTGTAATAATTGATTGGTTGATCGAATCCTCCAGTGACATGACTATTAGAGGTAGGAGATCTCCTGCTGTTGCTGAAGAGATGGCACAAATAGTACAACAAGGCAAATATTGGTATTGGGGGTTTATGAAAGAACAATTCGACATGATGGCCAACCAGTTACAATTTTAAAAATCAATGGGATAAAATAATCAATCACCCTTCCAGTGTTAATCTTTACACACATAGGATCTTCTATAAAGCAGAAGCCTATTGTGTGAGCAAAATGAGGGCAATTGCATCTTTAAAAAATCAAACAGAGAAATGGATATATAATACTGAAACGTTTTATGGACCCAAAGTGCCCAGTGACCCTGCTAGACAACTTGGAATTCTAACCTGCCACCCTTCTACTATAATGTATTTAAGATATGTTAGTGATGTAGAAGAAGAACAGGCTGTAGGAAATATCCTTACGTATCCTCAATGGATGAGAGCATGCAGTCAAATGCTCTTTGAACCTTGGAATAAAATAGGAAAAGATAATGTTAGATACATGGGTAAAGGTAATAATGAACTGACAGAGCTTAGAGTGGAGACATTGGAACAAATTAATAGAAATGGCTGTAAATGAATCTGACTTTTCTGTAAGTGGATGGCTAGGTCGTTCTTGGTATTGTTTAAATAGCTCAATTGCTTCCATAATTCGGGAACAAATTGAAGAAATAAGGGATAAAACAGACTGGAGAGTACAGGTGCGAAATCAATCTAATTATGCAGGGGAGAGAAACGCGTTTGCTGATATTTTGGACGAATACGTAGTAACTCCAATATTTAGTCGACATAGTAATCTTAGATTGTTAGTTAAAGAGATTGCAAATGCTGGAGGAGTATTAGGTGAAGGAGTGGCTCAAATAGCTACAACAACGTTAACAGGAATATTAACTCCCTTTTCTGGAATATTAGATACGATTGGTGAAATAGGTTTTTGGATCCTGGTGATATTTGGGGAAATCATTGGATTAGAGTTATTGACTAACATTCTTAAGAACATAAGAAAGTTTACAAACAAGAGGAGGCCAATCAGCCCATTTTGCTCTTTTGGTTGTTAGTAGCTTATTGATCCCAGAATCTCATCAAGCAGCTTCTTGAAGGATCCCAGGGTGTCAGCTTCTACAACATTACTGGGGAGTTGGTTCCAGACCCTCACAATTCTCTGTGTAAAAAAGTGCCTACTATTATCTGTTCTGAATGCCCCTTTATCTAATCTCCATTTGTGACCCCTGGTCCTTGTTTCTTTTCAGGTCAAAAAGTCCCTGGGTCGACATTGTCTATACCTTTTAGGATTTTGAATGCTTGAATCAGATCACCGCGTAGTCTTCTTTGTTCAAAACTGAATAGATTCAATTATTTTAGTCTGTCTGCATACGACATGCCTTTTAAACACGGGATAAATCTGGTTGCTCTTCTTTGCACTCTTTCTAGAGCAGCAATATCCTTTTTGTAATGAGGTGACCAGAACTGAACACAATATTCTAGGTGAGGTCTTACTAATGCATTGTAAAGTTTTAGCATTACTTCCCTTGATTTAAATTCAGCACCTCACAATACATCTGAGCATCTTGTTGGCCTCTTTTATAGCTTCCCCACATTGTCTAGATGAAGACATTTCTGAGTCAACATAAACTCCTAGGTCTTTTTCATAGTTCCCTTCTTCAATTTCAGTATCTCCCATATGATATTTATAATGCACAATTTTATTGCCTGCATGCAATACTTTACACTTTTCTCTATTAAATGTCATTTGCCATGTGTCTGCCCAGTTCTGAATGCTGTCTAGATCATTTTGAATGACCTTTGCTGCTGCAACAGTGTTTGCCACTCCTCCTATTTTTGTGTCGTCTGCAAATTTAACGAGTTTGCTTACTATACCAGAATCTAAATCATTAGTGTAGATTAGGAATAGCAAAGGACCTAATACTGATCCCTGTGGTACACCACTGGTTACCTCGCTCCATTTTGAGGTTTCTCCTCTAATCAGTACTTTCTGTTTTCTACCTGTTAACCACTCCCTTATCCATGTGCAGGCATTTCCTTGAAACCTACTGCGTTCAGTTTGAGAATTAATCTTTTATGCGGGACTTTGTCAAAAGCTTTCTGGAAATCTAAATAAACCATGTTGTATGCTTTGCAATTATCCATTTTCAATGTTGCATCCTCAAAAAAGTGAAGCAGGTTAGTTAGACACGATCTCCCTTTCCTAAAACCATGCTGACTTTCTCCCAGGATATTGTTACCATATAGGTAATTTTCCATTTTGGATCTTATTATAGTTTCCATAAGTTTCCATATAATAGAAGTCAGGCTTATTGGTCTGTAGTTAACTGGTTCGGTTTTGTCTCCCTTTTGTGGATCGGTATTATGTTTGCTATTTTCCAGTCTGTCGGTACAACTCCTGTGTCAAGAGACTGTTGCATGATCTTTGTTAGCGGTTTGTAAATAACTTCTTTCATTTCTTTGAGTACTATTGGGAGGATTTCATCCAGCCCAGGGGATTTGTTTATTTTAAGAGCTCCTAGTCCCTTTAACACTTCTGCCTCTGTTATGCTAAAGTTATTTAAAATTGGATAGGAACAGGTCGACATGTGGGGCATGTTGTCCGTGTCTCCTTTGTAAAAACCTGTGAAAAGTAATGATTTTGCCATTTGTGTCTCTTAGACATTTAACCTCCTCTTTGAATGTTCTCTTGCTGGTATAATATTTGAAAAACATTTTGGAATTGGTTTTAGCCCCCTTAGCAATATTGATTTCTATCTCTCTCATGGCCTTTCTAACTTCCTTTTTGACTTGTGTTTGCAGTTCCAAGTACTCTTTCTGTGTACTTTGTTTTTGGTCCCTTTTAAACGCTCTGTAAAGTGCCTTTTTTAGCTGAATATTTTTTTTAATTGATCTATTAAACCATTTTGGCCATTTTGTTTTAGATTTAGATTTGTCTACTTTTGGGATGTAATTGTTTTGCGCCTCTAGTACTACATTTTTAAAAATCAGTCATCCTTTTTCTGTTCATGTTTTCTCTATTTTACTCCAATCTACTTGTGTTAGTCTCTGTTTCATACCTTCATAGTTTGCTTTTCTAAAATTATAAACCTTAGCTTTAGTCATTACTTTTGGGGTTTTAAAAAATACTTCAAATGAGACCATGTTGTGGTCTGAGTTTGCCAATGGCTCTCTGACCTGTGTTTTAGTTATTCTGTCTTCATTATTTGAAAGACTAAATCAAGGCATGCCTCCCCTCTAGTCTGTGCCTTGACAAATTGCGTTAGGAAGCAGTCATTTGTCATTTCCACCATTTCAATTTCGTCCGTCGTGCCCCCCATCGGGTTTTCGAACCCTGGACACCCCACCTCTACGCTAGGAAACACAACCACCCCCTCACCATCCGCTTCCTGAACCTCATCGAGCCCTGGACACCCCACCTCTATGCCAGGTAACACAACCACCCCATCACCATCCGCTTCCTGAACCTCATCGAGCTTTGGACACCCCAACTCTATGCTAGGTAACACAACCACACCCTCACCATCCGCCTCCCAAACTTCATCGAGCCCTGGACACCCGACCTCTATGCCAGATAACACAACCACCCCCTCAACACCCCTCAACATCCGCTTCCTGAACCTCATCGATTCCAGGACAACCCACATCTACGCCAGGTAACACAACCACCCCCTCGCCATCCGTTTCCTGAACGTCATCGAGCCCTGGACACCCCAACTCTACACCAGGTAACACAACCACCCCCTCACCAGCCGCTTCCCGAACCTCATTGAGCCCTGGAAACCCCACCTCTATGCCAGGTAATACAACCACCCCCTCACCATCCGCTTTCCGAACCTCATCGATCCCTGGACACCCCACCTGTATGCCAGGTAACACAACACCCCCCTCACCATCCACTTGCTGAACCTCATCGAGCCCTGGACACACCACCTCCATGCCAGGTAACACAACCAGCCCCTCACCATCCACTTCCCAAACTTCATCGATCCCTGGACACCCCACCTCTACGCCAGGTAACACAACCACCCCCTCATCTTGTGGCAGCTTCTTGCAGTTGTTGGTCTCTGAGCCACTTCTCTGGAGAGCTGGCTCACTACTTCTTGTAGGCTTCCTGCCTCAGTATTGTTCGTGGTTAGGGAGGTCATTTCAGCTCTGGATCTTTGGTCTGAGCGCTGATCTGACCTTGTTAGATAATCCAGTTCTCTGGGATAGCTTTGAATTATTAGTAGGTGCAGAGGTTGATTCAACTCAAGTGGACAGTCTTCGAGTTGACACCTGCAGCCTTATCTTTTGGAGGTTGCGAATCTCTGTATTTGCTTTTACAATATCCTCCTTTCTTTCTTCTAGCTCTTCGTGGAGCCTATTGATTTCCTCATCTTGTTGTTGCAGCAGCGAGCTCAGGCAGTTGTACTGCTCTCTTTGGTCTTCCATCTATCGCTGGAAGTCTCCTATCTGCTGCTGGAGGTCTCCTATCTGCTGCTCTCTGTCTTGTAGATCCTCAGCTGCAGCATCTTGTTCAAGTTCCTTGACTCTGTTCTCCAGTCTGTCTATGTCAGTAGTGAGGGAGGCAATCAGGTTTGTTTGTGTTTTAATCTCAGAGTTTTTGTCTCTGATTGTGTCCTTTTGGAGTTCAATGTCGTTGAGGGCCTGTTGCCATCCACAGTGGGCCACAAAACCAACAGAAGCGTAGTGTATTGCTCTGTACGCCGATCTCATTTTGGGGTTGTCCTCACATTGCCAGGCGTGTTTTTGCTGGTAGCTTTCCAGCTCAGCCACAGTGCGACTTTTCCATCCGATGATTTCAGGCGCATGGTTGGGTTCTTGGATTGCAGCATTGTAGAGAAATGCAGAGATGTCCAGCAGTTCAGTTGCCATTTCTGATCCCTACACTACTCTAACTAGGGGCTCTATTGGTTGAGAGTTAGAAGTTAGGACTCAGTATTCAAGTGAATCCTGACTTGACTTAATCTGTTGTGTGTGTGTGTGTGTGTGTGTGTGTGTAACTAGGGGAACTCACGCTTCTATGAGGGGTGTCCAGCCGGGTGAATTAGCAGAAGCCTCCCTATGAGAGTAGATCTTAGGATAATGGCGATTCTTTGCTAGGTCTCCTGACGGCTGGCTCTCCTACGCTATGTGCTTGGGGAAGAAAATAGAGGGAGAGAGTTATTCTCAAGGAACTAACAGCAGTCTTTAATGGATCAAGAGAGAGAGAGAGAGAGCAAAAGAAGCAGGGAATTTCTCTTCCTGTTTAGTAAGCTTCTATGGGTAATCTAGTAGCAAAATGTATCCTATTTTAGTCAGGCAATGCAGACTACAAGATTTGAAAATAGGAAGGGCAAATAAATAAATACTACTCCACCACTAGATGGCAGAGTGGGGAACAATGGGTTCCCTATAAATTATTCCTCTATTTAAATAGATATATCTGGGATATAGTTTAGGGAATTAAGGATATCACAGGAATAACATCTGTGTAATCTACTGTATATTCATTGACTCTGAATATTACCTACTCAATGTCACTAAACTAGTGTTTTAGGACGAATTTATCTTGTCCCTAAAGCGTAATTGGATTATTCCTAATCTTTATTTAATTTCACAGACTCAAGGAATTTACTTCCTAAATTTAGAATTTCACAAACTCAGAACAAGGATTGGTTAGCTGAGTGTTCAAATTGTGTACTCTGTGGTACAACAACATTAACAAGAAAAAATTAAAAAGAAAAGAATCTAAATAAATCTAAATAAATAAAATTTGATGGAAATGAAATATGAGTAAACAAAAGAAACAGAATAGTACAGTAACAAAATAGAACAAAAAGAAACAGATTTGAAGCAGTGATAAAGTACAAAATAAAACAAAATAAAATAATAAAGTACTGACAAACAATTGATAGAAGCAAATTAGGGAGAATGAACAGGGGTGAGATAGCAAGGGGATAACAAACAATACAAAAAGGGAAAAATAAAGAACACAACAATACAATTTCACAAGAGCTTCATAGTTAATTTGGGAATTTAAGTTAACTCAGATGATATGGAGAATTATGCATTCCACTACCTTGAATAAATTAACAATGCATCCAAATGATTTCTACACTGTTTGCAGTTAACACATTTCTGTTAATGGTTAATTTGGGAATTTTAGTTGATAAATCAGGTTAGATGGAGAATTACGCATTCCACTACCTTGATAAATTAACAATGCATCCAAATTATACCTATACTGCTGGCAGAATGAAAACAAAACAAAACAAAAACAAGATGAAGAGCACAGGAACAATACAAGGTTAATACTTAGTATAGCCTCTGATTTGGGAATTCAAGAGTGAACAATTAACACCACGTCCAAATTATACCTTCACGCTTTAAAGTTAACAAATTTCAGTTAATTTCAGGTTTCATTATTTGCAAGGGTTGATTAAAAAGGTGAGTACCTATTCTGTTAACACAATTGATTGAAGGACAGTTGTTTGCTTAACTGATCAAATCGGCTACGTGACAATTGGCTTACTTTTAACATTCAAATTGAAAATCGATGTGGCTTTACAATATTCAGCTTAGTCATGCGATTACACCCTGGTATGGCTGATAATTCTTCTAATATCAAGGACGTAGCTAATTATTTTGATTTGTCTTAGGCTCCCCCGCTCCACTTATCTGGATGCGGGTCTGATGGCTGCAGATACACACAATGAAGTTATCCAGTCTCTCTCTGGGTTGAGTAACGCGTATATTTGCTGATCTTTGTTTTAGCTGTGAAATCAATATCTCAACATTTGTCAATCATTTAACCAATCGTTTTAGGCCGTATTGTAATCAATAAGTGAGCTGGCGTTTCCAACTTTATACTCAACACTCCAGTTATTCAATCGTCACACTGCAATAAGGTCCTCAAATTCAAAATCACCTTACAATCATTTATGCTTAAGCTTACCAACTGAATTGGCATGAAAGTAAAAACAAAACCAATGTGTGCAATGCTAACAATCAAACAATCAAGCTACACCCATGAAAGTGGCATGCTTGAATCATACCCGGTTAAATGTTTGTATTTATTAGTTAATACAGAATAGAACATAAGCAGTCCAACACAGAAATACGCGCTTGGAATGAAAACGGCGAACTCACGTTCAGAGACCACCCCACAAACCTCATCAACTTGCAGCTCAGTTCAGTATCCAGCCCTGCTTTTACCAGCGAATTTGAAATGTCCGCTTTGCGTACATTAAAAACCCATATTGCTGACAGTACAAGTACTGAAACATCGAACGGCTAGCAAATTATGGTTTTTAGATGGGGGCAGACACGCTAGAGTTTAAAACTCAAAGCGTTTCTCCTATAGTGGAACACCATAACTCAGACTCAAGACAGGCTCCCAGCAATGTACCACAATTGCCACAATGTATTCGCTAATTAAGTAATTTGTATAGTTCGATTTACTACAATTATGGGGTAGCAGCTCAATCGTCTGAATTTTCAGCAATAATCACAGCATTAGTATGTTTAAGCATCGAACAGATTCATCAATATTAATACATTCACTACTCAACAATTCAAAATATCTCGGTGGGACCTCCAAAATAAGCTGTGGAGGACAAAGAGATATTTTCGATTGTCAAGATCTCGGTGGGACCTCTCTCTCTCTCTCTCTCTCTCTCTCTCTCTCTCTCTCTCTCTCTATATATATATATATATATACAGTATATATATATGCGATGGTTGATTTTGTCAAACACTCTAATATTCATTGCTATTGTTTTGAAAATGTTTTTCCTTTTTAAGATTATGAAAGCTACAGGGAGAAAAAATATTTCACATTCTTGACTATGCAGACAATAAAAAAAAAATAATAAAACTGTAACCAAACAAACCTTAGTTTCATTTTAGAAAACATTATTCTTTTCACAAATAACCATATTTAGTGTATTTGAACACGTTTTTTTTTTTAAAAAAAGCTGTTGCTGTTACTGTTTTTTTTTTCAGATAAACATGACATAAAGGAAACTTATGTCCAAAAACTGAGAAGGTACTATTTTCTCAGGTACAGTGCAATTTCTCACATAATTACTTGGAAAATAAAAATCATAATTATATGGATAAATTAATAATCTGGTGTTCTAAAAAAAGAAAATGACACTGGACCTAATTATTATACTACAGATTATAATTTTTATTTTGTAATCTCTCAATGATTTGGTAGTCATTTTAACGTATTGTGCCCTTTTCTTTTTTTAGAAGTAACAAATCTGCTTATTGTTGCATAAATGTTTAATGGTCTTTAGTTCAAATTTTCAGAGAGCAGATGACTGGTATAAACAGCCTGGGTGATGTAGAGCAGGAAAAACTGAGTGAACAGGTTTCAGGGTAATTATGCCCCAATGATTATCTCTGTCAGGTGAAGAGTATGTCAGCGTATCTTACCTGAAGCCAGTTCTTCATCTGTTCAAAACAACCCTGCTGGCACCGGAAGAAGACAATGAGGAAGAGGAAACAGAATTCACAAAGTCCATAAACACAAAGATCTTGGACTACTTGAACAAGAAGTATGAAGACCCTAGCACACAAGAGCTTCTGGACGTGGCCTCTTTCCTCGATCCACGGTACAGAATGGAATACGTCAGTGTGAATAACGTCCCAAGCATAAAGAAAAGAGTGATTTCAGAGATGGAGGAGACAGCACGCAAGGTGAATATGGTGACCAGAGTGGGCGGGATATAAGATATTTCATAAACTGTACTATGTTAACTTATTTCTTGTGGGTAAAGTCTAATGAAATTATGTAATTGTATATAAATGATCTCTGTGGATTTTATGATGATACACTGTGAAGCCAATTGCCTTGAGACATTTAAGATGTTTTACAATCTGTACTCTATTCTAGGAAATGAGGCCTTCTGTGACTGTGAGGATAGAGCCAGCAGATGAAGGTCCAAGTGAGGGAGCAGATGCAGGTCCACCCCCTGCAAAGAAGGCCAATGGGCAGCTTCTTCAAGACCAAGGACAAAACCACAGCCTCAAACTCCTCTCTGCACCTACAGCAATCCACAGAGGCCGAACTGAACAGCTACCTACTGGCGCCATCCATCGACAGCGAGGCAGATCCACTGACTTGGTGGAAAGTTCATCAGATCAGCTTTCCACTACTCTCAAAGCTGGCAAGGAAGTATCTGTGCATCCCCGCTACCAGCTCACCATCAGAGAGGGTATTCAGCACAGGGGGCAACGTAGTGACATGTCATCGCTCATGTTTGAAGCCAGCTATGGTTGACATGCTGGTTTTCCTAGCAAAAAAACTGTAAATGCTTTAAGATAAAGCTTGAATACAATTTTGATGTTATTTATTTTAAGTCATTTGCTTTCCTTTTTAAAGCTGTATGTTTGACATGCTGGCTTTCTTGCAAATAACCTGTAATTGCTTTAAGATAAAGGGGCAGTCAAAACAAACGTTTGACTAACCAGGAGCTGGTGGACATTATTTTGATGTTAAGAAATTCAATAAAACAATGTTGGAAAAGATTTGGGTTTGTATTCAGTTAGCACAGTATGTATTTATTCCTATGATCTCATTTTAGAAGCGATGTTCTCTACCCTGACACTTGTTTTAACCATGTCTGATTGCATTTTTGAAGTTTTCACCCAAGTGTTTGAAAATCGCAATTCATAATCGCAGTTGCAATATCTGGCCAAAAAATTGCAATTTAGATATTTTATCCAAATCGTGCAGCCCTAAGCGCTTTGGATAAAAGCACTATATAAAAATCAAAGTCAAATCAATCAGTGGTGTAATCGCTTTCACAGTGGTCAGCATATCTCCCACATTGGATGGGGTGCTTTGAGTCAGGAGACATGTCAGGAGAAATTGGGAAATCCTGGTGATTTCTACATGTTTGATAACTCCAGCATTGGGGACTTGGAGGCAGAACACAATACAGGGGAAAATAGGAGATATGCTTACAAAATTCTATCATGTAATGAGATTCACTTTTATTTACATAAGCGAATCTTTGTGTCAAACATTCGTCTGCGGTTTGACACAATTTTTACAGCATTTGAATGTTGCTCGGAATAAAAATTGTATCTGTTTTAATCTGCTTTTTAACACTTGATAATAACCTGCATTAGAAACAGGTAAAGTGATGTAATAGGGAAACCACTATAAAATATTCACACATCAATATGTTTGCTTATATTTTTTCAATACATAGATTAAATGAAGAACTCTGTGCCATGGAAGTGAGACTGAAAATATCTCAAAGGTGGCAGCCAGGACACACAGAGTACTAAACAGCTCTTTTGAACCAAGAAGAGGCTAAAAAGCTTGAAATGCTGCATAAGATCAGGCTTTTAGCTGTGGAGAGGTACTTCTTGGTTGGTGTGAGGAGCAAGTATTCAGGTAAATGTGGTTTTAATGGAATAGGGAAAAAAAGATTGAATACGTTGTACAGTATTTCTCAACTGTATATAGGGTCTGTCTACTGTGCTGAGCTACAAACAGTCCTATATGTGAGTTTGTGCCATGTGTAATGTGAATGTATTGTGATTTCTTCATAGTTTTGCTAAAGTAAAATCAGTGCACTGTATCTGAAAAGCCACAAACAAAATACAGAATGACATGATAGTGCATGATGAACCTTCCTTTACTTGAGTGCATGTTCAGGTACAGATACCTCCTCCGATCTGTTTCTGAACTTTGAGGAAAAGGTTACAAGTTATAATATTCCTGACTAGCTTAAATAAGTACATTGAAAAAATACACTGAATGGCAAATGTGAATTTACTTACCTGTACACGTCTCCTTTCGCAAGGGGCGCTATTGAGCATGCAACTCTGCAAAAAAATGTATTTTTGTTGCCCCATAGCTTTGGAACCATAAATGCTATGACTCTTTGTTTGTGGGGCATCGAGGAACAACTTAGGGTCGTTTTTTTTCTGCTGACCCCGCCCCTTCCGAGTTGTATTTACGTTTAAGTGTAAAAATGACACATTCAGGAACATAAATCCTTGACGGAAATACCTAGTACTTCCGTTCCAACGTTTTCAGTGTATAGGGGAGCACCCAGAAGTACTCCTAAAATTTGGTGCAATTACCCCAAATACCCCCTGACATATAGGAAACACAAACCACTTCCAGTTTCATATCTCGGGGTTCCCAGGGACTAAAAACTCAGTTCCACCTCTTATAGTCATGTCTGAGGCCCTTGTACTATGGAGAGCCCAAAAAAAAACAGTTCAATTATGTCATTTGCAGCCCCGCCCCCACCTCATTTTGAAGCTTGGGCTATTGTCCGACAAATGATACCACCCACGACCTTGTGGCCCTTTCCTTCCAGTCAGAAAATAGCCTTTTAATAACTGTTACCTAATGCCAAATAAAGTCATATGGGGATCGCGATCCTAACTCTGAAGGTCCCCAAAATCCAAATGACAAAAAAAACGGCATATGGGGACCACGGTAAATTGAAAAGTTAAATTTGGCCTAATTTGAGGGGCTGTAGGAATGGCTTAGGAATGGCCTAGAAACTCAAGCCTGTCATTTCCGGAAACCTTAGGTCCATGTGAATCCAACGGGACCACCCATGTCCTCCTAGCCCAAATGGTTCTAGGTCCCCCTGTAGAATGCACCAAACAGTGTTTTGGGGGCATAGCTCTGGAGCCACATGGCTTAGAAACACCATTCAAAGTGCTCTACACTTGGTATGTCATGCTGAGTGTGCACAGCAAGTGAATCAGTCTACAAACCCCTCAATCGGTAGAGATGAAAATGAAAGAAATTGCCTATCTATGCAGGGATGTCAAATGGCCTAGCAGTGGCCTAGAGAGTTGGGTCTGGAAACCTTAGGCCCATCTGAATCCAACGAGACCACCCATGTCCTTTTAGATGTCCGCTTCCAGACACCCATGAAAGATGCACCATTTCAATGCTCGGCTAGGCCTTGATAAACAGAGTTTTGGGGGCATAACTCTGGAACCACAGGCCTAGAAACACCATTCATGTTATGTAAGTATGTCATGTTGAGTTTGCACACCGATTTTGAAGTCAATCGGTTCACAAAAAACGTTTTTTGGACCTAAAACTTAGATGTCCGTCCAATGGTCCCCATATGAGAATCTATTTTTCAAGGCTCGTATCTCTAGTTCGGGGGGTCCCAGATACTTCAATCCCTGAGGACCCCGAGTCTCGATTTAAAAAAATGGTTACTTTGGTCTACGTTGAACTTTCAAATGTTTGAAAACAAGGGCAACAAAACAAGGGCAACAACTCAGGTAAGACAATTATTAAATGCATTTATCTTAATGCTAGAAGTCTCAGAAACAAAATGTCAGAACTTGAAGCCACTGCACTAACAAGTAACTACGATGTGACAGCTGTTACAGAAACTTGGCTGTCTGAGAGTGATGGAGACGAATATAATATTAGTGGGTACACACTATATAGGAAAGACAGGCAGGACAGAAGAGGCGGAGGGGTAGTGCTATACATAAGAAATAGTCTTGAAGCCCAGGTGTTAAATCAGGACAAAGAAAACAATGCAGAATCAATATGGGTCAGAATAATGGACACAAATTCAAAGGGCATAATAATAGGAGCATGCTATAGACCGCCAAATTCAGACGCTGAGCAAAATAATCTGTTATACAATGACATTCGAAATGCATGTAGAAAAGGAGGCGCCATACTAATGGGGGATTTCAACTTCCCCCAAATAAAATGGGAAAACCGATGGGGGGCACGACGGACGAAATTGAAATGGTGGAAATGACAAAAGACTGCTTCCTAACGCAATCTGTCAAGGCACCGACTAGAGGGGAGGTATGCCTTGATTTAGGCTTTTCAATAATGAAGACAAAATAACTAAAACAGAGGTCAGAGAGCCATTGGCAAACTCAGACCACAACATGGTCTCATTTGAAGTATTTTTTAAAACCCCAAAAGTAATGACTAAAGCTAAGGTTTATAATTTTAGAAAAGCAAACTATGAAGGTATGAAACAGAGACTAACAGAAGTAGATTGGAGTAAAATAGAGAAAACATCCACAGAAAAAGGATGGCTGTTTTTTAAAAATGTAGTACTAGAGGCGCAAAACAATTACATCCCAAAAGTAGACAAATCTAAATCTAAAACAAAATGGCCAAAATGGTTTAATAGATCAATTAAAAAAATATTCAGTGAAAAAAGGCACTTTACAGAGCATTTAAAAGGGACCAAAAACAAAGTACACAGAAAGAGTACTTGGAACTGCAAACACAAGTCAAAAAGGAAGTTAGAAAGGCCAAGAGAGATAGAAATCAATATTGCTAAGGGGGCTAAAACCAATTCCAAAATGTTTTGCCAATATTATAACAGCAAGAGAACATTCAAAGAGACACAAATGGCAAAATCATAGATGAAGAAAAAAAAAAGCAAATATATTAAATGATTACTTTTCACAGGTTTTTACAAAGGAGGACACGGACAACATGCCCCACATGTCGACCTGTTCTTATCCAATTTTAAGTAACTTTAGCATAACAGAGGCAGAAGTGTTAAAGGGACTAGGAGCTCTTAAAATAAACAAATCCCCTGGGCCGGATGAGATCCTCCCAATAGTACTCAAAGAAATGAAAAAAGTTATTTACAAACCGCTAACCAAGATCATGCAACAGTCTCTTGACATGGGTTGTACCGACAGACTAGAAAATAGCAAACGTAATACCGATCCACAAAAAGGGAGACAAAACCGAACCAGGTAACTACAGACCAATAAGCCTGACTTCTATTTTATGTAAACTTATGGAAACTATAATAAGATCCAAAATGGAAAATTACCTATTTGGTAACAATATCCTGGCAGACAGTCAGCATGGTTTTAGGAAAGGGAGATCGTGTCTAACTAACTTACTTGACTTTTTTGAGGATGCAACATTGAAAATGGATAATTGCAAAGCATACGACATGGTTTGTTTAGAGTTCCAGAAAGCTTTTGACAAAGTCCTGCATAAAAGATTAATTCTCAAACTGAACACAGTAGGGATTCAAGGAAATGCATGCACATGGATTAGGGAGTGGTTAACATGTAGAAAACAGAAGCGAGGTAACCAGTGGTGTACCACAGGGATCAGTATTAGGTCCTCTGCTATTTCTAATCTACATTAATGATTTAGATTCTGGAATAGTAAGCAAACTCGTTAAATTTGCAGACGACACAAAAATAGGAGGAGTGGCAAACACTGTTGCAGCAGCAAAGGTCATTCAAAATGATCTAGACAGCATTCAGAACTGGGCAGACACATGGCAAATGAAATCTAATAGAGAAAAGTGTAAAGTATTGCATGCAGGCAATAAAAATGTGCATTATAAATATCATATGGGAGATAATGAAATTGAAGAAGGGAACTATGAAAAAGACCTAGGAGTTTATGTTGACTCAGAAATGTCTTCCTCTAGACAATATGGGGAAGCTATAAAAAAGGCCAACAAGATGCTGGGATATATTGTGAGGAGTGTTGAATTTAAATCAAGGGAAGTAATGTTAAAACTTTACAATGCATTAGTAAGACCTCACCTAGAATATTGTGTTCAGTTCTGGTCACCTCATTACAAAAAGGATATTGCTGCTCTAGAAAGAGTGCAAAGAAGAGCAACCAGAATTATCCCGGGTTTAAAAGGCATGTCGTATGCAGACAGGCTAAAAGAATTGAATCTATTCAGTCTTGAACAAAAAAGACTATGCGGCGATCTAATTCAAACATTCAAAATCCTAAAAGGTATGGACAATGTCAACCCAAGGGACCTTTTCGACCTGAAAAAAGGACCAGGGGTCACAAATGGAGATTAGATAAAGGGACATTCAGAATAGAAAATAGGAGGCACTTTTTTACACAGAGAATGAGGGTCTGGAACCAACTCCCCAGTAATGTTGAAGCTGACACCCTGGGATACTTCAAGAAGCTGCTTGATGAGATTCTGGGATCAATAAGCTGCTAACAACCAAACGAGCAAGATGGGCTGAATGGCCTCCTCTCGTTTGTAAACTTTCTTATGTTCTTATGTTCTTGTGACAGAATAGCCGTCTGCTGTGTGGGTGCATGCATTCGCTGCTGAGTGACAGGCAGAAGATCGACACAGAGGTTGAAATTGAAATGCCCCGCATGTGAACAGGATTTATTTACATATCAACACACAACGGGAGCGCACGGTAAACATACAATGTAGCTTACGAAAACTTTGGTAGGATCTACAATCTCTGAACTAATCTTTTCTGTTCAAAAATAAACTAACGTTGCTGAAGAGCTTGATCATGGCGGATAAACAGTTAGGGCAGATATGTGACGGACGGATACGTGACAGATTACTGTATATTGAATTTCTACCCCATCCCATAAAGGGAAGCGTGCTTTCAGAAACAGGAAGTGAAATGTAAAAAGGACACTGTTTAGTATACCAGTATACAACAAAAAGAAATTAACCCCTTCCTGAGAATGGCTTTGTCATGGACCACTCCTCCAGTCTTTCCTTTATCAATCAACAGATCGGTATGCAGCATCAATATTGGCATTTTCAAGCAGTCGTTATGCCTATTCTTTATTAAATAATCGTGCCAATGTGATTTCTGAAATTATGTTGGTTTACGAAATAATGTTAATATCTTAACGAGCAGTGCTTCTTGCAACTATTTCTTTAGATTGTGTGGGAATTTAAAATGAAATCCATGTTAATTGTCAAATTGATCAGGAGTGAATTTGCACTTGGAGAAGGAGGGTTTTAATTAATGAAAGAGAATATAACTCGCCTTGAAACAAAAAATGTAACAGACCGTGGCTGTGATGCCGAAGATACAGAGAGAGAGTGTACAGGACTTGGGTTAATTTCTTACAGACTACCTAGGTTATCCAATATTTGTAGTTATGAAAATACTTAAGCCTTTTCTATACTTGTGGTTATGAATTAGATTTATTTACTTGTTTAAATAATTTGTAACCTTACGAAATGTTTGTTGTATTGAAAATTATATACTGTTATTTGCACCTAGTGTATTGTTACAGAAATTATCAATGTGAACTCTGGATACATACATTATATAACAACTGACCTGTACTGTAGATTTTATTTGAATTACACAAATAAAAACCTAGGGGTAAATAATTAAATCTTGCTATAGAAAATGGCACACTAGATATTACAATAATGTTTCCTTAAAGGCTACAGATTATTGACATGGATTTTGCCTAAATGTATTTGTAATGTTGTCAGACTCCCCCAGACTTTATGTATAATGTACACTTTCACCTTCACACGTTTGTATGCATATAAAATGTTCTTATAATACTGTAAGTGTTCGGTGGCCACTTCTAATCATGTTGAGTTTATTTATCGCAGAGGCAAGCAAAGAGTACCAGAGAAAATGCATTTCAGCATGATTAGAGAAAATTCACCGAACAATTATAAACAAATTGTATATTGGGTTAGGGAGTTCTATCGTCTTTTTAAAAGCTTAATAAATATATAATGAAGTGTTACATACATGGTATGCACGTATAATAAATACAAACACAAATGGCACTTGAAACGTATTTATTTATAGCCTATAATCGTACATACTAAAATACATACAGAAGTATTGAAAATAAATGTCAATCAAGCCTACACAGATGGCTTACCCCCCCACCCCATCCATAAAAAATGGATTTTTTTTCTTTTTAACCAAAAAAAGAATGTAAAATGCACATTAAAAGAGTTGTATATAGTAAGCTGTGTCAAAATATCCCTCGAATGAAGGTAATATGACTAATGGGCTTTAAGTTTTTGTTTTTGTTTTTTTATCCGTGGCGTCCGATTTTTACCCACATGCCAGATAATCGTAAATCAGGATTTTAAAGTATTCTAAATAAATGTACATTCTTAATTGCAAAATGCAGAGTTTTAAATGAAGCTCACAAATTATACACAAAATAGATATTCCCATTATTTTTTATTTCCATTTGGCTGCTGCTCACTGGTGGGAGAGCCTCCTCCCTGTACGCTAGTAGTTTCTGTAACAGCAAATTATGCTTCCATTAATTTTTCTTGATCTCGTTAACATGCATTTTGATTAAAGAGTTCCCCTTATCTAGTCATTGAGACAGGAAGTGATGTTGGTGACCTGTGACAATTAAGCTTTTTAACGAGAAATGCGTCCATTAACGACTTAATCGACTCAATTTCAAAGCATTAACGGATTGATTTAATTAACACATTTCGTTTGAAAATCACTTGGCTACTAAAGCTGTCATTACTACACCGCAAGTTGGATACAATAACACTGTTTTTGGAAAGTCCAAAAAATAAACAGCTGCACTCACCATTCAGAATCAGTAAACAGACCCCACCGCATAGCCTGGAGCTGTTGAAGGTACTGTGATGCACTGTGATGTACTGTGATGCACTGTGATGTACCGTACTGTGATGTACTGTACTGTGATGCACTGTGATGTGATGCACTGTGATGTACTGTGATGCACCGTACTGTGATGTACTGTGATGTAGGCAGGTGGAACTACAGTGTAATGGAATGAACCCAACAACTGAATAGAGACAAGGAACCATTGCTTTTTTCACACTTTAGAGATGAGTCTACCTTGCTGTAATGTTGCTGACTTTTTACATTTTTCCATCAATTCACCAATTCACAGCGAGCAGACAAACAGGGAGGCAGCGGGAATGCTATAGAATGAGAAGAGGGTGAGGCATGTGGTGGCTGAGAGATGACATAGCTAGGCTCCAGAAGCACCGGGGCCCATCGAGCAAGTTGAACTCAAGGAGAGATAGAACTGTGGGTGGAAGAGTTCAGCCATGACACAGAACTTATACAATTGATACATTTTGGAATTGTTTTCCTCCTGCTCTTAACAAGCCCTGCTTTGTTAAAAAAAAATAAAAAAAAATACATCATGCAGAGTTTTACTGTGTGGGTAATCACTCTTGGTTATAGGATACCATATTATTAAATGGGTAGACTCAATTGCGAAAATACTAGATTCTAATAGATTGAGACCTTCTCCCTAGCCATTAGATATCAGGTGATAATACAACAGTGTTGAACTTCTTTATCCGAAGCGGCCTCATCACAGTAAACAAAATGAATACACCACCTCTAACTGTAACAGCAATCACTGAGACTACAAAAGTTGAGCAGCTGAAAACAACAAAAAAGAAAAAAAAATGTCAACATCTTGCCATACTGAAGTAAATGAAGCAGGTTTAGATAACCTAGAAATAAATACAACTGAGGAAAACACCAAGCGCCAGACAAAATGGGCTATGAAAGTTTTCCGTAACTGGCTAACTGAAAAGAACCTTGACATTGATTTAAATCTATTATTGAACCCCCAAAAAAGAAAATATTATACAAAACGATTTAAAATTAAATGTTTTATTGTTAAGCTAGCAATTTTAGTTTTTAGTCTACTTTTTCTCTCAGTGGAAGGTTACACAACTAAAAATTATTAAAAAAAAGTTTAAAGTCTTCTTTATTTACCAACAACACACTCATACACCCATTTAATAATAGTTCTCGAGGCAGGAGCCAGGCCTGAGTAAGAACATAAGAATATAAGAACATAAGAAAGTTTACAAACGAGAGGAGGCCATTCAGCCCATCTTGCTCGTTTGGTTGTTAGTAGCTTATTGATCCCAGAATCTCATCAGCAGCTTCTTGAAGGATCCCAGGGTGTCAGCTTCAACAACATTACTGGGGAGTTGGTTCCAGACCCTCACAATTCTCTGTGTAAAAAAGTGCCTCCTATTTTCTGTTCTGAATGCCCCTGTGGCGGAGTATCCCACCCCTATATGTATTTGTATTATTATTTGTATTTTTGTTTGCGGTGCAGGTCAAAGCGCCGCGTATTTGTTATTGTTTTTATAATTTAAAAACCCTGTGAGGATGTGTGACTGATCAGCTAGTGATTTATTTAGCTAGCTGACAGTCACGCATCCTTATTAAACTTGTGCAGACGGTGACCATCTCCCGAGTTAATTCATTGATTAATTGTTGCTAATCGGGAGATAGTCACTGTATATAAACCTGCAGCTCTCTACCCTTGGGGGAGAGTGTATTAGGCGTGAGAGCGAGGAGAGAGAGAGAAAACAAAACAAAACTTACCTTACAAATAACTGCTAAACGTGCTGGTTTACACCAGCACGATATTTATTTGTTTGGCCAACGCGCCTTTTTGTTTGTTGTGTTTTGTGTTGTTTGTTTAGATCTTTTGTTTATTATTTAATAAATACGCTGAGCGCCGTAGCGTTCAGCTTCACCCGCCCATCCATTGTTTTGTTTCTGGTACTTCCTGGTCCGTGACGTCACCATACACACGTCACTACAACAGCTGCTCGACCATAGCCCCTTTATCCAATCTCCATGTGTGACCCCTGGTCCTTGTTTCTTTTTTCAGGTCAAAGAAGTCCCCTGGGTCGACATTGTCTATACCTTCTAGGATTTTGAATGTTTGAAGCAGATCACCGCTTCTTTGTTCAAGACTGAATAGATTCAATTCTTTTAGCCTGTCTGCATACGACATGCCTTTTAAACCCCGGATAATTCTGGTTGCTCTTCTTTGCATTCTTTCTAGAGCAGCAATATCCTTTTTGTAGCAAGGTGACCAGAACTGAACACAATATTCTAGGTGAGGTCTTACTAATGCATTGTAAAGCTTTAACATTACTTCCCTTGATTTAAATTCAACACTTCTCACAATATATCCGAGCATCTTGTTGGCCTTTTGTATAGCTTCCCCACATTGTCTAGATGAAGACATTTCTGAGTCAACATAAACTCCTAGGGACAATTAAATAAAGACTAAGTGCTTGTGACTTTAGCAACAGAATAGGGGTTTCCCCTTGACTAGTTGGAGAACTGCCCTCGCTGGGGTGAGGCCAAACCGATCAACCTCCAAGGCTGGTAAGCGAGGAACTTCCCCCAAGGGGAAACTAAGGAAGGATAGAGGACGAACTAAGGTCTCCCTGGCTTACGTCTAATTGAGAGGTCACTCGGCTGATGCTCTGAGGCCGCATGGAGAGCCTCGCGATCTATACAGGGAGAACAAAAGCACTGGAAAAGAGAATAAAGAAATAAACACATTGTGGTAGTGGCTGGTGTCTATGGTGGTGTGACAAAAGCAAAAGAATCTGAATCAACAATTTCCCTCTCGACCTGTGAGAGCACTGTACAGCAGCAATTGCGTGCCACGTAGTGAATGTTTCGGCAGTTTATTCCATGGGCAGTCGGAAGCCGGCCATTCAGGAAAGGGATGGCGTCACGGTATTATTTGTTTATTTAGCAGACGCCTTTATCCAAGGTGACTTACAGAGGCTAGGGTGTGTGAACTATGCATCAGCTGCAGTCACTTACAATTACGTCTCACCCGAAAGATGGAGCACAAGGAGGTTAAGTGACTTGCTTAGAGTCACACATTGAGTCAGTGGCTGAGGTGGGATTTGAACCGGGGACCTCCTGGTTACAAGCCGTTTTCTTTATCCACTGGACCACACAGCCTCCTGAGGGTACTTTAGGGAGACGTGACGCCATAATTGGTTCCTTTTTTGTGGTTGATGGGAGAAAACAAGGACTGTTTGGAGCTTGAGTTAAGTGTTCTTTGTTTGTTTTGCAACCGTGTGTCTTTTTTCATTGCCAGAATAATTAAGCACGGATCTGGGAGCTGCAGCTTGGGGCCAGCAAATCACCCGGACTTCACCGCACCTGCACTTAACCAAGCATCACTGTTTCCAGCACCGCACCTGCACTAGCACTGTCCAGAGACGTGTCTGTGTTTGTGTTGTGTTTTGTGGTTTTTGTGATTATTATTTTGGGACTGCAACCCCTTGTTTTGACGCTGGCAATACCCATTGCTCGGTAGAGCCAGCTGTATTATTTGAGCCCAGTTTTGTGCTGGCAATACCCATTGCTGGGTAGAGCCAGCTTTATTATTTAATCATTGGTCAAGAAATAAAAGGAACCGTGAACTTTGTGTTTGTCTTTGTCTGGAGCACCTGCATCACCCTTTCACTACGCACTGCAACCCACGCGTTCACACGTGGTGTCAGTACGGGAGATGGACGTTGCCACGCTCACTGCGCTATTGCAAGCGCTGGAACAGAGACGGGAGATGGAGGAGAGATACACAGCGCTGATAGAGAGGGTCGGGCTCGGGAACGCCAGGCACCAGCGGTACCCGTGATGGCGCCCCCTAAGGCACGGGCACAGAAGATGACAGCAGAGGATGACCACGAGGCATACTTGGTTGCCTTTGAGCGGTTGGCCACCACTGCGCAATGGCCAAAGGAGCACTAGGCCAGTCAATTGGGCCCCTGTCTGAGCAGGGAGGCTCAGGCAGCATACCAAGCCATGGCTGACGAGAAGGCTAGCCAGTACGACCTAGTCAAGCGGGCCATCCTCCAACATCTCAACATCAGGGGGGAAACCCATCGGCTGCGTTTCCGGGAATACCGGAGACCACGGGAGACCCGTCCCAGGGTGGTCGCCCAGAAACTGTGTGACCACATGGTGCACTGGCTTAACCCTTTGCGGTCCTTTGTCGGACTGGGTCCGACATTGCAATTATTCCCATCAGGTCCTTTGTCGGACCTTGTCCGACATCATTTTAAAAACGCAAAAAACGCAAAAAAGTCGGTTTTTCAACGGAAAAAGCCAAGAAAACCATTCAATGGCCGAGTGGGAATGAAAGGAGCCGAGACAAGCCGATTAAAAAAAAAAAAAAAAGGCGTATCTCATGAATAGTCATACTACCCCCTTGCATCAGATGGGGCGGTCATATGGAAACAAGCTGGGAGTTACAGTATCAGCGCACAGAGACTATCACGGACATTTGCAGAGCTTTTTTGAGATGTTATAGTAATAAAATAATGACTTGGATTGCATTATTGAGGAGTTTGGTGATAAAACGAGTCATCAGGAGACGATTGATCGGTATGTACGACTATTATTATTATTATTATTTATTTGGTAGCATATGTGAAAGCGATAGCGAACGAAAGGGTGGGGCGGGGCTGGAGATGCCTAGCGAGTGCTTTGTTGATATGCAGGGCCCTTTAAACCAGTTTGACTGTGGAAAAAAATACTTTTAAACAGCGCGTCTAAAATTAACTGCGCATGTGAAAATAAATTGGACCTGGCGAGCCTGACGCAGAATTAATAAATGGACCGCAAAGGGTTAACCCTGCATAAAAGGCCGGTGCACAGATGGGCGAGGCAATAGTCTTGGAGCAGTTCAGCGTCACAACCCAGACACCCTGGAGGCCGCTGTCAAACTGGTGGAGGACTTTGAGGACTCCCGGGTCTCCCTCAGAACCGGATTACTGACCCCTCTTCTTCCTCTCACCAGCCGAGGAGCAGCGCCCGCAGTACTACAAACACCTCCTCCTCCCCTGGGACCCCGACCGGCCAAACCACCGATCCCAATGGGCTGACCCACCTCCACACCATGGGGGCAGCAGTTGGCCCCCAGCTGGGGTAGATTTACTACACATGACCCACTGCCTTATCAGCAGTGGGACAGATCGCTAACCCCGGTGCCTTCTGCCCCTATTATCTGTTTTAGGTGCCATGAACCTGGACACATCGCCTGCATGTGCCCCTCGGCAATGGAGTGCAACGTGGTGACGTGTAACTTGGCATCTGAGGCAGGTAAGGAACAGCGAAATGGGCGGGAGGGGCACTTCTATTATTGATGTGGTGGTTGGTAATGTGAGTACCCAGGCTTTAGTGGACTCAGGGTGTGCACAGACCTTGATTCAATCGGCTCTCTTAGGCAGTGTGTCGTGGCAGCCACAAGGCAAGGTGGCGATCTCCTCCATCCATGGAGACACGGTGTGGCAGGATGGCTTGCAGTGGTGAGGTGTGGTGACGTCACGGACCAGGAAGTAACAGAACCAAAACAGTGGATGGGCGGGTGAAGCTGAATGCTATGGCGTTCAGCTGATTTTATTAAATAATTAAACACAAACAAAAGATTTAAACAAACAACAAAATAAAACAAAAAGGCGCATTGGCCAAACAAATAATCATACGAATAAGCAGGCTGGTTTTCACTCATCTCTCTCCTCGCTCTCTCCGCTCCCCGTACTCTCCTTTGTACACCCAACCCCGCAGCACTGACATCTGCAGGTTCTTATACTCTGGCCGAGGGGTTAACTAGCTGTTAATTATCTTATTACGCCTTGGCCACAGTCTGCACGAGTTTAATAAAGGATGCGTGACTGTCAGCTAGTTAAATAATCAGTAGCTGATCAGCCACGCATCCTCACAGGGTTTTTAAATATAAAAAACAATAACAAAAAAGATGCAGCGCTTTTATCCGCGCCGTAAACAAAAATACAAATAATAATAAATAAATACATAGGGGCGGGACACTCCACCACATGCCCTCCTTGTGCAGCACACATGGCCTTATCGCCACCTCCCCCCTTAGTTCCCAAAGTCCCGGCTAGCAGTCCCGCCCAGGAAAGGGGCAGCAACGGCCAAAGGTGGCGGCCACGGTGGGATGTCCTCCTCCCACCCAAACAGCCGTGGCCCGATGGCCAGCGACAGGCCGGCTCCTCTGGCCAAAAATTTTTGGGGTGGTCTCCAGACCTGCCCCCTTCTTCATGGCCGGCAGCTCCCCTCCGTGGGGCTCCGGCCACCCTTTCTCCTGTAGCGAAATTGCTGCGGGGGGAGCTGGTCTCCTGACCTCCCCCCCCTTCTTCATGGCTGGCAGCTCCCCTCCGTGGGGCTCCGGCCACCTGTTCTCCTGCCGCGAAAGTGCGGCTGGGGGAGTTGGTCTCCTGACCTCCCCCCCCTTCTTCGTGGTTGGCAGCTCCAATTCATGCGGCTCCAGCCACTGTATTTCCTGCCGCGAAAGTGCGGCTGGGGGAACTGGTCTCCTGACCTCCCCCCTCCTTCTTCGTGGCCGGCAGCTGCCCTTCATGGGGCTCCAGCCACAGTATTTCCTGCTGCATGGCAGGACTGGTAGCGACCCCAGGCAAAACAGGACCCTCGGGAGGCGACGGCAGCAGCAGAGGACCCTTGGGAGGTGACGGCAGCAGCAGCGGACCCTCGGGAGGCAACGGCAGCAGCAGCGGACCCTCGGGAGGCGAACTCGGGAGGGGAGCCCCTTGCCATGGAGGCGGCAGCGGGAGCTCCACTTCTCCCTCGTACCCTGTAACGTGGCTCTCCAGGCGATGCGGAGCAACAGGCAGCCCCAGGTGATGCGGAGCAGCAGGCAGCCCCAGGCAATGCGGAGCAGCAGGCATTCTTGGGCGGTGCAAAGCAGGCATCCTTGGGCGGTGCGAGGAAGGCATCCTTGGGCGGTGCGAGGAAGGCATCCTTGGGCGGTGCGAGGAAGGCATCCTTGGGCGGTGCGAGGCAGGGCAGGAGCAATCCTTACCATGACGGTGGATGTGGAACCAGCAGGTATTCACCCTCTGCTGGTGGAGGTGGCGGAGGCAGAGGCAGCTCCTGCTGCTCTGCGCCTAGCGGTGGTGGAGACAGAGGCAGCTCCTGCTGCTCTGCTCCTGGTGGTGGTGGAGACAGAGGCAGCTCCTGCTGCTCTGCTCCTGGTGGAGACAGAGGCAGCTCCTGCTGCTCTGCTCCTGGTGGTGGTGGAGACAGAGGCAGCTCCTGCTGCTCTGCTCCTGGTGGTGGTGGAGACAGAGGCAGCCCCTGCTGCTCTGTTCCTGGTGGTGGTGGAGACAGAGGCAGCTCCTGCTGCTCTGCTCCTAGTGCTGGAGACGGCAGCAATGGCTCCTCACCCTCTGGCGTTGGAGATGTCAGCAATGGCTCCTCTCCTTCTGGCGTTGGAGACGGCAGCAATGGCTCCTCTCCCTCTGGCGTTGGAGACGGCAGCAATGGCTCCTCTCCCTCTGGCGTGGGACACAGCAGCGGGGCCCCTCCCATATCTGCAGCCAGGTAGTTGAGCACCATGGCTGCGATGTCTGGGAGGGATGCTGGGTGGTGTTGCTGTTCCCAGGCCTCCCAGCGCTCCCCATCTCTCGCCCACAGGAGGTTGATTACAGCAGGAGGGCCTCCACAATATCCCTCTCAGGCTCCGCCAGCCAGTCTCAGATCCCCTCTGAGGACAGTGGACCAGTCCGCCTCAGAGCATGCAGAGGCAGCTCCTGCTCCTTTCCCTCGGATGGTGGTGGTGGAGGTGAAACCAGCAGGTATTCTTCCCCTGCTAGTGGAGCCTTGGGCTGTGGACGCTCTGCCTCCCCCCTCTGGGGCTGTGGACGGACCGACCCCTCATCCTCTGGTTCCTGCTCTGGGCCATCTTCCTCCCACATGGGCGCAGGATGTTCAGGCTCCTCAGGCTCCTCCCTCACCTGCCATGGAGGGGGTTGGTCGGGTGCTACATGCCCGACCTCACCAACGGCGAAGCACCATTCCTCACCCCTCAGACAGGTGAGGCAGACGTCCAGCACAGCAGAGACCCGGCGGGACTTGCGACCAGCCCCGCGCTGTTGCACTTGCTGCTGCTGTTTCCTCCTTCCACTTCTTCCCATTATTTATTTGAAGAGAAAAAAAAAAAAAAAACGAACAAACAAAAAAAAACGCACTTTTCTGTCCTGGTCCGGCTCCTGGAGGCATTGTTTGTCCCACGCAGGACACCATATGTGGCAGGATGGCTTGCAGTGGTGAGGTGTGGTGACGTCATGGACCAGGAAGTAACAGAACCAAAACAGTGGATGGGCGGGTGAAGCTGAATGCTACGGCGTTCAGCTGATTTTAAACAAACAACAAAATAAAACAAAAAGGCGCGTTGGCCAAACAAATAATCAAACGAATAAGCAGACTGGTTTTTACTCTTATCTCTCTCCTCTCTCCGCTCCCCTTACTCTCCTCTGTACACCCAACCCCGCAGCACTGACAGCTGCAGGTTCTTATACTCTGGCCGAGGGGTTAACTAGCTGTTAATTATCTTATTACCCCTCGGCCACAGTCTGCACGAGTTTAATAAAGGATGCGTGACTGTCAGCTAGTTAAATAATCAGTAGCTGATCAGCCACGCATCCTCACAGGGTTTTTAAATATAAAAAACAATAACAAAAAAGACGCAGCGCTTTTATCCGCGCCGCAAACAAAAATACAAATAATAATAAATAAATACATAGGGCGGGACACTCCGCACACACGGCGACATACCCCACCCTAAAAACATACGTGTCGATAGGTCAGACACAGCGCCACCTCACAGTGGGGGTGGTGGAAAGGCTGCCACACCCCGTAATTCTGGGCCGGGACTGGCCACAGTATCGGCAATTAATCCAAAAGGCAGTCCCGACCGCACACGTAAACGTGGCAGACAGAGCAGGGGAAACGATTGGTGTGATTTTTCTCCTCAAGCTGACCTGTTCTCTTCCCTTTTTCATCCTAAGGAAACAAAGAGAGACTGATCGAAAAATGGGAAGGTGCATCTCTGAAACAAGGCTGGGGACTGGTGGGAGAGAGCACGGATGGTATCAAACGCCACTCAAGGGGAGTCGGTACGCAGTGTGACCAAGAGGGTGAGGTTACTGGGCCATCCAGGGCAGATGTTACTCCGGCCCCTCTCAATGTACTGGACATGTGGGGCTCAAGCGCAGACATAGTGTGGGACCAGAAAAATGACCCCACACTGGTGCACGCTTGGGGACAGGTCCGGTCTATTGAAGGTAAGGATGTTGAAGGCGCTGGGGTGCTGGTATATCCGTACTTCATTATCAAGGGGCAATTACTGTATAGGGTAAACCCTGCCCCGGGCACGGGACAGCCTGTAACACAACTGATGGTTCCTCCGTCCTGTCGGCCCGAGGTCATGAGGCTGGCGCATGACATCCCCTTTGCAGGGCACTTGGGAGCCGACAAGACGAGGGAACGCATATTGGCTTGATTTTATTGGGTAGGGCTTCATAATAGTGAAGTGTCGAAATATGTAGCCACATGCCCAGACTGCCAGCGAGTAGCGCCGGGTCGAGTGCGCCCCGCCCCTTTGGTCCCACTGCCAATAATTTCCACTCCCTTTGAGCGCATTGCATTGGACATAGTCGGCCCTTTGCTACCTTCTGACTCCGGGTATATGCACATATTAGTAGTGGTGGATTAAGCAACGCTATACCCGGAGGCAGTTCCTTTGAGGTCCACTAGTGCCACTGCAATAGCCAAAGAACTAGTGCAGATTATGTCGAGAGTAGGGATCCCCAAAGAGATACTGACTGATCATGGAACGAACTTTCTGTCTTGAACGCTACAGCAGGTGTATAAAATGTTAAAAATACGTCCCATCCGGACATCTGTTTATCATCCATAGTCGGACGGTTTGGTGGAACGTTTTAACCAAACATTAAAGCAGATGCTGAGACGATTTGTGAATCAGGAGCAGAAACATTGGGCATCGCTTCTCCTTTACCTCCTTTTTGCAGTGAGAGAGGTGCAGCAGAGTTCGACAGGGTTCTCCCCCTTTGAGCTCTTGTACGGCTGACAGCCGTTGAATATGACATTGTCTCTCCCCCAGGTGTCACAGTGCGAGAGAGACCCTACCGGATCCCGGAAAGTCAACGAGGTGGCGTTCGCAAAGAGGTACGGGCGATGCTTGAGGTTGGGGAGATTGAACCTTCCAGGAGCGAGTGATGCAGTCCAATTGTGATAGTGGCCAAGAAGGACGGCACCAACCGCTTCTGTGTTGATTTCCGTAAGGTAAACTCTATTGCCAAGTTCGATGCATATCCCATGCCTTGGATCGACGAGCTTCTCGACAGACTGGGAACGGCGAGGTTCATTTCGACTTTGGACCTGATGAAGGGATACTGGCAAAACTCCTTAACCCGCAGATCACATGAGAAAACTACATTTTCTACCCCTGATGGTCTGTTTCATTTCACAACCATGCCGTTTGGGCTACATGGTGCGTCCGCTGCCTTTCAGAGACTATTGGACCAGGTTTTACTCCCACATTGTGAATATGCAGCAGCGTATATTGGTGATGTGGTTATCTACAGCTCCACCTGGCGGGAGCATTTGGCTAGGGTCACAGCCGTCTTGCAGTCTCTGAGGGTAGCCCGGCTGACAGCCAACTTAGGTAAATGTGCATTTGCCAAAGAAGAAGCCCAATATTTAGGATTTATTATGGGACATGGGCAGGTGAAACCCATCGCCACCAAAGTCCAGGCTTTGATGGATGCGGCAATCCCGAAAACCAAGTCCCAGGTGAGGTCTCTCTTGGGGTTGGCCGGTTATTACCACTGATTCATCCACGAGTACGCCACAGTGGTCAACCCCCTAGTGAACCTCACTAAAAAGAGAGCACCAAATTTAATTAAATGGACAGGAGAATGTCAGGGGGCCTTTGATACAATTAAGCAGCGACTCTGCCAAGCCCCCGCCCTAATCACACCAGATTTTGATAAGGAATTCTTCCTCCACATCGACGCTTCGGATGTTGGTCTGGGGGCGGTCTTGTCCCAGCGGGTCGATGGAGTAGAACACCCTATCCTGTATATAAGCAAAAAAAATGCTCCCTCGGGAGCGCAACTACTTCGTCATAGAAAAGGAATGTCTGGCCATTAAATGGGCCACTCAGACCTTACGCTACTCGCTACTACCTCTTTGGACATTCATTCAATCTTGTCACTGACCACACCCCACTCACATGGTTAAGCACGATGGATAGCAACGCCCGGATAACTCAGTGGTATCTGGTGCTGCAACCCTTCATGTATTTCATGACACACTGTTCCGGGAGAGATCATCAAAATGCGGATTACTTTTCCCGGGAGGGGGGTGTAATGGGTAAGGTAGATTTGGCCGAGTGTTCCTTCGGCTCCACTCTGAGCGGTGGGATATGTGACAAAGAGCGAATGAATCTGAATCAACAATCTCCCTCTCGACCTGTGAGAGCACTGTACAGCAGGAATTGCATGCCCCATACTGAATGTTTCGGCAGTTTATTCCGGGGCAGTCGGGAAGCCGCCATTCAGGAAAGGGATGGTGTCACGGTACCAGGAGTCCACGCCCTAGTACGGTAAGCAAAGTTCCATTCATGAATTGGAGGAGATGTGATTGAACTAGCTATCAGAGGGGGTGGGGCGGAGGGTACTTTAGGGGACCGTGACGCCATAATCTGTTCCTTTTTTGTGGTTGATGGGAGGAAACAAGGACTGTTTGGAGCGAGAGTTAAGTGTTCTTTGTTTGTTTTGCAACCGTGTTTTGTCATTGCCAGAATAATTAAGCACGGATCTGGGAGCTGCAGCCTGGGGCCAGTGATTCACCCGGATTTCACCGCACCTGCACTTAACCAAGCATCACTGTTTCCAGCACCGCACCTGCACTAAGAGCATGCACTGTCCGGAGACGTGTCTGTGTTTGTGTTGTGTTTTGTGGCTTTTGTGATTATTATTTCGGGACTGCAACCCCTTGTTTTTACTCTGGCAATACCCATTGCTGGTTAGAGCCAGTTGTATTATTTGAGCCCGGTTTTGTGCTGGCAATACCCATTGCTGGGTAGAGCCAGCTTTATTATTTAATCATTGGTCAAGAAATAAAAGGAACTTGAACCGTGAACTTTGTGTTTGTCCTTGTCTGGAGCACCTGCATCACCCTTTCACTACGCACTGCAACCCTCACATTCACAGGTGGTCAGGAGGCAGAAAGGAGACTCAGGACTGAAGGTTGCAGTTTTAACGCTGGTTGTGCACTTTTATTTCCCACAAAATAAACAAAAAAACGAAAACCTATCTCCATCTGGAGACCTAATCTAAACACTTTGTTTGTACTAAACTAATAAACTGGACGGCTAAGTCGTTTGCAGGCTCGGCCGATATAGAATTGCAATATGAAACAAATGAAGCAGCACGATGGCTCCCTGCTTCACTGGACAATCCTTTTTTGAAAAGAACTTTCACAAGTTTGTCGATGGGCCAATCCTTGTAAAAACAAGTTGTGCTGGAGAATCACCCTGAGGTTTGATGTGTTTAAAGTGGTGAAGAGGATTGGCAGCGGGCATAGCTGGATAAGCAGAGGCTGAAGCAGCAGCATTGTCAGATGGAGGAGAAGCAGGACGAGTGGATTTCTTTGAAAGTTTTTTTGGTGGATTATTTGTTGAACGAAGACAGCCAGAAGTAGAAAGAAATTCTTTATCGGAGTCAGATGAAAACGAAAGCTGCCTCGGGTGAGTAGTCATTTTAAACCGATTGAAAACAAAGGTTTGTTTTAGATTGGGTCTGCAAGTCTGCGAATTACGAAGCTGGCTACAGTTTAAATAGGGTGTCTGACAGGTATTTTAGCGGGATGACAAAAGGGAGGATTCCCAGCTCCAGCCCCCCCAAAATACATCAAGGTTCTACCAATAATACACTCCAGGGTCTGTGTGTTATCATGAGATATCATCATTTATTGGGTGGTTGAAGAAGTGATAACTCACCCTGTCGAGTATTATTGCTTAATTAATAGGGCTGAACTGTCTTACAGTGTGGGTAATCACTCTTGGTTATATAATACCATATTAATAGGGCTGGACTGTTTGGTTGGACTAAGCTTGTGCTGTTTAATAGAAGAAACACACACTAACTTCCACATCCTCCTCTGCTGAGTTTAATACTGTACTTTTACCACAAAATAAAACCACTTTTGGAACGCCAGTCCCATGCTGGTGATGCATGCTAGCAAGCTGTGTCTTCGAATACAGGGGTACAGATATATTCATTACCTGAGCTGGGCAATCCCAACAAGACAGGACCAATTCCCAGTTAAATCAATTCTATAAATATATATCTTCAGCCAAACAAACAGAGCTGTGTGTCTGTCCTTCAAACTGCAGATCTCAGTCATGGAGGACCTTTTCACTCACAAGGACTGAGGGACGCCTTTGACTTCCAGGCCAAGGTCACAGAACACTGGGCCAATCCTCTCTCTCAATGTTCAGTCTTTTTAAAACTATTATTAAATCATTGTAGGAAAATCTTAAGTAGCTACACAGGTCTCAAATGTGTCGTTTTTATAGAAGCATGGGTTATAGATAGGGCTTCAGTTTTTCGGGTTTTATTAATTGTATTTTTCGGTGCTTATTTTTAGCTATTTTCGAGTTTTATGGAAATTGTTTTTTTCAGGGCTTTCGTTTTTTTATATACTGTATGAAATTAGTGTTTATGGTTACTTTCCAAAATGCTTGAGTATTTTTTTGTCATAATATGTATAGTAACTCAACAGTACTTACACACTTAAGTTGTACCTTCTTTCCTTTGCTGTCTTCCACAATGAAATCTCTATGGTCGCGGGCACATTCTGGGGTTTTTGTGTGTAGGCATTTTTGTACATTTCGCCACAATTCTGTTTTAAATCCTCCATATCTTAATTGTAATACAGCTTTAAATCCCACTAACATGCCTCCATCCTGATTGTAATCTTTAAATCTCGCAAGCAGAGTCTCCAGTAGAAATGTAGGAATGTGCTGTCACTCAGTAGCTGGGGCGGGTTTAAAGTATTCAGAACTAATCAATGATAGATACAAGTCAGAAAGGCGGGACATTGTCCAGCAGCACTGGGAAATGTATTTATTATTATTTTTGTAGTAGGTTTTATTTTTTTAATGTATGGAACTATTTTGCTATCTACAATTACTTTAAGGAATAATTTGATTTAGGCAAAAGAGGTTCAATGCTACGTTATAAATATCTTGTCATGCTTATTATCTCACATGTATTGAACCACAGCCTGCTGTCCCACTTCCCATCACACGGACTGCGGGAGTCATCAGAAGTCTCTCCACATGTATATTAGACCATGTGTATGCAATCTGCTGCAGAAAGGAAACCTTACATCACGCATGGCCTGATCGAGAGCTGCATGTTGCACAATTTCACCTGTGCCTCGTCACATTTTTTATTTCTTGAATTTCTGCATTAAATTCCATTCTACCCCCCACCCCTGTTTAGATTGCCATGTGACTCTTATCTTGTTTTGTAGTCTCACACTTTTATTATATAAACACTCATAAATAAGCAGTGTTTGCATTTGAGTGATTTTATTGTCACAAACCACTCTAAAGTGCCACAAACTGAGCTCCTCCTACAGTCCCGGAGGGTTCCTGGCTTGCAGGATGGCTGGTAGTTTAAAATTTTCACTTCCATCAGCCGGCTGGCAAAAACAAGAGCAAAGCACAGTGATCCAGCAGGGTGTCGGTCAGGGCAGCACATTACATCTGTTGAGTAAATACCAGATTCCACCCAGCCAGCTAGAGGCCAAGCAGACTCATAAACACAGACATCTGAGTCCAAACACTTGGGACGGGAGCCAGGAACCGCAGAGCAGACAGGCCTTTAACCCTATGCTACCTATGGAGAATGACCATATTTGGTCATAAATATGAACACTTTGTGTTTAAGCGCTTGTAGTTTTGGAACCTTAAATCAGAAATTAAAACCAAATACACCTACAGAAAGGCATTAAGTAGATCTTTCCAGTGATATCATTTATTTTGTTGTGGGGTGATGTTTTTTAAATATATGAGCTACACCTCCCAAAAAATTATCAAAATATGAAAAATGATAAATAATATTTTAAAAAATTGCTTTCTAAGCGCGTTTATGTAGCGGTGAGCTGAGCCTAAAAATAATTGGATATGCCAAATTGGGAGAAAATAATAAAATAATTGGCGATTACTAAATTTATAAAAATAAAAAAAAATAGCCAACAAAAAACGTGACAACCCGAGTACAGAAACAGCAACGTGACTGACTGCCAAGAAAAGACAAACAAAGATGTCTGCCTGAATACACAAGCAGCAACGTGACTTATTTCTGAGAAAAGACGAACCAAAACAATACTGCCCAAACTCGAATCATCCATGACATACAGGCAGCCATTTCCAAAGAGTCATTAGCTTCGTGAGGAATTCAAAAATAAACTTTGATAATTTCAGCATTTCCAACAAACAGTACCAGCTTGGACAGATCGGAAATGCTGATCAGACCCAGTATTTTCTGACATGCCAAGCCATACCAAAGTTGACAAATTGGGAGAAAAACAGACGTGAGTAATCGCCATAATAACATAAGAACATAAGAAAGTTTACAAATGAGAGGAGGCCATTCGGCCCAAAATGCTCGTTTGGTTGTCAGTAGCTTATTGATCCCAGAATCTCATCAAGCAGCTTCTTGAAGGATCCCAGGGTGTCAGCTTCAACAACATTACTGGGGAGTTGGTTCCAGACTTCCACAATTTTCTGTGTAAAAAAGTGCCTATTTTCTGTTCTGAATGCCCCTTTATCTAATCTCCATTTCTGACCCCTGGTCCTTGTTTCTTTTTTCAGGTCAAAAAGTCCCTTGGGTCACCATTGTCAATACCTTTTAGAATTTTGAATGCTTGAATCAGAGCGCCGCGTAGTCTTCTTTGTTCAAGACTGAATAGATTCAATTCTTTTAGCCTGTCTGCATATGACATGCCTTTTAAACCAGGAATAATTCTGGTTGCTCTTCTTTGCATCCTTTCTAGAGCAGCAATATCCTTTTTGTAGCAAGGTGACCAGAGCTGAACACAATATTCTAGGTGAGGTCTTACTAATGCATTTTAAAGTTTTAACATTACTTCCCTTAATTTAAATTCAACACTTTTCACTATATATCCGAACATCTTGTTAGCCTTTTTTATAGCTTCCTCACATTGTCTAGATGAAGACATTTCTGAGTCAACATAAACTCCTAGGTCTTTTTCATAGATTCCTTCTTCAATTTCAGTATCTCCCATATGATATTTATAATGCAGATTTTTATTGCCTGCGTGCATTACCTTAGGCTTTTCTCTATTAAATGTAATTTGCCATGTGTCTGCCCAGTTCTGAATGCTGTCTAGATCATTTGAATGACCCTTGCTGGTGCAACGGTGTTGCCACTCCTCCTATTTTTGTGTGGTCTGCAAATTTAACAAGTTTGCTTACTGTACCATAATCTAAGTCATACTGTACCATAATCTAAGACATTAATGTAGATTAGGAATAGCAAAGGACCTAATACTGATCCCTGTGGTACACCACTGGTTACCCTCATTCCATTTTGAGGTTTCTCCTCTAATCAGTACATTCTGTTTTCTACATGTTAACCACTTCCTAATCCATGTGCATGCATTTCCTTGAATCCTTTTTGTGTTCAGTTTGAGAATTAATCTTTTATGCAGGACTTTGTCAAAAGCTTTCTGGAAACCTAAATAAACCATGTCATATATTTTGCAATTATCCATTTTCAATGTTGCATCTTCAAAAAAATCAAGCAGGTTAGTTAGACACGATCTCCCTTTCCTAAAACCATGCTGACTGTCTCCCAGGATATTGTTACCATATAGGTCATTTTCCATTTTGGATCTTATTATAGTTTCCATAAGTTTACATGTAATAGAAGTCAGTCTTATTGGTCTGTAGTTACCTAGTTTGGTTTTGTCTCCCTTTTGTGGATCGGAATTATGTTTGCAATTCTCCAGTCTGTCTACACAGAGACTGTTGCATGATCTTGGTTAACAGTTTGTAAATAACTTCTTTCATTTCTTTGAGTACTATTGGGAGGATCTCATCCGGCCCATGGGACTTGCTTATTTTAAGAGCTCCTAGTTCCTTTGACACTTCTGCCTCTGTTATTTAAGTTATTTAAAACTGGATAGGAACAGGTCGACATGTGGGGCATGTTCTCCGTATCCTCCTTTGCAAAAACTTGTGAAAAGTAATCATTTAATATATTTGCTATTTTTTTATCTTCATCTATGATTTTGCCATTTGTATCTCTTAAATATTTGACCTCCTCCTTGAATGTTCTCTTGCTGTTATAATATTGGAATTGGTTTTAGCCCCCTTAGCAGTGCTCATTTCTATCTCTCTCTTGGCCTTTTTAACCTTTTTACTCCAATCTACTTCTGTTAGTCTCTGTTTCTTACCTTCATAGTTTGCTTTGCTTTGATTTTGATTTGTCTACTTTTGGGATGATTTGTGCCTCTAGTACTACATTTTTAAAAAATAGCCATCCTTTTTCTGTTGATGTTTTCTCTATTTTACTTCTACTTCTGTTAGTCTCTGCTTCATTCCCTCGTAGTTGGCCTTTTGAAAACTGTAAACCTTAGCTCTAGTCATTACTTTCATGGTTTTAAAAAGCACTTCAAATGTGACCATGTTGTGATCTGAGTTTGCCAATGGTTCTCTGATCTCTGTTTTAGTTATTCTGTCTTCGTTATTTGAAAAGACTAAATCAAGGCATGCCTCCCCTCTAGTCGGTGCATTGACAAATTGCATTAGGAAGCAGTCATTTATCATTTCAACCATTTCAATTGTGGCTGTTGTGCTCCTGTGACGGAGTGTCCCGCCTCTCTCTCTCTCTCTCTCTCTCTATATATATATATATATGCACTGTTTAATTATTATTTGTATTGTTGTTTGAGGCGCAGATAAAAGCGCAGCGTATTTGTTATTGTTTTTATATTTTAAAAACCTTGTGAGGATGCATGACTGACTAGCTGTCAGTCACACATACTTATTAAACTCATGCAGACGGTGACCATCTCCCAAGTTAATTCATTGATTAATTGTTGCTAATCGGGAGATGGTCACTGTATATAAACCTGCAGCTCTCTACCCTCAGGGGGAGTGTACAGAGGAGAGTACGGGAGAGTGAGCTAGGAGAGAGAAAACTAAATAGAAACAATTGCTAAGCATGCTAGTTTTCACCAGCACAAGACTTATTTGTTTGGCCATAGTGCCCTTTTGTTTGTTTGGTGTTTGTGTTTGTTTAACCCTCATGTTATGTTCGATAACGCTATACACGCTTTATGTTCTGGGTCAAATTGACCCAGTGCTTTATAAGTCACCTCAAAATAGTCATTACCCCCCAAAAATGTATTTTACCTTAATGACCATCAAGTCACTCAACTATGGTTATAAAAATAACTTTTTTTTCTTTTTTTATTCCATTTTTTTATTCCATATATACCACATTTGTCTTATATTTATCCACTCATTTTCATCATAAAATATACAATTTGCAACCATTTTATGCTATAATGGACATAAAGTTATATTTTTATTTGCTGAATTTGTTTCTAGCATTTCACACATATTTTGTTTGTCTTGCTGTCAATGTCAAAGGGACAGACATCATAATAACATCTGTTATGTTCCAAGTCAAGTTGACCCATACAGTTTATTTCAAATCAAAACCGTCAAATGTATATTTTTCAAAAACAATACTTTATTTTTAATCAAAGATAATTACAAACATGACATGAAGAAGAACAAAAATATTTTAATCTATACACAATGTCACATGAACAATGCAACCATAACGTCATGCAGGTATGTATGTATTCACATCATATTCACACAGAACATGAAGGGCAGTATGTGTGTGTGTGTGACCTGCAGATTAACTTCTTGCATTTGCAGCATTGTGTGGCAGTCTTGGTGTCCTTCTTTCAGGGACAGATATGGCATCTTCCTCATTTTCTGCTCCCAGCTGGAACCTCAGGCACAGCTGGACTAGATCCCTCGGCTTGACCCCTCTCAACAATCACTGCAGCGGCTGGGGCTCTTGGAGGGAACTTTCTTCTCTGGATGTGGAGGTTCACAAGAGCCTTTCCCAGCTGCTCAAGGAAAAGCCTCCTCGACAAAGATTCCCACTGTACCAGCCAGGGTCCATTTCAGTCCAGAGCACAAACGCATTGTACGCAGAGACATCAATGATGTTGTAGAAGACGACCAGCGGCCAACAGGCCGTTTTTCTCTTGCAGCTGTATGTGCCTGTCACTTTGTCCAGATTGTCCACTCCTCCCTTGGTGGCATTGTAGTCCAGAATCATGGCGGGTTTCTTGTCCTCTCTGGTGCTCACAGCAGCGTCCGTCTGCATTGTGCTCATCAGGACCACATTCTTGTGTTTTTTTGACGAGTATGATACAATTGTCGTAGTGTCTGTGAAGGCGAACATGGAGGTGAGAGGGGCTCTGATTTGCATTGCCAGCAGTTCCCTGGGAAGTTCTGGCTTGTTCTTTCTGACAGTCCCCACCATGGTCAGTTTCCTCTTGAGAAGCTCTTGTCCAAGGTTGTAGGAGGTAAAGAAATTGTCACGTGATGTTGTGACCCTTTAGACCTTGGGTCATGTCCAACACCACCCGCATTCCTTGGTTCTTCTCTGGGGCTCCTCCAGGTGGTTTCCCCATGTACACCTGCATGTTCCAGGTGTAGCTGGATTGGGCATCACATGCCACCCATATTTTTATTCCATATTTTGCTGGCTTGCTCGGTATGTACTGTCGAAAGGGACAGCGGCCTCTGAAAGGAACCAGTCTTTCGTCCAAAGTGACATTAGGCCCAGGATTGAACATGAGTGGTAAGCGCTGCATCCACTTATCCCACACATCCCTAAGAGCTGCAAGTTTGTCCATCTCACGTCGCCTGGGTCTTGTGTCTCGGTTGTCAAACTGTATGACCCTGGAGAAGATATGGAAGGTCTCCAGCGACATGGTTGCACGAAAGATTGCCCTGCTAGTCTCTCAATCCCATAGGCTGGCAACAGATTCATTGTTGGACCAATAGACCCCAGCCAGTATGAGGAGCCCCATGTATGCATGTAAGTGTGTTTCGTCAAGCTACTTCCAATTGTCTGCAAACACACGTCTCCCTTCCATGTTTGACATATCCAGTATTATTTTCTCTATTGCTCTTGGGATGAACAATTCAAATGCTGACTTTATGTCTTTGACATGTGTTCAGCAGGCACTCTTCCCTGACTTTCATGGGGGGATGGGGACCATTCAATGTTTCCATTCTTTGACATGAAAACCTCACTTTCAGGCTGTGAAGTTTTCTCTTCATCAGAGGATGAGTCCTCATGGTCAGAGTTCACTTCTCCATTGTCCTCAGTCTCAGACACCTCTTCCTCAATCTCATTGTCATTGTCAAAGAGGCTTTCTAGCACCTCACTGACTGAAAGTCTTTTGCTCATGTTTCAAGAGAGAACATACAGTTCTGCTGTACAGAGAGAGCGAAGGTTGGGTAGGACCCTGTGTGGGACCCTTTTATCAGTATCGCCCCTCCCCCCCACAGGGAAGAGATTGAGTTCCTACAAGTTTGGGCTCCACAGTTCTCAGTCATAATATTTTTATTTGTGTAGAATAGTGTTGTATCTATGTGTGGATAAGAGAGAGAGGTTGCATTTCCTGCAGAAATAGAACAGTGTGTCTCCCCCGACAGCGAAAAGAGTTAGTTCCCGCAAGTTTGAGCTCTGTAGTTCCCACGGGAAACTGTGTGTGCTCCTAGCAATATGATCAAAATGAGTGTGTTTGTGCATACACACGTGCCTGTGTGAGTGTGTGTGCAGCTGTGAGGGAGAGTGAGAAGGGGGATGAGGAGTGAGAGAGAGAACAACAGAGAAGTTTATTTTGCACAAGAACACAACAAGCCCTATTCACTTTACCTACCGGGTCAAATTGACCCAGAACATCATCTATGTACCTTAAGTGTGTAATTTTTTTTCCTTTTATTTATTTATTTATTTATTATTTTTTACAAGTTCATTATCCCTACCTAGAGGATAAGGTGAAGGCTCATGCTGAAAAAATCAAGTTAAATAGCATTTCAGTGATGTTAAAATCTAAAATGGGTCAATTTGACCTGCAACATAACAGGAGGGTTAAACCTTTTGTTTATTTATTATTTAATAAATACGCTGAGCGCCGTAGCACTCAGTTTCACCAGCACCATTCCTTGTTTTGGTTCCTGTTTCTGGTCCGTGATGTCACCACTCGCACGCCACTCAACCGCACTCGGTCACAGTTGGTGCCCAGAAGAGGGATACACCGCCTCCAGGAGCCGGACCAGAAAATCAAAGGGCGTTTTTTTTGTTCGTTTTTTTCAAATAGTGTTTTTGTGTTTGGAGGAAAAAATGGATAAAGTAGATGCCTACATGAAGAGGTGGCATGAGCATCAGAGGGAGTTGAAGGAAGAAGGGGCTACATGGTGCCTCACCTGCCTGGAGTATGGGCACCTCCCTGATGTGTGCCCATACGAAGACACCCTCTTTATGTAGGCCTTCGATCGAGGTGAGGTGGAGACTGCGGAGGAGTGGATCCGCCTGAAGGCCATGCCATCGCCGCAGGTGGATCAGGAAACCTACCTCACCTGCCTCAAAGGGGAGGAGTGGTGCTTTGCCATCAGCAAGGTTGGGCACAAAGCACCCGACCAACCCCCTCCATGGCAGGAGGTGGAACTGCTGGTCCCGAAGAAGGGAAGGAGTGGTGGTGCCAAGAAGGCAAAGAAGCATTCTCCAGCGCCTGAGTGGGAGGAGCCCTAACGTCCTGCGCCTGAGTGGGAGGAGCCCGAACGTCCTACGCCTGAGTGGGAGGAGCCCGAACATCCTGCGCCTGAGTGGGAGGAGCCTGAATGTCCTGCGCCTGAGTGAGAGGAGCCCGAACATCCACAGCCCAAGAGGGGGGAGTCGGTGAGTCCACAGCCCAAGAGAGGGGAGTCGGTGCATCCACAGCCCAAGAGAGGGAAGCTCAGGTGTGGACGCTGGGATGGCTACCTTCGACTAGTCGAGGCCTCAAGTTGGGGCCCTCCCTGTGGGAAGGGGGGGCCACCGTCATCAACTGCCCCGCCCTGGAGAGGAGGAGGAGGGATGACCGAAGGGCAGCTGGGAAGCATACCTCAGTGCACTTGAGACCGTGAACTGGTGCACTGCCTGTGGGGAGTGGGGCCGCTTCGTGGTCAACTGCCCCATTCTCCAGGAAGAGGAGGAGAAGGAGAAGCACCGGTTCCCTGCAACAGGAGGAGACTACACGCTGTCCCCACCTCCACCGCTTCCACCAGTAGGAGCAGAGCAGCAGGAGCTGCCTCTGCCTCCGCCAACTCTACCGCTAGGAGCAGAGCAGCGGGAGCTGCCTCTGCCTACGCCACCACTAGGAGCAGAGCAGCAGGAGCTGCCTCTGCCTCTGCTCCCACCTCCACCAGCAGAGGGTGAATACCTGCTGGTTCTGTCTCCACCACCGTGGGAGGACTGCTTGCCCCTCCCACCTCCACCAGCAGAGGGTGAATACCTGCTGGTTCCGCCTAAACCGCAGTGGGAGAACTGCTTGCCCCTTCCACCTCCACCAGCAGAGGGTGAATACCTGCTGGTTCCGACTCCACCGCCATGGGGAAGGACTGCTCCTGCCCTGCCTTGCTCCGCCCAAGGATGCCTGCCTCGCTCCGCCCAAGGATGCCTGCCTCGCACCGCCCAAGGATGCCTGCCTCGCACCGCCCAAGGATGCCTACCATGCACCGCCTGGGGCTGCCTGCTGCTCCGCATCGCCCAGGGTTGCCTTCTGCTCCGCATCGCCCGGGGTTGCCTGCTGCTCTGCATCGCCTGGGGTTACCTGCTGCTTCGCATCGCCCAAGGTTGCCTGCTGCTCCGCATTGCCGGGGTTGCCTGCTGCCCGCGATCGCCCGGGGTTGCCTGCTGCTCCACATCACCCAGGGTTGCCTTCTGCCCGCATCGCCCGGGGTTGCCTGCTGCTCTGCATCGCCTGGGGTTACCTGCTGCTTCGCATCGCCCAAGGTTGCCTGCTGCTCCGCATCGCCCGGGGTTGCCTGCTGCTCCGCATCGCCCGGGGTTGCCTGCTGCTCCGCATCGCCGAGGGCTGCCTGTTGCTCCACAAAGACGTAACCACAAAAACATAACCACAAAGACATAACCACAGAGGGGCAAAGCTGGTTTCAGTTTGTTTTTCTCCCAAGTAGATGTTTGTGTGACCCATGCACATGGTCGTAACTAGCAATGAGGACACCAAGGTCGTGTCCTCGGTTGTTTTTTTTGCAGTATAAATGCTGATGCTCATGTAAAAATTCTGGTAAAATACAAAATACTACTTAATTTTCTCTGTTGGTTTGCTGTGTAACATATTTGGAGATTGAATAGTACATACCAAGCAGTCATATACATACTGGCAGCTATAGCTTGAAACCCAAGTTTGACCTCAATAAAATGTCACCTCTGGTTATGGCCCTGTCCGTGCACAATCATAGTGTTTTCTTTTTATCGAAAATGCATGCAGATATAAAAAGCTGTGCCTTTTTCTACTTAAATTCCAGAGTTATGGCAAAGATACCAGCCTACACATGCCCACTGAAACTCAGCTAGTGTTTGAGACAGCTTTTCTTCTCATTACACATTGTTTTGATCTGAAATGCCCATTGAAACTCAGCTAGCTAGTGTTTGAGACAGCTTTCTTCTCAGAAGTGGGCCACTCCATTTAGAGTAGGTAATTTGGCTTTGGAACCAACATGCAAAGAATATTATAGAATCTGACAGCAAGACAGTTAAAGATGTACATTTTATAAACAGGTACAGTATTTTGCTACTGTATACCAAATGATGTTCAATGGCAATGCAGGCAGACAATGGTACTGCGATTATGCAGCAGTTCTGTACCAAGGGACAATTGTACCACACAGACAGCTACATTGGTAGGAGGCTGCCATTGAGAGAATGGCACCATAGTTGTAACACAGTGATTAAATCAATGGTATCACAATGGCATGAGCCAATGCACACTGATTAATGACTAACTGATTAATCACACCTGTGGTCTTGGATCAATTACAAATGACTAACTGATTAATCACACCTGTGGTCTTGGATCAATTACAAAATAATTGATTGATTAATCAAAAAAACAATGTTCTTAAAATGCATCTTGAAAAATGGTGGAGGGTACTTCTAAAGACCTTGGCAAAAGGTTGGAAGGTATACCGAATATTTCACAATATCTCAGAATACAGAAAAAGAGACTGAACTTGCAACACTTGCTCATCGATGCTTTCCTTTCACAGCAGTATTGCAAGTTTATTGTATCATATTAGTCGCAAGTAAGCTCCTTTTTCTTTTTATTGAACTTGTTTCTTTTAAACCATATCAGAAAATTAACAGTTATATTGTACTTTTTCTTCAGCTAACTAAAATAAAATAGCACACAGTAAGTTACCTTTGTCAGTCTGAAACTAGAAAGCTTATGGTTTACCAAAAAACAGATCTGTTAAATCCAGTATTCTACACTGGTAATTTACAGTAATATATACACTCTTGATGTACTTTTAATCTGTTTCTTTTAGACATGGCATTCGGCGGAAGGCTCAAGTACAGCTCAAAAGAAAATGTCAGAACATGTCACTAAAAGTGATTACTTGTAATTGTCTTTCAAAACAATTTCATGTCACTAGCAAACAGGTGTGATTAATCGAATTATCATCAATAGACAATGTCAAGATTATAACCCCTAGATAATATATTAGAATCTGGATTATATTTCTGAAAGAAATGTAATTATTTATTCTGATTCAGTTCTGCATGAATCTGGTCCATTACGTTCTGGAGTGTAGAACATATGTTTAAAAAAGACAGGAGAAACTCTTTCCTGTGTTGTACAAGGTTTTAAATCCCAGCCCTTAGGATATCAGGGAAACAAAACAATATGTTTAATAACAGCTTGACAAACAAAGAAAAGAAACACTCATTCAACTCCAATTGTTCCAAGTTGGCAAACTATTGTGATACTCGTCCCCTCTTGGCAATGACACATATTATCTTTAAGCTTTGGATTTGGCAGATGCATTAGCAGATCATATCATTGCCATATGTGTGTGAAACAGCATCCAGACATGTTGAGAGCACAGTCACTGTGCGGCACTATTAGAACATCAGCAATTAGAGATGGACAAACAGAGACACTTTCAGAACATCAGCAATGTTAAAGATGGACAGAGACACTTTTAGAACATCAGCAATGTTAGAGAGCGACACACAGAGACACTGTTCGCTCCAGTGAGGCCCGTCCCCTACAGCTGCCTATTGTCCGGGTCAGAATCTTATAACACAGTGCACAAGCAAATTAGTTTTTAATGATCTAGAGCAGTGGTTTGCATCCCTTCTGTCTGGAGGTTTCAGCTCACGTACCCCTTTACAATATTCACCCCAGCTAACAAAATTACGTTGCTGCAACGTAACAAGCACGTTGAAGTTTAGTCGTAGCAACGTTGTAAAAAAACATTGTAACTACGTTCAAATGAAGGAAGCTGGAATGTTGCCATGACGTTGTAATCCAATGTTATTGCGACTTTTCTACAACCATGTGAGGACATGAGACATTTTCACAACCTTCTGAGGACTTATTTATGACATTTCAGCAACCTTATTGTGACTTCTATATGACATTTTCACAACCTTGTAGGTACATTTTAAATAGTAATAAAAAAGAAAGAACAGTATCTAGTTTTTGTTAATACCTCAAAATTATTTAACCATGACAAATCGCTTTATTTAATAACATTTATGGATAACAATACATTAATCATAAAAATAAAATAAAAATAAACTTACCTCAGGATCTTGACGATCTCCTCCAGCTACAAGTCCGAGTTCTGTTTCACACACACAACTTACTCTAATATATAAAAAATTTAACAAACAAACATTCAAAAACACAAATATATACAACACATATGTAAATTAAATATATATTAAGAAATAAATAGCTATTGCCACAACGTTTAGTTGTGTTTATTTGTGTTCACAAGGTTGTGGGTTGGTTGGTGACAACGTTGTGACAACGTTAGAGGTGTTACTTGGTTCAAATAAACGTTGTGGCAACATTGCTACAACCACACTTGATAACGTTGTAGAAATGTTCTGTACAACTTATACACAACGTTGTGGTAAGGTTGTGGTCTGGTCGTGAAAAACGCAACATTGTCACAACGCTGTGATAACGTTATATATACAGTACTGTGCAAAAGTTTTAGGCAGGTGTGAAAAAATGCTGTAAAGTAAGAATGCTTTCAAAAATAGACATGTTAATAGATTATATTTATCAATTAACTAAATGCAAAGTGAGTGAACAGAAGAAAAATCTAAATCAAATCCATATTTGGTGTGACCACCCTTTGCCTTCAAAACAGCATCAAGCATCAATTCTTCTAGGTACACTTGCACACAGTTTTTGAAGGAACTTCGGCAGGTAGGTTGGCCCAAACATCTTGGAGAACTAACCACAGTTCTTTTCTGGATTTAGGCAGCCTCAGTTGCTTCTCTCTCTTCATGTAATCCCAGACAGACTCGCTGATGTTGAGATCAGGGCTCTGTGGGGCCATACCATCACTTCCAGGACTCCTTGTTCTTCTTTACGCTGAAGATAGTTCTTAATGACTTTCGCTGTATGTTTGGGGTCGTTGTCATGCTGCAGAATAAATTTGGGGCCAATCAGATGCCTCCCTGATGGTATTGCATGATGGATAAGTATCTGCCTGTACTTCTCAGCATTGAGGAGACCATTAATTCTGACCAAATCCCCAACTCCATTTGCAGAAATGCAGCCCCAAACTTGCAAGGAACCTCCACCATGCTTCACTGTTGCCTGCAGACACTCATTCGTGTACGCTGTCCAGCCCTTCGCTTAACAAACTGCCTTCTGCTACAGCCTAATATTTAAAATTTTGACTCATCAGTCCAGAGCACCTGCTGCCATTTTTCTGCACCCCAGTTCCTGTGTTTTCGTGCATAGTTGAGTCGCTTGGCCTTGTTTCCACGTCGGAGGTATGGCTTTTGGCGCAAGTCTTCCATGAAGGCCACTTCTGACCAGACTTCTCTGGACAGTAGATGGGTGTACCAGGGTCCCACTGTTTTCTGCCAGTTCTGAGCTGATGGCACTGCTGGACATTTTCGATTGCGAAGGGAAGTAAGCATGATGTGTCTTTCATCTGCTGCAGTAAGTTTCCTTGGCGACCACTGCGTCTCACGGTCCTCAACGTTGCCCGTTTCTTTGTGCTTCTTCACTCACTTTGCATTTAGTTAATTGATAAATATAATCTATTAACATGTCTATTTTGAAAGCATTCTTACTTTACAGCATTTTTCACACCTGCCTAAAACTTTTGCACAGTACTGTATATATATATATATATATATATATATATATATATATATATATATATATATATATATATATATATATATATTTACTTGGTTTAAATAAATGTTGTGGCAATAGCTATTGCATTACATTTATTTGTGTTTTCAGTTTTATTATTATTGTAGTATTCAAGCCTATAGCTCTTATTCTTGAAAAATACAGCATTAGTTTGGTTTACTAGCTTGATTCTAATTGGTCCTAAAGTGTTCCATTGCACCCGCCTCGAGGAGCATCAACTGAAGATGCTCGCGCACCTGTCAGAGCTTAGTAGTGTGAAGGAGAATAAGAGTGAGCGGAGAGATCATTTATAAATTGTATTATTTGTATAGCTATATTTGTATATTTTATTTCTTAATATATATTTAATTTACATGTGTGTTGTAAATATATTTGTGTTTTTGAATGTTTGTTTGTTAAATTTGTTATATATTAGAGTAAGTTGTGTGTGTGAAACAGAACTCGGGCTTGTAGCTGGAGGAGATCGTCGAGATCCTGAGGTAAGTTTATTTTTATTTTATTTTTATGATTAATATATTGTTATCAATAAATGTTATTAAATAAAGCAATTTGTCATGCTTAAATAATTTTGAGGTATTAACAAATGGGGTTTTATCGTCCGATATTTAAAGACTTTCAATTTGGTCTCACTCAAAGGGGACATTTAATTAAGGTTCACAATGTCCATATACTGTATGAATTTCTAATACAGCTAAAAGCAAATAGAATACGCGTTTCGACTGCCATTCATAGTTAGCTACGAATGTACAGTAGCAATGCGACCTAGCTATAGCTGTACTGAATGTCAGTGTGGCTACGTTAGTTAAATTAAGTTATTTGTATTGTCATTTCATTTATTGTAATATAATCTCACGTGTAATAATGTTTAAATCCTCAACAAACTGACTTAATTTAGCTATCGGTGTGTGAGAAGGATTTTGACCCCAAGTATATTCTGTTTATTTCTTTTTTATAGGTGGTATGACCATTAACAAGGCAAAATTAAGACATATCACAGCAGATTTTGATTTTGTCTTGCAGGGTCATGTACAATGACCATAAAACATACAAAGGAGGATGATGTAGAAGTGGAGATTGCGGAATTTCTGAAGCACGCACCCAACAAACCAGGAGGTTCCCGCTACAAAGATCAGGTAAATAGTCACAAAAGTAGCTAAATTAATATTGATAATGTTTATCATAATACGGTAATATTAAGAAGAATAAATTGAAAGTATAACAGTGACCACAATTATGTTAGAATGTTTTTGTTGGGTGCATGATTAAATAAAGGTCAGTATGTTTATTTGGTAGTTGGGTGGCACGGTGGCGTGGTGGTTAGCTCTGCATGCTGTTCAGGTTGATTGGTCACTCTAATTTGCCCTCTGTGTGTGTGAGAGTGTGTGTGTGTGTGTGTGTGTGTGTGCCCTGCGATGGACTGGTGTCCTGTCTAGGGTGTCCTGCCTTGGTGTCCTGCCTTGCACCGTGTCTGCCGGTTTAGGCTCCAGCTCACCACGACCCTCTTAAGGAATAAGTGGTTATGATAATGGATGGATGGTTACGTAGGCACTAAACGTGCCAATGAGAGTACAATAGAATAACTAATTTAAATGATTAACGTAATGCAATGAGGTGATTGTTAATAATTGCTTAATAGGTAGTTTAATAAGGGCGCTATATCGGCATCTTGCGGTGCCGAAATACAGCTTAAAAAAACAAGTCTCGAAAAACGCAGGGTCCTAAATATAATTTAATATTGATGTTGTTATCTTTTATTCTGTTTTCCCAGAGACGCAACACTACAGATAACATGGACGAGGAGAACATGGGAGATGTCTGATTGTTTTGTTTTGGTGCAAATTTGTTTTGTTTAAAATAAAAATGTGACAATGGCTCACTGTGCGTCATGACAAAACCTTGTATGTCATTTTTTGCCACTTTTTTAATTAATAGAAGGCTCTCATCTATTCTTCAGTCTGTAAATGTCTCAACAACTAATAACGTTGTTTCAAACACCAAGTGAGTTAACCTTATGTCAAATGGGTAGTACAAAACCTTGTATGTCAACACTGATGTCAATTACCAGGCTGGGTTCCATGTGCTATTTACAAGTTTAAGTTGAGGCAAGAGGTTTTTTTCAATGTTTGAATTAATTCCTTATTCCTTATATTTAATGGTAAAGTTTATATTTTGATTAGTAACTCTTTTTGAGTTCAGGCTTATTGGGAGATACAAGGTTTTGACGTCAATCTTAAATTATACATTTTTTTGCCGTTTCAGAGGCAAAATGTAATTTCTTAATTTCACAATGTTGTAACAATTTTGATTAAATACAGTTGTTTTTACATTGTTTTTACATTTGTACATATGTGTTTAATGTTTACAATGTTGTAAATACGAAGTTGTAGATAAGTTGTCAGAACATTCTACTCACGTTTTCATAACATAATTTCAGAACGTTGTAAGTACATAAATACAACGTTGTGGTTATGTTGTCAGAACATTCTACTCACGTTGTCACAACGTCGGGTACAACGTTGTAGTGACATACTGTATCTGGGAGTCCACAAATTTACGTTGTAACAACGTAGTTTTACAACGTTGCCAAAACATAAAAGGAATGTTGTGACAACGTTGTGACAACATTAAATTGTTAGCTGGGTATATATATATATATATATATATATATATATATATATATATATATATATATATATATATATATATATATATATATATATAATATCTAATATCTATCTGTGACAATGTTGCGTTTTTCACTACCAGACCACAACCTTAACACAACGTTGTGTATAAGTTGTACAGAACATTTCTACAACGTTATCAAGTGTGGTTGTAGCAATGTTGCCACAACGTTTATTTGAACCAAGTAACACCTCTAACGTTGTAACAACGTTGTGTTGGCACCAACCAACCAACAACCTTACTGCAACGTTGTGAGGATGTTGTGTGTTAGCTGGGACTCTACTGAATGGTACCACAGTTGCAATAAAAGCAAGAAAAATCTTATTTACAATATATTTTCTCTTTATTTAATATATAATGTATGTCACAATAGTTTGGGACTGACACACTACTGGTTTAGGACAGAATAAAACAATACCTCTTAAAACTTAAAGTCTCTGGGGGTGGGTTGCACCAATCGGAATGCAAGTCCAAGTCTTAAAAGTCGGTCTTAAACTCCAAGACAGACTTAAATATTTGAATTACGCCTGTTGCACCAATCAACAATTTAGCATGGCTTAACTACGTCCAATGATACACAGGATAATCTGGATGCATGGCCCTAACTAGCTATGAGGACACCAAGGTTGTCTCCTCGGTTGTTTTTTTGCATCATAAATGCTGATGCTCATGTAAAAATTCTGGTAAAGTACAAAAGACTCCTTTTCGCTGCTGGTTTGCCGTGTAATATAGATTTGGTGGTTGAATAGTATATACCAAGCAGTCATATACAGTGCCTATAGAAAGTCTACACCCCCTTGAACTTTTTTCACATTTTGTTGTGTCAGTGCCTCAGAGTTTCATGCATTTAAATGAGGATTTTTTTCCACTTATCTACACACCATACTCCACACTGTTAAGGGGAAAAAAAGTTTTTATTGAGAAAAAAATTATATATTAAAAATACAAAACTGAAAGATCATAATTGGATAAGTCTCCACCCCCCTGAGTTAATACTTGGTGGAAGTACCTTTGGCAGCAATTACAGCTGTGAGTCTGTTGGGATAGGTCTCTACAACTTTGCACACCTAGATTTGGCAATATTTGACCATTCTTCTTTACAAAACTGTTAACCCTTTGCAGTCCATTTATTAAGTGCGCGCCAGGCGTGTCAGGTCCAATTTATTTTCACACGCGCAGTTAATTTTAGACACGCTGTTTAAAAGTATTTTTTTCCACAGTCAAACTGGTTTAAAAGGCCCTGCATATCAACAAAGCACTCGCTAGGCATCTCCAGCCCCGCCCCACCCTTTCGTTTGCTATCGCTTTCACATATGCTAAGAAATAAATAAAAATAATAATAGTCGTACATACCGATCAATAATCTCCTGATCACTCATTTTATCACCAAACTCCTCAATAATGCAATCCAAGTCATTATTTTATTACTATAACATCTCAAAAAATCTCTGCAAATGTCCGTGATAGTCTCTGTGCGCTGATACAGTAACAGCCAGCTTGTTTCCTTATGACCGCCCCTATGTGATGCCAGGGGCAAGTATGACTATTCATGAGATACGCCAGAGGGCAGCAGGTTTTCCTCAAGGACTTCTCTGTACTTTGCTCCATTCATTTTCCCTTCTATCCTGACAAGTGCCCCAGTCCCTACCGATGAGAAACATCCCTATATGATGGGCTGTGTTGGATTTGTGCCAAACATAATGCTTTGCATTTAGGCCAAAAATTTCAATTTTAGTTTCGTCAGACCACAAAACTTTTTGCCACATGGCTACAGACTCTCCTGAGTGTTTTTTTGCATACTTCAAAACGGAATTCAAGGTTGGCTTTCTTGAGAAATGGCTTCCTTCTTGCCACCCTATCATACAGGCCAGATTTGTGGAGTGCTTGGGATATTGTTGTCAAGTGAACACTTTGACCAATCTTGGCCATAAAAGCCTGTAGCTCTTGCAAAGTTGCCATTGGCCTCTTGGTAGCCTCTCTGATCAGTCTTCTTCTTGCTCGGTCATCCAGTTTGGAGGGACGGCCTGATCTAGGCAGGGTCTTGGTAGTGCCATACACCTTCCACTTCTTAATAATCGTCTTGACCATGCTCCAAGGAATATTCAAGGCCTTTGATATTTTTTTATACCCATCCCCTGATCTGTGCCTTTCAACAACTTTGTCCCAGAGTTGTTTTGAAAGCACCTTGGTGCTCATGGTTGAGTCTTTGCTTTGAAATGCACTACCCAGCAGAGGGAACCTACAGGAACTGCTGGATTTATCCTGAAGTCATATGAATCACTACAATTTAACACAGGTGGAGGCCACTTAACTTGGTACCACCCTAATGAAGAATGCAATAGTACCACCCTAATGAAGAATGCAATAGTACCACCCTAATGAAGAATGTAATAGTACCACCCTAATGAAGAATGCAACAGCACCAGCTTTAACATTTCAGCATTTACTGTACTGTAGGAACAGTATAGAGCAGATCAATTTGAACAACAGTAAATCTACAGTAGTACAGCTTTTATTAAGAGATGCTGATGAAGAAGACTTAGAAGGGAAAATACAATCCAAGCTAAAAATTGAGGTACAGATAGGGGGGTTGAAAACAACAGCACACTGCAGGCTGCTCTCACCAGAATTTCACTTCAGCCTCTTTTCATCTTCCACTGCAGTGAGCTGGAGTATACTGTGCATGTGTCCTTGAATGTGTAAAACCAAACAGCAATAAAATAGCCAGGGCCGGATTAACCTATACGCAGATTACGCTATAGAGTAGGGCCCCCAGCAGAATTGGGGCCCATGTGAGGTCGACGGTTTTGGGACATTTTACAAAAACTGCATGTGGGCAGCTGGGCCCACACTCACAGGAAGAGAAGCACACAGAAACTTTGCTTTCAGTTCATTTTTTTATTTTATGATGGCTAGGCATTCCTTTTTGATTACAGCATACCTGGGCTGTGTTCAATAGGCAGAGCACTCTGCCTAACATAAATTAGCATTAATTGAACAGTGTGTTACGAAGACAGAACTTTCAAGATGGTAGAAAAAACAGCACTAATGCTGTTTTTGGATGAATTTATGTAAGACTGTGCAGAAAATCTGCTGTTTAATGCCTCTATTGCACTTGCATTGAGAGCCAACACCATGGTTTTAGTAGCAGTGAATTCAAGCACATGCAAGAGTCCTGTATGGATTGAAAACTACATTGAGACCATTGTTCCTCAGTACTGTGATGTTTTATTTACAGGTGGCTACAGTGCGGTTTACACTTGCAATTAAGATGTTTCTATTGTATGTAAGTGTTTTTGTACAAAATAGAACAATTTGTTTTTTCAACAATTATTCAACCCAGTAACATTTTTATACAACAAATCAAATAAAACTATTTCTTCAACAATTCTTGAAATACATCTGCAATTACTTTAGCAGTTAATTTCTTTGTTTTGCAATCTTCTGCATTGCCATGAGCTCCTGCATCTGCCTTTTCTGTTCCTCTGCAAAGTCTTACTACTGTTTTGTTTTTTTTCTCTCCAATATGATTCGCAACACAGCAAGTTCAGTTCGCAGTTTGGACCCCCTTACTACAACAGTGTGCTGCCTTCCAGGAGCCTCTGTCAAGAACATCACTGAGAACGTGGACATGCTCCTAGAACGAACAGGAGACGACCCGGTAGTAGTAGTCCACATTGGTACAAACAACATTGGAAGAGACAGGTCAAGATCCCTGCAAAACAAATTCAGAGAGCTAGGAAGGAAATTAAAAGACAAGACCAAAACTGTGGTATTTTCTGGGATACTGCCGGCACCTTGCAATGGACCATATGGACAGCTGGAAATACAAAATCAAAATGCATGGCTGAAATCGTGGTGCACACAGGAAGGCTTCACCTTTCTTGAACATTGGAGCACATTCTACAACAAGGACTATCTATATAGATGGGACGGACTGCACTTAAACAGAAAGGGAACCAATCTACTCAAAGGATTCTTGAGGAGGTCCAGAAGCATTTAAACTAGAAAGGAAGGGGGGAGAAAACAAAAAAACAGAAGGGAGACCACATCAAAACAAGGGCAACAACTCAGGTAAGACAACTATTAAATGTATTTATCTTAATGCTAGAAGTCTCAGAAACACAATGTTAGAACTTGAAGCTACTGCACTAACAAGTAACTACGATGTGATAGGTGTTACAGAAACTTGGTTGTCTGAGAGTGATGGAGACGAAAATAATATTAGTGGGTACACACTGTATAGGAAAGACAGGCAGGACAGAAGAGGCGAAGGGGTAGCACTATACATAAGAAATAGTCTTGAAACCCAGGTGTAAATCAGGACAAAGAAAACAATGCAGAATCAATATAGGTCAGAATAATGGACAAAAATTCAAAGGGCATAATAAAAGGAGCATGCTATAGACCACCAAATTCGCTGAGCAAAATAATCTGTTATACAATGACATTCGAAATGCGTGTAGAAAAGGAGGTGCCATACTAATGTGGGATTTCAACTTCCCCCGTATAAAATGAGAGAACCCGGATGAAATTGAAATGGTGGAAATGACAAATGACTGCTTCCTAACACAATTTGTCAAGGCACCGACTAGAGGGGAGGCATGCCTTGATTTAGTCTTTTCAAATAATGAAGACAGAATAACTAAAACAGAGGTCAGACAGCAATTGGCACACTCAGACCACAACATGGTCTCATTTGAAGTGATTTTTAAAATCCCAAAAGTAATGACTAAAGCTAAGGTTTACAATTTTAGAAAAGCAAACTATGACGGTATGAAACAGAGACTAACAGAAGTAGATTGAAGCAAAATAGAGAAAACATCCACAGAAAAAGGATGGCTGTTTTTTAAAAATGTAGTACTAGATGTGCAAAACAATTACATCCCAAAAGTAGACAAATCTAAATCTAAAACAAAATGGCCAAAATGGTTTAATAGATCAATTAAAAAAAATATTTAGCGAAAAAAGGCACTTTATAGATCGTTTAAAAGGGACCAAAAACAAAGTACACAGAAAGGGTACTTGGAACTGCAAACACAAGTCAAAAAGGAAGTTAGAAAGGCCAAGAGAGAGATAGAAATCAATATTGCTAAGGGGGCTAAAACCAATTCCAAAATGTTTTGCCAATATTATAACAGCAAGAGAACATTCAAAGAGGAGGTTAAATGTCTAAGAGACACAAATGGCAAAATCATAGATGAAGAAAAAAAAAAGCAAATATATTAAATGATTACTTTTCACAGGTTTTTATAAAGGAGGACACGGACAACATGCCCCACATGTCGACCTGTTCCTATCCAATTTTAAATAACTTTAGCATAACAAAGGCAGAAGTGTTAAAGGGACTAAGAACTCTTAAAATAAACAAATCCCCTGGGCTGGATGAAATCCTCCCAATAGTACTCAAAGAAATGAAAGAAGTTATTTACAAACCGCTAACCAAGATCATGCAACAGTCTTTTGACACAGGGGTTGTACCGACAGACTGGAAAATAGCAAACGTAATACCGATCCACAAAAAGGGAGACAAAACCGAACCAGGTAACTACAGACCAATAAGCCTGACTTCTATTATATGGAAACTTATGGAAACTATAATAAGATCCAAAATGGAAAATTACCTATATGGTAACAATATCCTGGGAGACAGTCAGCATGGTTTTAGGAAAGGGAGATCGAGTCTAACTAACCTACTTGACTTTTTTGAGGATACAACATCGACAATGGATAATTGCAAAGCATACGACATGGTTTATTTAGGGTTCCAGAAAGTTTTTGACAAAGTCCCGCATAAAAGATTAATTCTCAAACTGAACGCAGTAGGGATTCAAGGAAATGCATGCACATGGATTAGGGAGTGGTTAACATGTAGAACACAGAAAGTACTGATTAGAGGAAAAACCTCAAAATGGAGCGAGGTAACCAGTGGTGTACCACAGGGATCAGTATTAGGTCCTCTGCTATTCCTAATCTACATTAATGATTTAGATTCTGGTATATTGAGCAAACTCATTAAATTTGCAGATGACACAAAAATAGGAGGAGTGGCAAACACTGTTGCAGCAGCAAAGGTCATTCAAAATGATATAGACAGCATTCAGAACTGGGCAGACACATGTCCCTTTGATGTTTATTGGAGATATTCTAGACTCTTTCCTGATGGCTTGTGCTAAGGGTTCAAGTGAGAGAGCAAACAGAAGAGGGGACAGTGGGCACCCCTGTCTAGTCCCTTTCTCTAGAGGGAATGGACGAGCACGGGAGTGTTGTATAATGTTTTAATCATATTAATAAAGTCAAGGCCAAATCCAAAGTGTCGAAGAACCGCCCATAAGTAATCCCATTCCACTTGATCAAAAGCCTTCTCGGCATCCAAAGAAAACACAGCAGAAGGTTCATGATCAGATTCAGCAGCGGCAACTATGTGGAGTAAATGTCTAATGTTATCTGAGGCCAAACGGCCTTTCAGAAATCCAGTTTGATCAAAACCAATCAGAGTGCCTACAACAGTTTCTAATCTTGCAGTCAGAGCTTTGGCATATAATTTAAGATCAGTGTTAATGAGGCTTATGGGCCGGCACAATGCGGTTTCTAGAGGGTCTTTACCTTTTTTAATAGGGAGAGATATCAATGCTGTCTTCTGGTCTCTGTGGAACGAGCCTGTTTTCAGAGCGTAATTAAATGAGTCTCTAATGAGGGGGGCGACCGTGTCCCAAGTTACCACCAGGAGTTCAGGTGTAAGTCCATCCAGCCCTGGAGCTTTATTTTTTTGCATAGATAAAAGGGCCATATATAAACTTTGTTCATTGGAGAGTTTGGGCAAGTTTAGGTCTTCCATGAAAGCTGCAAAAGCAGTGTCCTCCATATTGCATTAAGAGCTGTACAGTCGAGAGTAATAAGTTCTAAAAGTGTCACTAATTATTTTGGGATCTGAAGAGATTAACCCTGATTCTGTTTTAATATCTGAAATAGTGGCTTGAGATTCATATTTTTCATATTTTTCAGTTTTGAAACAAGGAGCTTGCTTGCTTTTTTCTCCTTCCAAATAATATTTTTCTCTAATGCGGTGCATTATGAATTCTGCTATGGCTATCAATAACGTGTTGAGTTCCTTTACGAGTAATGACAAGCTTCCTGCTGCTTTATCAGAGAATTTGATTTTTTGTTCATTTTCAATTACCATAATTTGTTTCTCTAATGCAGATATTTTTTTATTCCTAGACGAATTCAAATGTGAGGCAAAGGCAGTTCAATTTCCTCTTAAGAAACATTTCGTCACCTCCCATAAAATTTGTGGATTAGCGGCCGAACCTGAATTAAACTGCAGAAATTCTTTTACCTGATATTAAGCTGCTCTATGAATGCTGTGTTCCTACGCAAAGTTGTGTTAAAGCACCATCTAGTGGAGCGCTTCCCAGTCTTGGCGTTGACTAAACAATGATATAAAACAGGGCCATGGTCAGAAATACAAATAGGAAGAAGTTCCGTAACGAAAATGCACTTTAAGAAAGCGGGGGATACAAATAGATAATCAATACGAGAATATGTTTTATGTCTACATGAAAAAAACGTGTAATCCTTTTCATTAGGGTGGTTGTGATGTCAAAGGGGTTTCGGTCTGTTATTCAGCCTCCCGACAGTAGAAGGCATCAAACCAACTCGGGACTTCCTTACCAAGGTCTCGTGACCATGACGAAAGTCATCTTTATGAGGGGCGGCACCTTGGTGAGGGGCGGAAGTACGAGTATGTCAATTCCAGCCACTGGAGTCAAGTGAGTTATAAGGACATTTGTCAGTTGGGGATTGGTGTTCCACTGACTACAGGGGCGGGGCGTTGCATACTAAAGGGAACGTACTACTGTGTTCGGGGTTGGTCCTAGAAAGCATAGGCGGAGGGAGAGACGAAGAATTTGGCTTGTTTGTTTTCATTTTGTCAGCACGGGGGCGGAATACTCACTTACATTTTCTTTTCTGTTTTATCCCCTTTTTATGTCCGGGGTCACCGTGAAGAGGACTAAGGAAGTTTCCGAACCCTTCTTTTTACCATTATTCCAGCACCCCCTCCCTCACGCCATTCTTTTTTGTTTTGTTTTACTTTTATCGTGTAACGAATAATATTAATAAAAACTTTTATTTTGTTACACGCAAATTACTGTCTGGACATTCCATTGTTACTCACATGCCTCACAGTGGTGTATGCGCCATGCATCTTTAACATTCAACTTGTGTATAAAATTGTTTAAATCCCATGAGGGTGTGTTTTTCGAGCCTGAGGATTGTGCAGCTTTACGAGATCTATCTAACTGAACATTACAGACCGCATTAAAATCACCACCTACCACCAGCTGGTATCCAGCTATGTTCAACAGCGTGTCAGCAGTATTAGTTAGGAATTGTTTGTCATACTCAGTAGGAGCATAAATAGAGGAGAAACACACTTTTGCATTATTAAGAGTAGCACGTAAATAAGCAAAACGACCTGCATCATCACTTCCAGAACCTTCTATGGTTATATGCAGTTTCCTGTCTACAAGCACCAAAACACCTTTGGTTTTATTTGGTGCACAAGAATAGGCTGCTATTCGAAAGAATTTATTCTGAAAACGATGTATATCAGTAACTTTTAGATGGATTTCTTGGATTAGGGCTATTGAAACTTTTTTGCAACAAAGAAATTCAAGACATTTTGTGCGTTTTATAGGGGAGTTAAGACCTTGCACATTCCATGTTATAATATTAATATTAGTCACCATCAGTTTGTATAAGAACAACTACTCGGAAAATATCCCAGTACCAAGCATAAACATAGGGCATATCCCTATGCAAAGTAGAGCAGGTACATAAGCATGAGAGTGAAGAGTGACATTGAATACATAGAAAACAAGTCTGATTGTGCAAGCTCTGAGCAAAGAAACAAAACAAACAAACCAACAGAAAAAATATTGACAGATATTCTACAATCGTGAACACATTCAACCGCAAGAGAATGCAGCTAGCCTTACTCTCTGGTTGAGACAACAACACAAATTTTGACACTGACCACAACGCAGGTCTGTGTGGCTCACCAATCGCTAAAGTTAGGCATCCTGAACCATTACTAGCTAACTACCCTGTGTGAAAAATAAAAGAGGCTTTGCGATTTAAAAACCGCTATGAGAAATAAGTGCCTTTACGCTGAAAACAAAACAAAAAATAAAAGGCAGGGATGTGGTCCATAGCATATAAGTATTTTACCAAAGAAATCAGACAGAAAATATCGTTACTGTAGATCCATCAAATCGAAGTAAGTACGCGTAAAGTTCAGTTCACCGAGGTATGTTCCAGTGCATCGTCGACAGACAACACTTCAAAATCAAGCCTTGTGCTGTGATGTTGTTCGCTGATCAGGTCAGTAGAACTTGCCATGGGCATTGAATCTTCGGAGGTCTCCATGTGCGCCAAAAAATCCTCTGCTTCTTTCACGGATTGAAAAACATAGGGCCTGCCTTGTCTGTTGACTTTGAGAGCCGCCGGGTAGATCAGAAAGGATTGTAGCCCCTTAGCGTGCATTGCTTTCCGCACCGGGGCAATGGCTCTTCTTTTCTGCGCGGTGTCCTTGCTGTAATCTGGAAAAATCAGGAGGGTTGCCGATCCATGTTTCATCTCAGCTCTGAGCTTTCTCGCCCCTTGCAGAATTTTTTGCCTGTCGGTGTAGCGTAGGAGACAAAAAATTAGAGTACGTGGGCATCTCTGATCTGAATCCTTGTTAGCGTATATGCGGTGGGCACGTTTTATTTCAAGAACACAGTCCTTCAGTGCTGGTATCCACCTTGGAAGGTTTTGCTGTAGAAACAGGATCGGAGTTGTACCTTCTGCAGTTTCTGGGAGCCCAACCAGTCGCAAGTTATTCCTTTGATTTCTGTCTTCGAATTCTGCCAACTTATTACGGAGCGCTTCTAATCCTTGCACATTGGCCTTTCTAACTTCCTTTTTGACTTGTGTTTGCAGTTCCAAGTACTCTTTCTGTGTACTTTGTTTTTGGTCCCTTGTAAACGCCTTTTTTCGCTGAATATTTTTTTAATTGATCTATTAAATCATTTTGGCCATTTTGTTTTATATTTAGATTTGTCTACTTTTGGGATGTAATTGTTTTGCGCATCTAGTACTAGTACGGCTTATTTTTCCACCTGAGATTGCCACCACAAACCTTCGACCAGATATTGTCTTGTGGTCTGGATCAGCACGCCTTGTTCACCTGGTGGAGTTAACAGTGCCATGGGAGGATGCTGTAGATGAGGCGTATGAGAGGAAGAAACTGCGGTATGCTCAACTAGCCACTGAAGCGGAACAGCGAGGATGGAGAGTCTGGGTTTACCCAGTGGAAGTGGGATGTCGAGGATTTGTGGCACACTCTACAACCCGGTTTCTCAGAGATGTCGGATTCAATGGCCAAGAGTTGCGTCGCACAGTGAAGAACTTATCTGAAGCAGCAGAGAGGAGCAGCAACTGGCTGTGGTTGAGATGGAAAGATTCTGGCTGGGGATCTCAAGCACAATAGAAAGAAAGAAAGGCTGATATACAGGTAAGTAAGCTGGGCTGAGTTGAGTGGGGACGGAGGGGGTGATGCTGGGACGCCAGAATCACCGTCGAGCCCTCTTGAGGTGTCGTGGGCTGGTCGACGAAACACCGAGGATGGAAGGTGCCCACTTGAAGACCCCAGAGATGTACCCTACTTAGCTCAATCCAGACGGTTGTCATGCTGATGTGCTGGGGAGACCGCACTATGGTTGATCCCGGAGCCAGCATCGCAGCCGTTGTGTGTGCTGATGCGCTAGGGAGGCAAAATAAGCTGATCCCTGGAGCCAGCATTACACTTCAGCCATCGACACCAGACAGAAGGATATCTACATCATCATATGGAAGGAAGCGCAAATGGATGGAGACACATATGGATCACATTAGTTTACTGTGAAGCTACGTCTTAGTTGGTGCTTATCTTGGCGAGAGCCAAGTTCAAATCAGCATGAAGTTTTAACATCTACTTTCATGTAATGGAAATCATGAAGATCTGGATACGTCCAGTGACTGCTGTGAATAGTGCAGCTGGCAACAAGGGAAAGACCTCGTGACAGCCTGGAGAGACAGCTGACTGGAGGAAAGAGACCCCATTGGGGCTGGCAAGGGTTAGCTACCCTTGTCGGCAGTATCCAGCTCTGTGTTTACAGGATGCTGGAGACACCCACCCAAGGCTTCAAAGAAATTAAACAGAAAAATACCCTAGAGTCTGCGAGGCGGGGCGGAAGATGACTCAACGTTGGACAACACGGTTAAGGACTTAGGAACGGAAACGGATATGAGTATGGAGTGTACTTCACAAAAGACTAGTTCAAGATCTGCAGTTAGCAAAGACATGGAACTCCAGGTTTGTGTCTGCGGCTGGAGCAAGGCGACAACAGTCAGGGTTTGAAGATTCATCAAGGAGAATGAAATGCTTGAGGGAGAAGGGACAAGGGCCTCGCATTGATCAGTACTTCTTACGAAGTCAGTCAAGTCAGTCGAATGAAATCCAGCGACAGGAAGCAAACCACAGTTCGCAGGATATCAGCACCCCTGTCATAGATGTGAGGAGGACTTGCATGGACACAGTTAGTGATGAACCTAATGATCCTTGTGAACCGGGCAGACAAACCAGCGTAAGAGAGAAAAGAACCTCAACGGGCACAAGCCTGGAGTTAAATGGCCAAGAGCTTGTGAGAAAACTGCATGGGACACAGTAAACACAGATCTCTGCTTTGCATTGGAAAGGTTAAGTGGAACAGTTGAAAAGAAACTGGACAAATTTGGGGACATCATCTACGCATATGGAAGCGAGAGGTTTGGAGTTGAAAAAAGGAAGGAAAAAGTACAAACTATTCCTGGAAAGTCTAGACGGCAGCAGGAGACTGAACGCTTAGTTAGAGAAAGGAGACAGCTGAGGAAGCAATGGAGAAGAGCAGAAGAAAGTCAGAAGGAGGGACTCAATCTCTTACAAAGGGTCATAAAACATAAGCTTGCAACATTGCGCAGAGCTGAGCACCTACGGAAACGCTACAAAAGAAGGAGCGTCGCGAGAACTAACTTTATAAAGACCCATTCAAATTTGTAAAGAAGTTATTCACCAGTGAGAAGAATGGCACACTAAAAGCATCTAAGTTTGAGTTGGAGAGATATTTGGAGGAAAGCATACAGATTCAAAAGGCAGGAGCCTATGTCAATTCCTTCAGACATCCCACCTATCACTCCACCAGAATACCAAATGGAGGACTGTGCACCTAAGTGGAAAGAAGTAGAGCAAGCTGTGAAAAAAGCAAGGGCTTCATCATCTCCAGGGCCTAATGGAGTTCCGTACAGAGTGTACAAGAGTGCTTCAGGGGTTCTCACGAATCCTGTGGAAACTGATGAAAGTAGCATGGGAAAAACAGGTTGTACCAAGAGCATGGCGCCGAGCAGGTGGAGTCTTTATACCTAAAGAAAAAGATTCTAGCAGCATCAGTCAGTTTCGCCCTATTTCCCTATTAAACGTAGAAGGCAAGATTTTCTTCAGCATTATTGCTCAGAGATTGTCAACTTACCTATTAAAGAACTGCTTCATTGACACTTCAATACAAAAGCGGGCATTCCAGGTTTCCCAGGATGCTTAGAACACATCAATGTGATCTGGCAACAAATTCAATCAGCTAAAAAGGAGAGGAAGGAGCTCCATGTGACATTCCTGGATTTGGCTAATGCATATGGTTCAGTGCCACATGAACTTCTTTGGGCAGCATTTGATTTTTCAGTGTACCAATGACAATAACAAATCTAGTCAAAGCCTACTTTGGAGATTTGCAATTTAGTTTTCAACTTCAGAATTCAGCACTACATGGCAATGCCTAGAAGTTGGAATAATGGCAGGATGCACCATTTCTCCACTGGCTTTTACCATGGCAATGGAAGTAATCATTAGGGCATCAAAATGGGTAGTGGGAGGAGAGTGCTTGGCTTCTGGAATACGACTACCACCAATTCGAGCATACATGGATGACATGACAACCATGACTACAACAGTAGCCTGCACTAATCGGTTATTGGGCAAATTAACCAATAACATTGAATGGGCACGAATGCAATTCAAGCCCACTAAATCAAGGAGCATCTCTATAATTAAAGGTAGAATAGTAGATAAAACTTTCTTCATTAATGGTGAGGCAATACCAACAGTGTCTGAGAAGCCAGTGAAGAGCCTTGGGAGATGGTACGACGGGGATCTAAAGGACACAGTTCGTGTGGGAGAAGTTAGACAACAAGCTGTGGAAGGGTTGAAGAGCATAGACAGCAGCGCTTTACCAGGCAAACTAAAACTCTGGTGCTTTCAGTTTGGCCTACTGCCAAGGTTGCTGTGGCCACTGACTGTGTACGAGGTTTCTTTGACAACAGTAGAGAAGCTGGAAGCTTTAATCAGTTCACACATCAGGAAATGGTTGGGAGTTCCACGCTGCCTCAGCAGAGTGGGACTTTATGGTAAAGGAATACTGCAGCTACCTGTCTCGCTCTAACCGAGGAGTTTAAGTGCCAAGGTCCGACTGGAAATGACATTAGTAGAGTCACGCGACAAATGCGTAAGGGAGGCAGCACCTGTGTTGAAAACTGGAAGAAAGTGGGTGGCAAAGAAAGCTGTGGAGGATGCAAAGGCTGCCCTTCAAATTGGTGATATCATGGGGCAAGTTCAGCATGGAAGAGGGGGTCTTGGTCTCAGTTCAGCTCCTCCTACATGGCACAAGGCAGCCCCAGCGCAACGGAGGAAGCTTGTAGTCAACGAGGTGCAAAAGCAGGAGGAGAGGATGAGGTGTATAAAGGCCATTTCCCAGGGCAAGTAGGGAGAATGGATGAGATGGGAGAGTGTGGAACAACGCAAGTTTGGCTGGCAAGACCTATGGTCAATGGAACAGAGCAGGATCAGTTTCCTTATAAGGTCAACATATGATGTTCTCCCATCACCACAGAACCTAAACCTCTGGGTAGGAGAGGATCCCTCATGTCCTTTGTGTTCATCACCTGCAACATTAAGGCACATTTTGACAGGATGTAAGGTGGCTCTTAGCCAAGGATGGTTTACTTGGCGCCATGACCAGGTGCTGCAATGTTTGGCCTTAGCATTGGAAGACAAGCGTAACATGACCAATAAGTTGCCACCTGTTCCATCAAAACATTACACACAAAAGACAACATTTCTCTGCCCAGGAGAGCAACCACCAAGAAAAGGTGTTAAAACCAATCCTCGCCCAGGACAACTGGAAGCTGCTAGAGACTGGAAAATGCTGGCGGATGTTGGTCTACGGCTTATTTTTCCACCTGAGATTGCCACCACAAACCTTCGACCAGATATTGTCTTGTGGTCTGGATCAGCACGCCTTGTTCACCTGGTGGAGTTAACAGTGCCATGGGAGGATGCTGTAGATGAGGCGTATGAGAGGAAGAAACTGCGGTATGCTCAACTAGCCAGTGAAGCGGAACAGCGAGGATGGAGAGTCTGGGTTTACACAGTGGAAGTGGGATGTCGAGGATTTGTGGCACTCTACAACCCGGTTTCTCAGAGATGTCGGATTCAATGGCCAAGAGTTGCGTCGCACAGTGAAGAACTTATCTGAAGCAGCAGAGAGGAGCAGCAACTGGCTGTGGTTGAGACGGAAAGATTATGGCTGGGGATCTCAAGCACAATAGAAAGAAAGAAAGGCTGATATACAGGTAAGTAAGCTGGGCTGAGTTGAGTGGGGGACGGAGGGGGGTGATGCTGGGACGCCAGAATCACCGTCGAGCCCTCTTGAGGTGTCGTGGGCTAGTCGACGAAACACCGAGGATGGAAGGTGCCCACTTGAAGACCCCAGAGATGTACCCTACTTAGCTCAATCCAGATGGTTGTCATGCTGATGCGCTGGGGAGACCGCACTATGGTTGATCCCCGGAGCCAGCATCGCAGCCGTTGTGTGTGCTGATGCGCTAGGGAGGCAAAATAAGCTGATCCCTGGAGCCAGCATTACACTTCAGCCATCAACACCAGACAGAAGGATATCTACATCATCTTATGGAAGGAAGCGCAAATGGATGGAGACACATATGGATGACATTAGTTTACTGTGAAGCTACGTCTTAGTTGGTGCTTATCTTGGCGAGAGTCAAGTTCAAATCAGCATGAAGTTTTAACATCTACTTTCATGTAATGGAAATCAAATCTACATTTAAAAAAACAGCCATCCTTTTCTGTGGATGTTTTCTCTATTTTACTCCAATCTACTTCTGTTAGTCTCTGTTTCATACCGTCATAGTTTGCTTTTCTAAAATTGTAAACCTTAGCTTTAGTCATTACTTTTGGGGTTTTAAAAAATACTTCAAATGAGACCATGTTGTGGTCTGAGTTTGCCAATGGATCTCTGTCCTCTGTTTTAGTTATTCTGTCTTCATTATTTGAAAGACTAAATCAAGGCATACCTCCCCTCTAGTCGGTGCCTTGAGAAATTGCGTTAGGAAGCAGTCATTTGTCATTTACAACATTTCAATTTCGTCCGTCGTGCTCCCCACCGGGTTCTCCCATTTTATACAGGGGAAGTTGAAATCCACCATTAGTATGGCTTCTCCTTTTCTGCACGCATTTTGAATGTCATTGTATAACAGATTATTTTGCTCAGCGTCTGAATTTGGCGGTCTATAGCATGCTCCTATTATTCTGTCCTTTGAATTTCTGCAGCACTCTGGCAAGATATTGCTGAATCTGGAATCCTGGCTGGGTAGAATATTGTTCCTGACAGCATGCAACTCAGTGTTGATCAAAGTGACAGAGAACTTTGTTGGCTTGACCCCTTTAATGCAGGTTCCATTAGTGGCCCCTAGACCAGGCCGAGTGGGTTTTCTCCCTGTAGGTGATGAATGAACAGTGTAGTCCCTGCAGTGGTTACCTGGCCAGTCCTAACCAAGCTAAATAGCATCATCAATCCTGACAAACATTCTTTAAATTATACTTAGAATTACTTCAATAACTGTTGCCAGATCAGGCTCCAGATTGTCAGTAGACTGAAAGAAGTCAGATGTTGCTTTCACTAAACTTTTGTGATTGTGTTACATTACCACATGCAGCTGTTGTTTACTGTGCTATGGGATTCAACTGACAGACCCGAGGACGCTGTGCATTAGCTCACATAGCCAGAAACAAGGGTGACGAGCCTCTTTAAACTGGATTATCCAGTTTTCAAATCAACAAGAAGCTCTGTGCAGGATTTTTCTTTTTTAATGAAAAAGCTGCGATGGTCCAGTAAGTGGTGAAGACAGCGTCCTACTTTGCGGTCATTTGCAAATAAGCCAGACATTGGTTGTGGGTTGAGGCACTCAAAATTTGCGTGCATTTGCACATTTTTGTAAATTCATGGCACATTTCATACGACATTCGTGGCTATGTGCTGTTGCAACAGCAACTGTTCAAGCCTGAAAACACAACACCATCACAAAAGGTAAATGTTCCGTTGCAGCTTGCGGTACATAAGAACATAAGAAAGTTTACAAACGAGAGGAGGCCATTCAGCCCATCTTGCTCGTTTGGTTGTTAGTAGCTTATTGATCCCAGAATCTCATCAAGCAGCTTCTTGAAGGATCCCAGGGTGTCAGCTTCAACAACATTACTGGGGAGTTGGTTCCAGACCCTCACAATTCTCTGTGTAAAAAAGTGCCTCCTATTTTCTGTTCTGAATGCCCCTTTATCTAATCTCCATTTGTGACCCCTGGTCCTTGTTTCTTTTATCAGGTCAAAGAAGTCCCCTGGGTCGACATTGTCTATACCTTTTGGGATTTTGAATGTTTGAATCAGATCGCCGCGTAGTCTTCTTTGTTCAAGACTGAATAGATTCAATTCTTTTAGCCAGTCTGCATATGACATGCCTTTTAAACCCGGGATAATTCTGGTTGCTCTTCTTTGCACTCTTTCTGGAGCAGCAATATCCTTTTTGTAACGAGGTGACCAGAACTGAACACAATATTCTAGGTGAGGGCTTATTAATGCATTGTAAAGTTTTAACATTACTTCCCTTGATTTAAATTCAACACTCCTCACAATATATCCGAGCATCTTGTTGGCCTTTTTTATAGCTTCCCCACATTGTCTAGAGGAAGACATTTCTGAGTCAACATAAACTCCTAGGTCTTTTTCATAGTTCCCTTCTTCAATTTCAGTATCTCCCATATGATATTTATAATGCACATTTTTATTACCTGCATGCAATACTTTACACTTTTCTCTATTAAATTTCATTTGCCATGTATCTGCCCAGTTCTGAATGCTGTCTAGATCATTTTGAATGACCTTTGCTGCTGCTGCAATAGTGTTTGCCACTCCTCCTATTTTTGTGTCGTCTGCAAATTTAACGAGTTTGCTTACTATACCAGAATCTAAATCATTAATGTAGATTAGGCATCAGATAGGGGCGGTCATAAGGAAACAAGCTGGGTGTTACTGTATCAGCGCACAGAGACGGACATTTGCAAAGCTTTTTCGAGATGTTATAGCAATAAAATAATGACTTGGATTGCATTATTGATGAGTTTGGTGATAAAACGAGTCATCAGGAGACGATTGATCGGTATGTACGACTATTATTATTATTATTATTTATTTGTTTGCATATGTGAAAGCGATAGCGAACGAAAGGGTGGGGCGGGGCTGGAGATGCCTAGTGAGTGCTTTGTTGATATGCAGGGCCATTTAAACCCGTTTGACTGTGGAAAAATACTTTTAAACAGTGCGTCTAAAATTAACTGCGCGTGTGAAAATAAATTAGACCTGGCGAGCCTGACGCACAATTAATAAATGGACTGCAAAGGGTTAAGTAATTTGTATAGTTCAATTTACTACAATTATGGGGTAGCAGCTCAATCGTCTGAATTTTCAACAATAATCACAGCATTAGTATGTTTAAGCATTGAACAGATTCATCAATATTAATACATACTGCTCAACAATTCGAAATATCTCGGTGGGACCTCCAATTCGAGCCGTGGAGGATTACAGAGATATTTTCGATTGTCAAGATCTCGGTGGGACCTCCAATTAGAGCTGTGGGTACTATTGTAGGCATTTAATATATTCTTAAAAGCAATACATTAAAAGGACCTCCAAAAACTGTAGGGGATAAAGAGACCTTCGATTGTCAAGATCTCGGTGGGAACTCTACAATAACCAGTGTCCTATTATAATGTAGAAACCCGTTTTTAATATCGCTCTCTGAAAGCGATGGCGGATTTACACGTTACAACAAGCCAAAAATAGACCACATTTCAGACTGTTCAAAGTTCATAAATCGTGTTTGTTCAACATGAGCGAATGACTCAATACTGGGAATCTCTGCTTAGAAAGATGGCATTTATTAAGCATGCAACAAAATAAATTTGAAAATCACACAAAACAGTTACACAATTAATGTCATATTAAAAGCATTACAATGAGAACTAAGGTTTAAAACAACAATTTACCAAAGAAATATTAGTACATACTGACACAACAACAGGGGGTCACACAATACCTGAATAGATATTTAAGAGTATTGTTACCTAGCCTGGAAAGCAGTCACTTTCAGCGTTCTGTTACCTTGTGTTTCTCCGAGTGTCAGGGCCCCCAACCGTGATGGGTAAATACTGAGAGCTGAGGGCGCCAGGTGCAGTCTTGTAGTTTGTTTGAATCTGAGCAGTCAGGGGATATCTCAAGGGGATATATCTGCGGGATAGAGCAGGGGCGTAGAGCTGGGGCACAGAGCTAATGTTTAGTCGGCTTTTATACTTTTCAAACAAAGAGATTATTTGAATTTCCCGCTGCATGCTCTGATTGGCTATTTTGTAGTTGAATGGGCTTGAAACCTTGATTGATTGCTCCCCTTTCCTCCATGTGATTAGTTCATTATCATAATCTGGAAAGGGGAAACTTTTAAAATGTTCATAACTTTTGCTAAATAATTCAGATTTTATTCTGAATTCCCGTTATTTTTACCATAAGAAATTACATTTCTTTAGACACCAAACATGTCTGGTTGCACCTTTGGTTGGACATTGCAAACAGTTTAATTCTCTTAGGGATTTATTTCCTGGGTTATTCTATACTTGTTAGGCAATTTAAGAATAAAAACGCTTGCATCTTGTACTCCTAGTGGTATTAAATCAATATGATGTGAAATTTGTCTTAAATCTTTAAATCTTTAAGCTATTTTTCTCTCTTTCAGACTCCTATGCTAAACCACCTGTCTCTCAAGAGACGGGTTAATTAAATCACGGAGACGGGTTTGATTAGCCTTTTGTTTCCTGAGTGCCTGGTGCATTCAAGGTGTTAGTTTGATCGTTATCTCTAGGCAAAGCTAGACAAATTAGATTAAAGTTCATTCAATGTAGATTCCTGTTAATATACAATATCATAAGAACATAACATAAGAAAGTCCATGACATTTGCAATATATTTGAGATGACAATGTCTATAGAACCTACAATATCTACATCATTATATGGAAGGAAACGCAAATGGATGGAGACACATATGGATCACATTAGTTTACTGTAAAGCTACGTCTTAGTTGATGCTTATCTTGGCGAGAGTCGAGTTCAAATCAGCATGAAGTTTTAACATCTACTCTCGTGTAATGGAAATCGTCTATAATTGTAGTCAGTGTTCCAAGAGTTTTTTACAAATATTTTAGTTCAGATGTAAGCAGCGACAAACTATGGACTCATCTTTGAATTGATTGAATTGTGGTCAAAAATTGTTTAGCAATCACAAATAGTCAGACATTATGTAAAAAACATGTTTTTAGTACAGTATTTCTGATTTGCTTAATTTACATGTTAAGATCTCGAACAAACCCCCCGGCTGTTTTTGACCCATGACAACGATGTTACTTTTTAACCCTCCACGCACGCCCTAGGTATCTCCACTTGTTCGTTCAGTAACGGGGGTGTACAATCGGAGGACTCTTTGAAACGCCATAGGTAATTTAATGTTTTTGTGTTTTCTTTATTTTGTGTTTGTTTTCAGTTGATGTTCATTTGTTTTTAAAAGGCGATCTTTCAGTAATGTTTAGTGTAGGTTACTTGTATTCATTCTTTCTTTATTTTAATTAAGTCAATCTATCCTATCTATATATTTTATGTTTTTCAGTGATGCCAGAGACTAATGCCTCGGACATACTAAAAAAATATCAAATTGTTGGTCATTTCGAAACCTGGGGGCAGATTTTCTCACTTATTTTGCACAAAAACTCTACATACTTTTGTCAACAAACCTTACATTTCTGCAAATGGCATGTAGGTCTGTGGTTACTGTAATCCACGTCTGAACTGGCCGGGTTTAGGCCCCAGGGGAGCCCTGTGTGCATGCCTGGCTTCATTGCGCGAGGCAAGCTCCCATATTTATCCCTCTATGATGGCTGCACGCTCGAGAAGCCCACCCCTCGTTCCGAAAAACACCTTTTGTACACAGAATATTTTATGAATAAATTAAGTAAAACAATATGTATTTATTTAGAAAATAAAACTAACTTAATTTTTTTTTTTAGTTTTTGGCTGGGTTATTTTTAGTACTTCATGTGCGACTTTGGAGAAAGCAAAAAGGAAGCACGGCCTCACAGCCTCTGTATATGCTTTGCTGTCGTGCAAAATCAAATACAGTAGACCTGTTTACTGAAAAATAAATTAGAAGGCAGTAATAAAGTGGACTAGGTTCACGCCTTTATCTTATAGGCCTTCTTCAATTTAGGCCACTAAGATTGCATTTACTAAAGGCCCTTTATTTTTTTTATTTTTTTTTATTTTTTAAGACGTGAGTAGATAGTAGATAGTATATTTGCTAAAATATACTATCTACGGTCCTTACACCCCCCTCACCACCAAGTGTTTGTATGCTAATATTCTCATTGTGTTGTTACGTCTGTGGTACAGAGATAAAATAAACAAGTCTAAACAACTTTAAACTAATTTGAAAGCCCCAGCATTTTAATTAAATACATAAATGTAGTTACAAATTGGGTAGTTTTATTTTTATGACACTGTTTCTAATGATGAAGTTTGGGGGTAGTGATTGCTGTGTGTGTATGTCTGTATGTTTGGCCTGTTAATATAAAGTTTATGAAGGAGGGGATAGTGATGGTGTTAACAGGGGTGCTTTGTAACCTATAAGAACGGAATTACACTGTAAATAAGTGTGCAATAAAAAATGGTTAAAACAGATAAAGCCCCGATTACAACAGAAATAAAAATAATTACTGAAATGTCATTTCTTGTAACTTATTTTTAAACAAAAAAGCTGTCATGCATCTTCAAAAAATATTAATACTTTAACCCTTTGCGGTCCATTGCAATTATTCCTCACAGGTCCTTTGTCGGACTGGGTCCGACATCATTCTAGCAACGCAAAAACGGGTTTCTAGTCGTTTTTCTCGGAAAAAGCCGAGATAACCATTCAATTGCCGAATGGGAGCGACAGGAGCCGAGACAAGTCGAAAAAAAAAAAAAAAAAAAAGTATCTCATGAATAGTCATACATGGTATTTGGTATCAGATAACGTGAGGTCGTAAGTAAGCAAGCTGGCTGACTGTGAATCAGCGCACAGAGAACACAGACATTTGCAGAGCTTTTTGAGATGTTATAGTAATAAAATAATGACTTGGATCGCATTATTGAGGAGTTTGGTGATAAAACAGTGATCAGGAGATGATCGATCGGTATGTACGACTATTATTATTATTATTATTTATTTCTTACATAGGTGAAAGCTATAGCGAACGAAAGGGTGGGGCGGGGCTGGAGATGCCTAGTGAGTGCTTTGTTGATATGCAGGGCCATTTAAACCCGTTTGACTGTGAAAAAAAATACTTTTAAACAGCGCGTCTAAAATTAACTGCGCGTGTGAAAATTAATTAGACCTGGCGAGCCTGACGCAGAATTAATAAATGGACCGCAAAGGGTTAAATTACTATTTAAAGAAATACACAGTAGTCAACTAATATTTGGATGAATTAAAAAAAATAAAATAAGTGGTGTTACTTTAACAGTAAGCTTTCTGTTTTATAACAGCTATGTTACTGTTTATTTAAGTGCTCTTACTGTAGTTACATTTTTCCTACAAAAATCAAAATATGTTTCATTAGTTTGAATTTGAACTGTATGGTGTGCAGAATAGCCATTGAGAAACATGATAATGCTATAAACAATGTTAAATAAAGAGTTATATTATGTACTGGCTATGAAAGTTTTCAGAGCTTCTCTGAATTTACTATTCATAATCATAGCAAACTATTTCTGTTCTGTACTGGTGATACTTTATTAATACATTTGATAAACTCATCAGCATTAAATTATTTAAAGAAAAATGAACGTGAAGAATAACATTCATTGAACTGCCCCGTTAAATCTGTTTTGACCAAGTAAGTTAGATGCAGTTTTGTTCTTGTCCCCGATGTGCTCCTGCAATACAAGCTTACTTAATAGAGTTTGCAAGCATAATCTATTACATATACATAAAACAATGTGTATTTTAATCATGAAAAAGTGATTAAGAGGAACGGTGATACTCGTGGGTGTCCGAATGTATTCCCACCCTAGTGGTGTTACCAGAATCCTGCATCCTCTGTAACGACCTCTTCCAAAATATCGCCAGATGGATGATTTCATACCTTTTGCAAGAGGGAAATAGGTCATTTTGTTACGTGCACAAATTGTTTACTATCCGATATTTTATTTTGCTTGTTGAGTTTCAACCCAGAAGACAGTCCATGATAATACTTGTAAAAACTTGCTTATAGTAATCGTTTACTAATTTATAGAAATATAGTATAGCGATTGTTTTTTTTTTTAGCAAATATACTATCTACTATCTACTCACGTCTTAAAAAATAAAAAAAATAAAAAAATAAAGGGTCTTTAGTAAACTGAGATGTTAGCGGCCTAAATTGAAGAAGGCCTATAAGATAAAGGCGTGAACCTAGTCCACTTTATTACTGCCTTCTAATTTATTTTTCAGTAAACAGGTCTACTGTATTTGATTTTGCACGACAGCAAAGCATATACAGAGGCCGTGCTTCCTTTTTTCTTTCTCCAAACTCGCACTTGAAGTACTAAAAATAACCTAGCCAAAATCGGAAAAAAATAACGTTTGTTTTATTTTCTAAATAAAAAATATCTTTATTGTTTTACTTAATTTATTCATAAAATATTCTGTGTACAAAAGGTGTTTTTCGGAGCGAGGGGTGGGTTTCTCAAACGTGCAGCCGTAATAGAGGGATAAATATGGGAGCTTGCCTCGCGCAATGAAGCCAGGCATGCACACAGGGCTCCCCTGGGGCCTAAACCCGGCCAGTACAGACGTGGATTACAGTAACCACAAGACATGCCATTTGCAGAAATGTAAGGTTTGTTGACAAAAGTATGTAAAAGTTTTTGAGCAAAATAAGTGAGAAAATCTGCCCCCTGAGTTAGAAATGACCAACAATTTGATATTTTTTTAGTATGTCCGAGGATTTAGTCTCTGACGTCACTGAAAAACATAAAATATATAGATAGGATAGATTGACTTAATTAAAATAAAGAAAGAAAGAATGAATACAAGTAACCTACACTAAACTATACTGAAAGATTGCCTTTTAAAAACAAATGAACATCAACTGAAAACAAACACAAAATAAAGAAAACACAAAAAACATTAAATTACCTTTGGCGTTTCAAAGAGTCCTCCAATTGAAAGCGTACACCCCTGTTACTGAACGAACAAGTGGAGATACCTAGGGCGTGCATGGAGGGTTAAAAAAAACGTAACATCGTTGTCATGGGTCAAAAACAGCCAGGGGGTTTGTTCGAGATATTAACATGTAAATTAAGCAAAGGTGTTTTATGAACCTGCTTTACAATGACAGGAAACGTCCTCAATAGTTCAAAGTGGTGTCGGCACCCCTATTCAACTGTTCTGGACTTGTTTTGAGGCTGCCTGACCCGATGCCACAGACGTGTCAAACAAAAACAGAAGAGCCAATACAAGGAATCTATTCACCCTAAAATAAAGTGCACGTGTATATGGGTACTGCTTCTTTGTATGTTTTTCGCATAGCTTCTAAATATATTATTCTTTGGGGGTTGTATTCTGTAAGAATGTGAAACAGCTAGTTTAGAGGCTGATTGTGGTGTTACGTTTAACAGGAAGCTTTCTGTTTTAAAACAGCTAGTTTAGAGATATGCTGATTTTCTTTATACATACTGTGGTGAAGGTTGAAATGATTCCCTTTGTAAAGGGTATTTTGTATCCTCTTTATGCAATATGCTTTGTTGTTCTCATTCATACTGTTTGTAAATTCCCAGTCATTCTAGAAGGTAATCTATGCTTGGTTTAATCTTTCTTATTTTATAACATATCTATTATAATTTGACAGCAAAAAATCTTAATCTGACAGAAAATAAACAATTCCAAAATAAATGAGGCCCAAGTAACTTCTGTAGAGAATTATTTTTCAATCCACATGTATGAAATATACCACAAAGGTGTTTGATAGGATTTTCAGGTATTTTAAGTATATCATTTTGTTTCAAGATCTAAAATTAATGTAAAAATAATGCAAATACTTTTACTTAGTTAAATACAGCAAAATCTTGAACATTATAACATACAGGCAATATCATGTTAGATCATATAAAGTGTACCATAAAAAGACACCTATATCATATTTGTTGATGCATATTCCCCAGTAAAATCAGAAATACTGTACTAAAAACATGTTTTTTTACATAATGTCTGACTATTTGTGATTGTAAAACAATTTTTGACCTCAATTCAATCAATTCAAAGATAAGCGTCCATAGTTTGTCGCTGCTAACATCTGAACTAAAATATTTGTAACAAACTCTTGAACACTGACTACAATTATAGACGATTTCCATTACACGAGAGTAGATGTTAAAACTTCATGCTGATTTGAACTCGACTCTCGCCAAGATAAGCACCAACTAAGATGTAGCTTTACAGTAAACTAATGTGATCCATATGTGTCTCCATCCATTTGCATTTCCTTCCATATGATGATGAAGATATCCTTCTGTCTGGTGTTAATGACTGAAGTGTAATGTTGGCTCCAGGGATCAGCTTATTGCCTCCCTAGCGCATCAGCACACACAACAGCTGCGTTGCTGGCTCCGGGTGGCAACTTATTGGTCCTGTTACGCTTGTCTCCCAGCGGTCAGCATGACAACCGCCTGGTCATGAGCTGTCATGGGTAAACCGTCCTGGCTAAGAGCCACCTTACATCCTGTCAAAATGTGCCTTAATGTTGCAGGTGATGAAAATAAAGGACATGAGGGATCTTCTCCTACCCAGAGGTTTAGGTTCTGTGGTGATGGGAGAACATCATATGTTGACCTGATGAGGAAACTGATCCTGCTCTGTTCCATTGACCATAGGTCTTGCCAGCCAATCTTGCGTTGTTCCACACTCTCCCATCTCATCCATTCTCCCTGCTTGGCCTAATGCCTAATGCGTGACTTACAAAACCGAAAATCTATAATAAAGTAAACATTTCAAAAGAAGATATTGTGTAAACAGGTGTAAACTGCTATATGTACCTACAAAATTGTAAAAACTAAGTCATTATTTACAAAAATAACAAAAAAGGCTTTATTTTCGAAATTAGCGCATATAATAGTTGCAACAGTTCTTCAAAAAATGTTTTCTTAGTTTACAGTATGTGTCTTTTTATACTGTAGTCTGAGGCACATACCTGTTATATTTAAGACAGAAACATAAATACACAAGTACACAGCAGGCTTAGTACATCAGTGCTGTCAGCTTCATGCTGCTACGCTGTCTGACACGAGTGTCAGAGAGAATGTAAAATAAATAATAATGATACAGTGTAAATAGTAATCATACAAACACAAAATGACAATTTAACTAATTACTTCAACACAATTTAATATAAAACAACCCACCTAGCAGCCGCTAATAACCCGATGGCCACTTGTCCCTTAACTATACATATACTTTAAAAAATATGAATTTAACTAAATTAAAGACAAAACATAAAGGGAAAATACCTTAGGGAGGAAATAATGAGGGAAAGTGAGGCACATACCTGTTATATTTAAAAGACAAAAACATAAATACACAAGTACACGGCAGGCTTAGAACATCACAGCTGCCTGCTTCACGTCTTTACGCTGTCTGACAGCACAAGTGTCAGAGATCACTGCTCTAAAGGGACAGCCAAAACGTGATGCGCTTTTGAAGTTCTGCTCGTTGTAGTTTTATTTTTTTTAAATTTATTTATTTAATGTCTCGACATAACTACAACACGCATGTTTCCCTGTGGTTGCCTGGCTACACTTGTATGTCCACGTAAAGAAATAACATTACAGCAGAACAAGCTGATCCGCTCCTCTTACACTAATATATCCACTGTTTTGGGGAGGGATTCTCTGTGAATAACCATGCGATCTTTGTCCTTACAATTGTATTTAATAGAGCAAGCGATTTTGAACAGTTCTGTCTATGGCACTCATAACCTGAATGATACGCTTGCAAAGTCAACCCCCTCCGCGCTCCCTCCCTCCAAAGAGTATTTTCAATGGCTTACACGCGCTTTTTGCAACAGATTCAGGATTTGTGACTGTGTTGTAAAAATATGACGATTTTTAAGCAAACTGTATTCGTGTGACTTGTAAAGCGCATGTATTAAACATATTAGTATTACGATTGTGTTGTGGTTTAAAAATATGTGGCGTTTTTTTGGCCTCCTATTCAGTTACAACTGCGTTTCAAAAAAAAAAAAAATGATTACAAGACATTTCTATACAGCACGAGATCGTTTAAGCATTTTACGCAAAATGGCACATAGTTTCCACACCATGTGACCGATCAACTTTTTTCTTACGTAAAATCAATCGTGGACATAAGCGCACTATGTACAAAAATGTTCACAGCTGTACTATGTACCGTTCATGAGAAGAAGACATTTGAAAATTTCCCAAAATTTTCATTAAATCCAAGATGGCTGCCACACCATGTGACCAAAAGCCACCATATTGGCCATAGCACAACATCCCATAGTCCTCTCCATGCCAAATTTCGTGAGTTTTGGTGCAGCCGTTTAAAAGTTATAGGCTTTTGTAATTTGGGAGGAAGGAAAAAAAAAAAAATAATAATAATAACTAGAAGTTACAGGCAACTTGAAGGCTTCCAGGCCTTTACAGCAGAACAAGATATGGTCAGAGACTCGTGAAAATGGAAATCGCACGAACATGTTGTTAATTGAAAGCATCATTTTATCGTGTGTGTTTTTGCAGGACAACAGTTAGTATTTTATAAATGGCGATTTAGTATTCATTTTGATAACTAATTGCGATTCGTTGTGGGAGTGCAATTCCAGCTGTGGAACTTTCAGCTGCATATTTGAAATACCCGGCTGTCAATTTTTGTACACCCGAGATTATAGTAGTTTTATGAAAAAAAATTCAAATAATAATAGAAAAATATCAATTTTACACTGTTAAAAATAAACTGGGCACAGTATTTTTTTAACCATTATATAATTTACTGTTAGATGCGATAATAGTATTAAGCAGTATATGCTTTTCATGATCATAAGCGGCCTCCTGTGGTGAGATTTTCCAAAGCAGTCTTTGTCTCCAGAGACTGTTGTACAGTTCGCCACAAGAGGGCAACCTTGTACCACCCCGTAGTTAAAGGCCAAACTTTGTTTTTTTCTGCTTGTTAATGTAAAACACAGTGATATTTCGTTTTTTGTTCTAATAGTGGGATACTACAGGTAACAAGATAAGGTTAAATAGGTATAAGATTATGGCTGAAGCAGTGAGCTGTGGCAAAGGTGGTGAGTACTGCATAGAAGCTGGTCAGCTACAATTATAAAATAACACGGTTATAGAGCAAGCGATTCTTAACCGTTCTGTATATACTTTTACAGTGCCTTGCGAAAGTATTATCTATGAACTTTGCGACCTTTTGCCACATTTCAGGCTTCAAACATAAAGATATGAAACTGTAATTTTTGTGAAGAATCAACAACAAGTGGGACACAATCATGAAGTGGAACGAAATTTATTGGATATTTCAAACTTTTTAACAAATAAAAAACTGAAAAATTGGGCGTGCAAAATTATTCAGCCCCTTTACTTTCAGTGCAGCAAACTCTCTCCAGAAGTTCAGTGAGGATCTCTGAATGATCCAATGTTGACCTAAATGACTAATGATGATAAATAGAATCCACCTGTGTGTAATCAAGTCTCCGTATAAATGCACCTGCACTGTGATAGTCTCAGAGGTCCGTTTAAAGCGCAGAGAGCATCATGAAGAACAAGGAACACACCAGGCAGGTCCGAGATACTGTTGTGGAGAAGTTTAAAGCGGTTGGATACAAAAGATTTCCCAAGCTTTAAACATCCCAAGGAGCACTGTGCAAGCGATAATATTGAAATGGAAGGAGTATCAGACCACTGCAAATCTACCAAGACCTGGCCGTCCCTCTAAACTTTCAGCTCATACAAGGAGAAGACTGATCAGAGATGCAGCCAAGAGGCCCATGATCACTCTGGATGAACTGCAGAGATCTACAGCTGAGGTGGGAGACTCTGTCCATAGGACAACAATCAGTCGTATACTGCACAAATCTGGCCTTTATGGAAGAGTGGCAAGAAGAAAGCCATTTCTTAAAGATATCCATAAAAGTGTCGTTTACAGTTTGCCACAAGCCACCTGGGAGACACACCAAACATGTGGAAGAAGGTGCTCTGGTCAGATGAAACCAAAATCGAACTTTTGGCAACAATGCAAAACGTTATGTTTGGCGTAAAAGCAACACAGCTCATCACCCTGAACACACCATCCCCACTGTCAAACATGGTGGTGGCAGCATCATGGTTTGGGCCTGCTTTTCTTCAGCAGGGACAGGGAAGATGGTTAAAATTGATGGGAAGATGGATGGAGCCAAATACAGGACCATTCTGGAAGAAAACCTGATGGAGTCTGCAAAAGACCTGAGACTGGGACGGAGATTTGTCTTCCAACAAGACAATGATCCAAAACATAAAGCAAAATCTACAATGGAATGGTTCACAAATAAACATATCCAGGTGTTAGAATGGCCAAGTCAAAGTCAGACCTGAATCCAATCGAGAATCTGTGGAAAGAACTGAAAACTGCTGTTCACAAATGCTCTCCATCCAACCTCACTGAGCTCGAGCTGTTTTGCAAGGAGGAATGGGCAAAATTTCAGTCTCTCGATGTGCAAAACTGATAGAGACATACCCCAAGCGACTTACAGCTGTAATCGCAGCAAAAGGTGGCGCTACAAAGTATTAACTTAAGGGGCTGAATAATTTTGCACGCCAATTTTTCAGTTTTTATTTGTTAAAAAGTTTGAAATATCCAATAAATTTCGTTCCACTTCATGATTGTGTCCCACTTGTTGTTGATTCTTCACAAAAATTACAGTTTCATATCTTTTATGTTTGAAGCCTGAAATGTGACAAAAAGGTGCATAAAGTTCAAGGGGCGAATATCTTAAGGCACTGTATTTAAATGAAATAACCAGTTAATTAAAGATACGCTTGCAAAGTGCCCCCCCCAAACTATCAGATACAACTCAAAAGTTTTATTTATAAACATCATATCTAACATTTGCATAGCAGAAACATCATATTTAAATGAAAAAATAAATATAAAAGGCTTTATTTTCAAAATTAGCACATATAGGGCCATATAGCGCATTATACGTTATATTAATAATAAAAGCATGTGTTGTAACAAGCGTCAAAATGACTACTTTTGGCGGTTCTAGGTAGAAGTGCTCATAACTTTTTTTATTTTTACAATTCTGACTTTCAAACGTCGTCAGTATATTCAATACATGTATTTAGGAAAAGTCAAGAACAGACAACCGTGGATCTTTAACACACGCATAGTAATTTCAATTTTAAAAGTGAAAACCGTCAAAAACGACTACCGTGGCAGTTCTAGTGTTAAAAAGAATAGTGCAGGTGTTTTGTTTTTTATGGCTTCTGCCTGCATGTCCACGAGGTTACTTTTAACATTATAGCAGAGAAGCTGGTCAGCTGGTATTTAATTAACTGAAATAACCAGTTAATGAAAGATACACTTCAAAGTCCCCCCCCCCGATTTTTAAACAAACTGTATTCGTGTGACTTGTAAAGCTCATGTATTAAACATATTAGTATTACTATTGTGTTCTGGTTTAAAAATAAGTGTGTTTTTTTATTTTTCCTGCTATACAGTTACAACAGCGTTTTAAAAAAAAAATGATTACAAAACATTTGTATACAGCACAAGATCACGGTATTTTTTTCAAATAATTAGTGTGTTTCAGTATGTCTACAGTTCTGCATATGCTTGCATGTCTACAAGGTTGTTTCAAATAAACAAACAACATTAGTGCAGAGATTACAGTCATTTTTCTCATACACTGAGTGTGTGTGCGCGCGCGGTGCTTTTTTCCCAGCGTTGATGCAATTGCAAACAGTAAAAATAATAATATGACGATTTTTAAGCAAACTGTATTTGTGTGATTTGTAAAGCGCATGTATTAAACATATTAGTATTACAATTGTGTTGTGGTTTAAAAATACGTGTGGTTTTTTTTTTGCCTGCTGTTCAGTTACAACTGCGTTTCAAAAAAAAAAAAAAAATGATTACAAGACATTTCTATACAGCACGAGAGCACGGTATTTTTTTCAAATAATTAGTGTGTTTCAGTATGTCTACAGTTCTGTATATGCCTGCATGTCCACAAGGTTATTTTAAATAAATAAACATCATTAGTGCAGAGATTACAGTCATTTTTCTCATACAGTGAGTGTGTGCGCGCGCGGTGCTATTTTCCCAGCGTTGATGCAATTGCAAACAGTAAAAATAATTATATGACGATTTGTAAGCAAGCTGCATTCGTGTGACTTGTAAAGCGCATATATTAAACATATTAGTATTACGATTGTGTTGTGGTTTAAAAATATGTTCGTTTTTTTTTTGCCTGCTGTTCAGTTACAACAGCGTTTCAAAAAAAAAAAAAAAAGATTGCAAGACATTTCTATACAGCACGAGATCACGGTATTTTTTTCAAATAATTAGTGTGTTTCAGTATGTCTACAGTTCTGTATATGCCTGCATGTCCACAAGGTTATTTTAAATAAATAAACAACATTAGGGCAGAGATTACAGTCATTTTTCTCGTACTTAGTGAGCGTGTGTGTGTGTGCGCGCACGCGCGCTGCATTTCTTTTCCCAGTGTTGAAGCAGCTGCAATAGTTCTTAAAAAAAAAGTTCTTAGTTACAGTATGATGCATTGCACACTGTACAGTGTGTATGTGTAATATAATACTAGCCATTCCAGTGTAATTACTGTGTTTAAAGTTACACAAGTTAGTAAAACAGTTCTTGCCAGACACCAGCAAAAAAATGGCTGCCTTTTTTTCCCTAGACCTTGCTCACATTTCCATGCCAACAGGTCCCTAGTGGTGGGAATGTATCATTGCAGGGTATTTTTGGGGCAAAAATGCCATATCACCCACATTGATTGGCTCATGGCAGCCATGTTTGTTCATGTAGGAAGTTTTCCTGATAACTTTTTTAGAGGACACTACAAAGATAACATATACCCAAGATTCACGTCAATCGGCCAAAGGGTTCATGAGGAGATGTTGTTTAAGCGTTTTACGCAAAATGGCACATAATTTCCACACCATGTGACCGATCAACTTTTTTCTTACGTAAAATCAATCGTGGACATGAGCGCACTATGTACAAAAATTTTCACAGCTGTACTATGTACCGTTCATGAGAAGAAGACATTTGAAAATTTCCCAAAATTTTCATTAAATCCAAGATGGCTGCCACACCATGTGACCAAAAGCCGCCATATTGACCATGGCACAACATCCCCCAGTCCTCTACATCCGTGCCAAATTTCGTGAGTTTTGGTGCAGCCGTTTAAAAGTTATAGGCTTTTGTAATTCTGGCCTGGAAGCCTAATAATAATAAAAACCTTTACAACAACAATAGGCTTCCCGGCCATTCTGGAACACATTGTCACCCAGTCTCTTACCAGCGGGTCGAGTTTCATCTCTGCAAAGGTAGAGGTAGGGTCTGCTGCCAGCCAAAACTTGATGCCAAATTTGACAGGTTTGTTTGTCCAGTGACACTGTGCTTTTGTCAGAAACAGCTGCTTGTCCATGTAATGTTTTATGTTTAGCTTGAAACAGGTAATGTTGTTTTCAGTTTTCAGTGTTCCAAATTTCTGTAGCTGAGGTTGCTCTCAAATCAAAACGCAAAAATAACACGATTTCTTGTAATAGTAATATTATGCTACAGCAGACTATGCTCACGTAGACAGCCAGATGGCAGTTCTGCAAGGAATTAATATTGTAACGTAGCGGTAAAGAAAGAAATCCAGGCAGGTATTCCAGTAACAAAGGCTCGGTTTAATATCCCACAGTGAGCAATTCAATAAAATAAACGTAACAGTAGTAAAGGCACGACAGCGTCTGTCACTTTTCTAAGCCCCGCACCTTTTGATCGATTTGTGCTCATAAGCCCCGCCCCCATTGGTTGATTTATGACCTTAAGCCCCACCCCTTTCCACACCTCTGAGTGATTGATGGCCCTTAAGCCCCGCCCCTTTCCCCCACGCTTTGATTGATTTATGGCCCTTAAGCCCCCCCTTTTCCCCACGCTTTGATTGATTTATGGCCCTTTAGCCCCTCCCGTTTTTCCCACGCTTTTGAGTGATTTATGACCCCTTATGACCCATCCCTTTTTTTCCGATATTAACCAGACGTCCGTCAAAAATAACCCTCCCCTAAAAATGGCTCTGTTGTACCCCTAGTTTATAGACTATTACAAAGAAAAGACAGAAAAACAGAAAGAAGAGAAAGCATGTTGTATAAAATGACGTATGTATATCAAAATGTAACTTAGAAAAATGTGAGCAGGTGGAGGACTTCGACCCCGCGTCCTCATTGCTGAGAGTTGGTAGAGAGCTGGCATGTTTGGACATGTTGTAGGGTATGACGCTATCTATGGGAGGGGCGTGTTTCAAGGTTCTAATAAAAAGGTGGTTCTTATTCAAGGTTCATACTGCTTAAAAGAGAAGTACCGTCAGCATGGCTTCCACAGCATTTGGCTATATTTCAGACAGCTCTTGCGACGAGTGGTTTGATTTTGATTACGTTCCAGAGAATAGGGACGCTGAAGATCCCGAGGCGCCGTGGCAATGGTGTGTATCTGAAAAAGGGTGTTTTCCACCTTCTTACGATCTGCCGGACCAGAGTCTTCCTACCGACCCTCCTACGGAACCGGAGGTTCCAACCGAGCCTGTCTTTATACCGCTGGCTCACGCTCTTCCTACAGAACCCGGGGAGGATCACGACGACCCCGACAGCCTTTACGGAGTGACATTCACAAGAATCCTCAAGATTGTCAAGGGCCTTCTGGCCTCTCTACTGGATAGACCGGGATCTGCAGAAAAATTGTGCCGGTTGCACCGTGGACCACCCCAGCCAGACATAGCTGTCTCTTTGATGCGGACAACGGTTATTTCAACAGGAGGTTTGAAGAAATAATAGCTAAATACACGTACCTTGGTTAAAGATTCTGGTTTCTAAGGCTCTTCATCTACTCGGTTTTTTCCTACCTCAGAACAAGATTCAGAAGCTGATTGAGGATTGTATAATTGAACTGAGACATGAACCTTACATAAAGGAGAAGCTTCAGCAGCTGCAACAAGACCTGGACGAAAGGACTCAAGAAGTGGTTAACAAGATAACTAGATCTTTCTATCACAGAATCTATCTATTTACAGAATCCCAGGCTCCTCTGACTTATTACGGTGCTTTTGACTTTGAAGATGGGGAACCGCATGACTCGGGACAGAATGCAGAGTGAGTTGGAGGGTCTTCTGTTTGAACTCATAGTTGACAAATTGGCTTGTCGGGACCTCTTTAAAAACCCCTTGTCTGTCAATGCAAAACGTTTCACTGAGCTAAAAAGAGCAACGCTTGAAATACACGCCTTGGTGGATCCTAAATATTGGGCTGAAATGATTGCTGATTCTGTAAAATGTGAAATACTTTTAAATGTTTTTCTAATGGCGCTGATCCCTGAAATGTTTTACAATGTGTACCCCTGTAAATGGGAGTATTTACTTGTGTTGTATACATACGTGTCTGAAGCCTGTCTTTATCATCTCGTCAATGGTTTGAATACTGATATCTCTAGAGCTGTAAAAGATACTGTATCTTGTTTAATGCATTACTATGAAAGACAATGCCGCCTGTTTATGCGTCGTTTAAAGTATCCAGTTATAATTGTTAATCTGTAAACTGAGAGAATAAACCCTTTTGTATTTTACAATCACCGCATTTGTTTGACTTTTTTCTGAAGGAATGACTCTTCAGCAAATGAAACAAATTTACTACGATGTTTCAAATCCAGGGGGGTTTGGAGGCCGACAGTCTCTACAGAGAGTTCTTAGGGAGGAGGGTGTCGGGTTAGTGATAAGGATATAGCCGAATGGTTATCTGAACAAGACACTTACACCCTACATAAACCCTCTAGAATAAACTTTAAAAGAAACCGTGTATATGTTTCTAATATTGACGATCAATGGCAGGCTGATTTAGTAGATATGTCTAGTCTGTCAAAGAAAAATAACAGCAACAAGTTTATGTTAACATGCATAGATGTTTTATCCAAATTTGCATGGGTTCAACCTCTAAAAAACAAAACAGCTGTGTGTGTGACAAAGGCTTTCAAGAAAATCCTTGAAAGCGGTCGTTCACCCAAAAAATTGCAAACTGATAAAGGTAAAGAATTTTTAAACAAGTCCTTTCAAAACTTGTTAAAAAAATATAGTATAGCGCACTTTACCACCGGTAATGAATTAAAAGCCTCTATTGTTGAAAGGTATAACAGGACTCTAAAGACTAAAATGTGGAAATATTTTACAGCCTTCAACACTCATAAGTATTTAGATAAGCTAAAAGAAATGGTTCGCTCTTATAATAATTCTTACCATAGAAGTATTAAAATGAAACCTTCAGAAGTTAATGAAGACAATTCCTTTAAAGTTTTAAGAATCTATATACTCAGGAATTTCCGTACAAACCACCTAAATTCAAGTTTCAGATTGGGGATGCTGTTAGAGTATCAAAACTAAGGGCCCCTTTATAAAAGGTTACGAGCAGACATACACGGATGAAATTTTTAATATATACTGAACGATTACCTAGGAAACCCCTGTATACAGGCTGAAGGATTATGACGGAGAGGAAATAAATGGGACCTTCTACGAGCTTGAATTACAGAAGATAAAAGGATCGGAAGATAGACTGTTTACGGTAGAGAAAATCTTAGCCAAGAAAAAGAAAAAGGTAAAAAGTATTGTCTTATAAAGTGGCGGGGTTGGCGGACAAATTTAACAGCTGGATCGAGGCTAAGCAGTTGCAGGATATTAAGGAGACTCCATCATTGTAGATTTCATTACACCGAGGCTACTGACAAGATGGATCAATCCTCCTTTTATGTGACTCTACCCAGTAACGCCTCAAAGGATATATTTCCAAAGAACACTATAGCCGATTTTACTATCACGGTTATCAAAACCTGTGAATCTACAAGGAAAATGGGAAGTTGGATTAGCAGAGATCCAATACCCTTATACGTGGGAAAATATAAGTGATGCAGAGAATAGATTTTTACCCGTAATATAGATACGCATGTTAAAACAGTATTTAAAATAGCCGCGGTTATTATGATTCTGTAAAGGAATTAATAAACGCTATGAATAATGCTTTTCGAGATAGATTGATCGATATAGAGTTATTATACAAATCTGTAGAAAGAAAAGTTTATATACATGGAGATGCCAAATTGTACCTGTATACAGAGGGTCAATTAGGAAGGATCTTGGGGTTCTATGAAGCCGCCGCTGAGAAAGCTTATAAGAGGGGGTTTTATCCGGCAGACATTAGAGCAGGATTTTACACTTTGTATGTATACACCGATATAATAACCCATCAAGCAGTGGGGGATAGCTACGTCCCCCTTCTAAGATGTGTTCCTATTAATGGATCCCCCAATGAAATAGTAACAATAACTTATGACAGACCTCATTATGTAGCTGTCAGTAAGAATAGTTTTGACACTATAACTTTGCAACTTAAGACGGATCAAAACAGTCTTGTTCCATTTCGTTTTGGGAAGGTCATAGTGAAGGTCCACTTCAGACCTGTTAAACAGTCTCTTTATATATAATTGAAAAGAATACGAAAATGAGGGTCTATGGAGATTCTAACCCTTATATACAATATTACAAAAATCAAGCTGGAAACGGGATGCCCGGGTTTACTGGAGCTCCAGTAATTTACGGGGCAGGGATCGGGGGTATATTCAGAGGGCTTTTTAGAAAAGCTATGCCTTTACTTAGAATGGGGTTTTGATATAGCTAAACCTCATTTAAAGTCAGCGGCTAAAAACATTGTGAAGGATGTGGTGTCGAACGTGATAACATCCTACGCTACTCACAACCATGAGGAGCCCCAATCAGGGTCTGGGCTAATGGTGATGTCAAGAGGCTATAGAAAAAAACGTCCCAGTCCTCCAGGAGCTCGAAGCCAATCCTGTAAAAGGGCTAGACGACCACCTTCTAAAGCATTAAGCAGCAGATCGCAGAGGAAGAGGTCTGTTAAAAAAATGAAGGCTAGTCATAAAAAGAAAACTAGAAACATCTTTTAAAACATGGCTCTAGTTCATCATTTATCTCAAGAATGTGTAAAATCTGAACTGGATTTATTCACCGTGCCTTACACCCAGACAAGTGTAGATAAAAGCCTTTATGTTGAAATACCACCGCTCTCTGCCCTTTTGGACACCGCCCCTCTTGAATTTTATATTGCTCAGGGCTCAGAGTTAGTAATCAAGAAAACATGTTTCTGGGGCAACTGCCTAAATTTGTAGTCATAACAGATAACAGGTTTAACAGATAACGATGCCTTTAGTGGTGATTATGTAAAAAATCCTTTTAACTTTAAACATTTTGACACCAACTTTATAGCATTGTATGTTGATGGAAAACAGATACCCTCAAAACCTTTTCAATCCAACTATGCGAATACGCACAACTCTGTTAGGGAGTATTATAGTTTAATACAGGCCACTGGAAGACATCTGAAAGACAAACCTCTGATTATCGATCGTTCCGATTACTCTAGGGGGTACACCCTTTATGCTTTTGATTTAACCCCCGACCAAGAAGCAGGGGATCACTTTTCTCTAGTTAAAACAGGAAACATTCATCTTGAAATGCGCTTTTCTGTTCCGCTGCCGGACACTGTAAACCTAATCATCTATGCTGTGTTTGAGAACGTCATAGAGGTCTCCCAACAAAGAGCTGTTCTCTTTGATTACTGATTAAATGCAATTGAGTCATTTAGCGTGACCATGAATACTTAATACTTTACAACTTACCTCAATACTAACTAGTAACCCTTTTACACAAAAGAGTTTTTATGGAGTTTTAGCATGTGACCAACTGCCTAAGGGGAAAATTAATAAAAATCCTGCTTTGATCATCATGAACACTCATCCTCAAAATTATCCAGGGGAACATTGGCTGGGACTTTATTTAAAAGACGGGTGCAGTGAATTTTTTGACTCGTACAGTTACCCCCCCCCCTCCCCGGATTTCGGCTATTTTCCTAAAACTATTATGGAATTTTTATTCAAAAACTCTACACAGACTGTATTCAACAACCAACAGCTACAAGGACCAAATACCTCTACATGTGGACATCATTGTGTTTTTTTCTTATATCACCGTTCTAAAGGTCTTGCCTACCGTGAAATCCTGAAACTATATAGTGAAAATGTTGATAAAAACGATTATATGGTTTACAATTTCATTCAAAAAATATATCCCTCTAAATCAAAATACATGTGTGACGATGTGTGCGTACAGTGTGTAAATTCTTGTCAGGCTTTTAAAAACAAATGTTTTAAATGTTAAATAAAAACGCTGTTTGAGACAATAAATCCTTAAACAATATCTTTTTTTTATTGAATGTATTCATAAAACATAAAAAAAAAATCAACAAGTATATTTGACACATGCATATGTACATAAAAAGCAAACATTGAAAATACACAAGAAAAAGGATTTACAAATGAATAGTCTTCCCAGTCATTAGGGATATTTATGCATGCTAGACCCTCTAGGAATTCATCCCAACCTGCGGGGGTCCTACGATCTGTAACATTACTGACCCCGGTAGCTGTTTTAATTAAATCAACCATATGGGTCCCTCTCACCACATTATCCCTTAAAATAAACTCTCCTTGATCATTCCACGAAGTAGTACTAGAGTTCTGGGTCATGGCATGTAAAATAAATTCAGCATTCCTCTTAGATCTGTGAGGGACGCTTCTCATAACATAATCCTCTATCTGAGAAACTTTCTCTTGAGCAGTAATCTGTCCATCTTGAGGATGTGCCTGGGGCCCAGTTGTATTATCAGTGACAGCATCATTAGGAGGGGTTAACAATGTTAAAGTATTAGTCTCTTTTTCATCCTGTTTAATCAAGGTCAGATACCTTTGTAAAAAAAGCAGTATATAGTTTAATTTTTTCATAATCGCTAATATCAGTTCTCAGTAACACACTTTTCATATCGTTATCAAGACGACTTTCCACTGCTTTTCTAATAGGTTCTGGAGAAGTGGAGGGGCCTTGTCGTAGTCTGTCAATCTGTTGTTGGGGTACGAGGTACATTTTCTGAGCATACTCCATACTTTTAACATCTTGATGTTAAAAGATCTGATAAAAAAGGGATGGCAATGCCTAACAAAGAACCTATAAAACCTCCTTTTTGGTTTACTGTTTTTCTCTTCTTTTTTAGAGGTTGTTTCTTATTACATAACTTCTTTATTACAACTTTTTCTTTTTTAAGTCTTTTTAATTGGGCCTTGGTCAAAGGAATATTCCCCCTTAAAGTGTTTATGGCTATTTCAACAATAGATTTGATAAGATCATCAGAGGCCTCTTGTAAAACGATTCTTCTCTGGGGAGAAGAGCCGCTGACTAACCTTTAAGAGGGGGAGGTTTCTTTTTATTCTAGCCGACATATTGTCTTTTTAAGCATCTACAGCACTTTATAACCTCTTAGCCTTAGGTTTTTTCATAATATAGGTGGCAGGCCAATCAGGTTGGAACAAACCTGTTCATAACCGATAATCTTCAGGGGTCTGTGCTTTTAAATCTACCAAGAGATAACCGTATGGTTGTTTTGTCGCATCTTCGAAAGCTTCTAAAAAGAAATTAGAGTTTCGCGGGTACATCTGTCTCGCTAGGGTGTTAATCTGCAGCTTGTCTCTGGGATTTTTAAAAATAATCATGTAATTAGCATTGAAGTTTATGGTGCGACTCATTTTACCCTGAAAAAACTAATTTTGTACTAGATATAATATACATAAATTCCTATGGTGCATGTATTTTGTAAAGGCTTTCTGTATTTCATCATTTTCACTAGCTGCCTCCATCAAATCGTCAATAATGATTAAATTGACTTTGTTAGGGGGGAGTAAGGAATCATCACAGAGAGAGGCTGGCATACCGTCAACAAATTTTAAATTGAGAAATTTACAAGCTAATTGATCGTATAATTTTTGCCAGCAACTATAACAGTATATTTTATTCTCAGGAATTTGCGACAGAATCTGTGAAGAGTTTTCTAAAAGTTTTTTCACAAAAAAGCTTTTCCCTGAACTAGAGGGTCCCGATATGATCGCTGCAAAAGGGATGGAAAGACGTACATCGAAACCTCCTTCAGTATCCATAGGGTAACGTGGTGTAGTCAGACTTCAATACTCTCTTATTGTACACAATCTGAAAAGTTTTCCTGTGTGGTCTATTTTCTAGCTGAAACTCTTTTTTATTTCTGTGAATTTGGGTCCCTTCGATCAAGATTTTTTCAGGAGGGGTGTCTCGATCAGGACTCACGAAATTCTGAACCAAATATTTCAGAGACGAGAGATTAATAGTTTTGGAGTTTTCGTAATTAAGGGTTATGCCCTTAATTTTCAGACATGTTTTGCCGTCCTTTGTTTTATAGCCGTATGTTTTAGGCCCCCCTGAAACAAGTTCTGTAATGTAATCACCGGGTTTAAGCTTGCTAGTCAACTCCCGAGATAATCACCTAGCGGGAGGTTCCAATCTCCGGGTTTGCTCACAAAGATTACAGAGTCTGTGTCATGGTAAAGGCACCTTCTCTGTATTCGATCCATCAGGTTATACAGCTCTAAATGAGCATAAGCGGTTGTAAAGGCAGCTATAAAGATGTTTACATTACCAGGGGGTGTGAACGTGTCAGAAGTGTAGCGCCACTGCACCTGGGCCACATTTTCACCGACAAAGAAAAAATGGGAAACCTAATAGCGTTTTGAAAACACATACTGAAAAGATTCTGCAGGGTTTCTAACCAAAGTCGTGAATAAAGGGTTTGTTTTCTGCCCGAACTTCCCCCAAAGGCTGTTGAGAAACAGTTTGGAAATCTGCCTTTTGGCAGGATTCACTGTAATGTTCTCAGGGTCTAGGGCTATACCTTCTTTGAGAAGGTAATCGCTGATGTACTTCTCTTTGCTCCGGTCATCAACACATTGAGAAGGGTACCCAGAACTGTCTTGCTTACCCTTCAGATGCGCATTGATATACCCTGTAAACAGAGTATCAGAAGTCTGAGGGAAATGCCAAATTTCATGTATTTTAGTCACCGTATAACCCTTCTCAACGGCTTTGAACACCTCCACAGAACACCACACTCCTGTTAAGGATCTTTCATCATCATCATGGGTGCACGATTCTGTCTGATTTAGGTGAACATCAAAGGGTGAACATCAGTTTACCACAGAGGGGAGCACCGGAAAATACAGAGCCCTAGGGGGCAACACTGTTAATTTAAACAGACCAAAGTAATTACTCAAATCCTCAAAGTTGTGATAAATTATGGTGGGGTGCTCTATGGCAGTGGTTCCCAACCTGGGGGGCACCAGAGTTCACAGGGAGGGCGCGTGATCTCATTTGCTTTGAGGTCAAACATGCATAAAATATTCCATTATAATTTAATTGTAAAATTAATACATTTTAAAATGTTATTAAAAATCATATGCTTGCAATGCCAAGGCCAATCTAAAAAATAATAATAATGGCAGAGAAACGTAAAAGCGGTAATTCCCCGAAAAAAATTTGTGCACGTCAATGACCCGCGCTCAATCAGTTTCAGCTAGCAGCTCGTTTTTCCTGCAGTCAGAGCATCACTATTTTATGAATAAAACAACATGTCTAAGAAACGTAAAAGTGCTGATGACTCATCATCAAAAAAGAAAGTAAGGCTATATCTCGAGAGTTATCTTAACTTCGGTTTTATTGAAGGACAAGACAGGACTCGACCAGAATGTGTCATTTGTGGCGAGAAGCTAGCTAATGACAGCATGAAGCCAAGCAAAATGCAACGACACCAGGAAACAAAACACCAGGAGACTATTGGTGAAGGTCAGGATTTTTTTGAGAGGAAGAAGCAGTTGGCACTATCAAAAGATCACAGACATCAGAAAAGCATTTGAAAGAGCAGGCAGTGATTTACACAGAGCCACGGAGCCGTCATTTGAGTGTTCGCTATTAATTGCCAAGGTTAAAAAGCCGCACAATATTGGAGAGCAGCTAATCAAACCCGCCTGCCTGAAAATTGTAGAGAGGCTGTGTGGCCCACAGGTGGTGGATAAAGTGAGAACCGTCCCACTCTCTGACAACACTATCAAAGACAGAATTGATAAAATGGCTGGAGATTGTCAAAACCAGCTGCACGAGGAATGTTCCCTTTGCCATTCAGTTGGATGAAACAACAACAGTGTCAGACGAATCCGTGCTCATCGTTTATGTGCAATATATTGACGGTGATGACTTGAAACAAGACATTCTTATGTCTACCAATCTAGCCACAACAACAACAGGCCAAGATATTTTTATAGCTATGGACTCTTATCTCTCGTCCAACAATCTGCCCTACAAGAATATTGTTGCATGCTGCACTGATGGGGCTGCAGCGTTGATGGGCAAAAACAAGGGATTTAACAGCCGATTGAAGGAAAAAGCCCCGGGGTGTGCAATTTTCCACTGCATGCTACATCGCCAAGCATTGGCCAGTAAAAAACTTTCGGAAGACCTTAGTAACACCCTGGCAACTTTGTTAAAGTTGTAAACTTCATTAAGGCTCGCCCTACTAACAAGAGACTGTTTGCCCAGCTGTGTGAGGATGAAGCGCATCAAACACTGCTGTTACACACAGAGGTACGCTGGTTGTCGCGTGGACAAGTACTTGTGCGTTTTATCGAACTGCAGGAAAAAATAAAGGAATTCTTGCAAGATCACAATCGACCACTTGTGCGAACAGCTGACACATGCGTTTTGGATCAAAACGGCATACCTAGCGGATACATTCACTCTCTACAATGAGACAAACAAGCGGATGCAGGGTCCTGAATCAAACGTCATGCAGTGCAAAGACGCTCTTGACGCTTTTGTGTGGAAACTGGAGTACAGAGTTGGAAAAATGTCAAAAGGGGAGCTACAACAATTTCCACTGCTGATGAAACAGTCTGGTGGCACTGTGCCTGCGTCTTTATGCACTGAGTTTACCCGGCACATGAACATGCTTCGGGAGGAAATTAAATCCCGTTTTACCGATGTTGACGAATACTTATCAAAGGAATCGTGGGTGATGGACCCTTACATTTGCAGTCTCGAGGATGTGGAATACCTCGGCTGTGAAGATGAGCTTGCTGACCTTCAAGCCGATTCTGTGTCAAAGAAATATTTCCACGAGAACGGATACAAAAAGTTTTGGATTGTCAAAGGACACGCTGTTGCACCCAGACTGGCCAAACACGCAGCTACAAGGGTTATTCTACCATTCAGCACTACGTACCTGTCTGAGACGGCCTTCAGCGCGCTTGTAACAATACAAACAAAGCTCGATGTCCACCAGGACTTTAGGCTGGCTGTCACTAACATCACACCTGACATCCCATCCCTGGTCAGAGGTATGCAGGCCCAAGGTGGCCATTAGTTTTTTAAGGAAGGAAAAAGTTATTGATTGTAACTTACTGTTTGTTATTGTTACTTATTGTTATTTTTATAACACATACATTATAGCTGTGTCAAAACCAGTTCACATGATGTGCATGTGTGTATGCAACAAACTGCCCCATTTCAGTTAATTGGTCTGAGGGAGATCTAGGACAGAGCTATATAGGTTAATCACTTATTACGCTGATAATGAATCATTATTATTCTTTTGGTAACAATGTGTGTGTATAGGCCTACAGTTAATTATACACAAAGATAACCAGGGCGAACCAAAGAGAAAAGGAAAGAAAAACTATAATTGATGTAAATTTTTGCCAATAAAGATTTGGAATGAATCACTTTATTCTTTTGGTGTGTGTGTGTGGGGGGGGGGGGGCTCAGCTTTTCTTAGATACAAGTAGGGGGTCCAAGGAAAAAGGTTGGGAACCACTGCTCTATGGGATACGTCTTGGTCTTGTTGACAAAGGGGTACAAACTTGTGAAATCGTAGTACTCTATCCTCTCATTTTCTTTAGCTACATAATGCAACGTGATAGCATTCGTAGTCCTCCGAATAAGGATTCGCGAGGATTAAGGAGTTCTGGACCCTCATATTTACTCACAAAAGCCTGAACTGACGGATCCTGCTTTTTTAATGCATTCCATTCATGTTCCCATATCACCCGTACATCTAGACCGTGGACCTTTTTCAGCATCTTAACCTTCGCGTTAAAATGCTGGAACATCATATCGCATGATTCCTTAGTTAAAGGATGGCGGTCATTAGAGTCGTAACACACGGAGCAGCCATGGAAGAAACAGCCTGCAAATTCATAGGCTGTAGGAACACCATCTACAACCGTGTAACCATCCACAAAATATCTCCCAAACTGTTTCTCACCATCGTTCAAAGCATGCTGAATGTATATATTTTCAGTTTCAGCAACATACAACAGCCACTGTATTGAAGCATTTGAAAAACTCTTCTGCTGCTTTGCATAATTATCAGCGGGTACAATACCTATTGTTTTCTGAGGCAGGAATTTGGTCCTGTACATAGCCATGCACAAGGAGGCGATTGTAGTGTATTGGAAGGGGTCAATCTCGCCTACTTTGTAAACTTCTGTTTTGAAACGAATACACGCTTCTTTTAAAATCTCAACATCGTTCTTACAGTAAAACACCATCTCCTTTTTGAAATCAAACACGCCGTCCTTAACGGTCGCATACCATGCATAAAAGTCCTCACAATCTTTGGCCATCATCTGGTGAATACCGTAGTACTTAGGATCCGGGTATGGTCCTACATAGGTCTGGTTTTCGGCAGTATTGAAGAAATGTGGGAAATACCCTTTAGAGGCGTCAAATCCCATCGCTTTAGGCATAGCACTCAGACGCATAGGTAAAAAGTTCAAAGAATCAATATACCTCATATTGAAAGTTTTGTCAATGAAACACATCAGTTTGCTGCCCTGAGATATAATCTGAGGGGTAATGTCATTGTGCACTAGATGATTCATGAGCAGATAACCATCATAACCTTTTGAGTTATGCGCTATAAAAGTATAGTCTTTATACCTGTAATTACAGTATCTCTGAAAGAAGGCCTTCACACAATCCTCTCCATCCCAAGACCATTCGACACCATCCAAATGGATGCAATGCAGATAATTGGGTAGATGAACCCCATCCTCCTGTCTACATTCAAAATCATAGAAGACATAATTTGTAGACACTTCAGGGGCCCTGAGAGGGGTTATGAAGCATTTATGTGGCGAGTCAGGGTCCAGCGGTACCTTACATGTCCTACACTGCGCTGCTAAACACGTATGCTTTTTTGGTTTATCAGGGTTGATAGTGACTAACCTACAACAAGATTCACACAGTTTCAAGATGTCACAATGTGAAAAAATCTGATCTAAAGTAACAGTGGAAGGGATCCAATCAGACTTATGAGAATCATAACAAGATTGCGAACGACAAGTTCTATGACACTCATCACATTTAACTTTCCCCCGAGGATCCGGAACACAGGAGTCTTGAAAGCTAACATTACAATATCCCTCACATTGATGGCCTGCCTTGTTGCTATAGACAGTGTAGCAGTGTTTACACATGTAACGGGCACCAAAAAAGCCTTCAAATTTACAATGCCGTAATAATGCTGGTCATGAAAAAACAGAAACACTGTCTTTGCTTTAAGCTGGGGGGTTGTTTGGTATCTTGCAAAAGTATCTGTTTCAGGACATCTGTAAACTACTACAATTTTAACTTCAAGAAGCTGTTCATATTTAGAAATGTCTGCAAATGAAACCATCTGATCTTTAGTCAAGCCCACTGCTTCTTGCATTTTTAACACCTCAACCATACATGCACTATGCGTTCTATCCCCTTTAGGAAGCATCAAACCCGCTAAACAGTAAGAAAAGCACAGCTGATCGTCTTTGTTATAACAGATGAAGAGATGTTGGGCTTTCTTTTTAACGATATCACTGCTCATAATGGTTGATAAACCGCGCCACACTCCCCCGCCTCGAGGGCAACGGATAACATTCACTACAAACATCAGGGTCTCATCAGCCAGAATTGAACTATGACTTTGCAGTAGGGATTCAATATGAAGGATAAATTCATCAATAGACAGAGTAGCCCCAGTCATGTTTAGAAATACCGGGATATCCAGCGAATCAGCCCTTAACTCTAGGTGTACAACATCGTCAGGTTTCAGGGTTTCCCTGATTGTGGCTATCATACTTTCTAAAACCTCATGCATTACAACAAACATTTCACCATAAAAACCAAGATCATACAGCCGTCTGAAATTAAACCTGTACCTCAACTCTGTGTTATTAGAGCGAGGGCGTTGAATAATCTGTAACCCACTCTCAGTGTTTTCAACAAATGGCTCTTCTGAAGAGTTCATACTAGTGCTATCAATCGAAGAAAAAGATTCCTGACTACTATCAGTGTCCGCATCTCTTATAAGTGCACCTCCTTGGATCAGTAGAGTAGCAGGCCTTGACATACCCAAAGTACCAGGTCTTTCATTATCGACAGTGCAGGGGTCAGACAATTTTGAAGTATTCTTAGCATTTACAGGCAAAGGATTATTAGGCCTTGACATACCAGAAGTACCAGGTCTTTCATTATCATCAGTGCAGGCGGCAGACAATTTTGCTAAAGCATCATCCAAACACTCTAGATCATACAAAGGATTAACTACAGAGCTTTCATCTTTTACAGTAATAGGAGTACATGGGGGGTTTTCTTCATTCAAAACAGGTAATGGGATGTTTGCACACGTTTCAGAAACCAGTTGTGTTATATCCTCAACATTACAAGGTGGACAATTTAAATCAGCTACCAAACTATTGATAAGTTCTAAATTAGATGCATCATCTAGAACAGGTCCTAGGGGTCTTAGAGATGTATTAACAGTAGTCTTTTTAGCATTAAGCAGGGTATGAACATCGGCAGTATTGTCCCTCTTCATGCTATCTTTTTAGACATTTTTATCAGACACGTTTTTAATGATCTTAAGACAGGTATAATTTGTTCAATGTTACCTTCTAGGAGTTGTAAGATAAGGCTGAGACGGTTAAGATTATCTGAAACAAAGAACGGCGGTGATTCAGTCTGGGTAGCTACAGAGACATTCTTCGGACGGGGATCATCAATGATTAATATCCTCTCAGGGGTTTTGTAGATCTTAGAGCTTCCAGGTAAAACAGGTGAGGTGCAAGAGTATCGGGGGGTACACCCTCTCTTCTTTTGTGGTGCTGAATAAGATAAAAAAACATAGAGGATTGTTGAGTTGGCAAAAAAAACCTCCACTTTAAAAAATAAATAAATAAATAAATAAATAAATAAATAAATAAATATAGAGGTCTTAACCCTTTGCGGTCCATTTATTAATTCTAAGGCCAGGCTCGCCAGGTCCAATTTATTTTCACACGCAGCAGTTAATTTTAGACGCGCTGTTTAAAAGTATTATTTCCACAGTCAAGCGGGTTTAAATGGCCCTGCATATCAACAAAGCACTCACTAGGGATCTCCAGCCCCGCCCCACCCTTTCGTTTGCTATCGCTTTCACATATGCTACCAAATAAAAATAATAATAATAATAGTCGACATACCAATCAATCGTCTCCTGATGACTCGTTTATCACCAAACTCCTCAATAATGCAATCCAAGTCATTATTTTATTGCTATAACATCTCAAAAAGCTCTGCAAATGTCCGTGATAGTCTCTGTGCGCTGATACTGTAACTCCCAGCTTGTTTCCATATGACCGCCCATCTGATGCAAGGGGTAGTATGACTATTCATGAGATATGCCTTTTTCTTTTTTTTTTTTTTTTAAATCGGCTTGTCTCGCTCCTTTCGTTCCCACTCGGCCATTGAATGGTTTTCGGCTTTTTCCGTTGAAAACCGACTTTTTGCATTTTTGCGTTTTAAAATGATGTCGGACAAGGTCCGACAAAGGACCTGATGGGAATAATTGCAATGTCGGACCCAGTCCGACAAAGGACCGCAAAGGGTTAATATATGTACCATGAGAGGTAGCTCTACAAGGGTTGTAATGGGTTGTAGGGGTTTCTATCGGACCGTGTATGGTTTCTTTAGGACGTGCAGGAGTCTTCTTAGGACTGTCAGTAATTAATTTTCTCTTGACCCCTGCATCACCAGGGGATGCTGGGGTTTTGCATAACTTGGAGGAACTGGGCAGTGTTGGGGGTGCTCCGACTGCTCCGGGCCTACAAGACTTTTTCTTTTGTGGGGCTATATAAGATAAAAACAAAGAGACTTATTGAGATGTACACTTT
>CM060263.1:19186931-19222579 GCA_030684275.1 Acipenser oxyrinchus oxyrinchus | reverse complement strand
AGCAAAGCATTGTAGCGCATGAAGGCATAAGCTGTATTGAAAGAAATGTCTCGAAACCCTCTGCTGTTTGGAATTTTTTGTTTCTTTTTAACCAGGGTTCAATTTTTTTAACTCTTTACACTCTATTACGCCCTTTCCGCCTGTTTTTCACTGTTTTCATTTAGTGTCACTACTGGATAGTTTGTGCTGCATGCATGTAACTTATCAAATGAAAGGCCACAAAATTTCCTTTCATATTAGGTAAGTTGCAACAGGATTAGACATACTATATGTGGTAGAGATGAGAATATATGTAAAAAAAAAAATTAAAAAAAGAAACGTTTTTTTCAATCATGTTTGTTCACTGCTATATATTGTAATCATAGATGGCTCAAAAAAAAACACTGCACCATTGAACCTCAATATGAATTGAACATGGGGCAGGGGGAGCTGAGCTTCTAAGCTTTCCAGTCTAGCAGCTTAGTCTAACCTAAGCTGTGAATTCTGTCACATGATGAGAGGCTTAACTTCATGCGGTCGTAGTTCTGGCTAGGAGTACCCGACACAATATATATTTGGAAAGCCCTGAGTCTGTACTTTTAAACAAGCCATGAACCATGTAGGTGGCTTCTACGGTAATATGTGCATAATCTTCGGTGCGCTGGTGCCCCAAAATGAATGGGGCTGAGTTAAGAGTTAAAGCGAAAGTCACCGCTTGCAAAACAGCACCTGGATAGACTTAATATAGTCTTTTTGTTTTCAAAACTGTTTACTTACTGCAGTGTACTGAGTTTTTATAATCCTTAAAAATAGCGGCCGAGAAATACGTGCACTTAAAATATCCAGCACTACTTTTATTTATTTATTTATAAGCAGAACTACTCAGAATGCGGCTCATAGTGCTTTCGTCACTGACACCCACTTCCTTAGAGATTGTTGTAGCGTTTCAGGCATTCTAAATTTGGTGAAAAATACAGTAGCCTGGTGTCTTAAAATATCTCTTTCTACACACAAAGAGCATATGAACCAGCAAAATAATCTTTGCTACAAGCAAATACTTCTGCTGCAATCTCTTCATTCCATTTCACTATCATCTTTCTCTTGCCTTGTCTGCATCCGTTCTCCATCTGTGGGTCTCTTTGCTCCAGTTCGTCTTTCTGTTCGTTTTACTTTTCAGTTCATTTTCCTTCTCCGTTCGTTTTCCTTCTTTTTCGTTTTATCATTTCTGTCTCTCTCTCTCTGATCTCTTGCCTTTTTAAGGTGATCGTCACTACATACCTGTCAATTAACTCAAATTGCTTGTCGGTGCATAGACTAGCCAGCACAAATGAAAATGTTGCTGCTGACATGAAACATAAAGAGTGTACGTGGAAAAGAATTAAATCAAATACAAAGCAATTACAAACGTGATCACAAGTGCAGACTTCTACTATATACAGTGCCTATAGAAAGTCTACAACCCCTTGAACTTTTTTCACATTTTGTTGTGTCAGTGCCTCAGAGTTTCATGCATTTAAATGAGGATTTTTTTCCATTTATCTACACACCCTACTCCACACTGTTAAGGGGAAAAAAAGTTTTTATTGAGAAAAAAATTATATATTAAAAATACAAAACTGAAAGATCATAATTGGATAAGTCTCCACCCCCCTGAGTTAATACTTGGTGGAAGCACCTTTGGCAGCAATTACAGCTGTGAGTCTGTTGGGATAGGTCTCTACCAACTTTGCACACCTAGATTTGGCAATATTTGACCATTCTTCTTTACAAAACTGTTCAAGGTCTGTCAAGTTCCTTGGGGAGCGTTGATGGACAGCAAACTTCAAGTCATGCCACAAATTTTTGATTGGAGTTAGGTCGGGGCTCTGACTGGGCCACTCAAGGACATTTATCTTTTTGTTCCTTAGCCACTCCAATGTAGCTTTGGCTGTGTGCTTTGGGTCGTTGTCATGCTGAAAGGTGAACTTCTGTCCCAGTTTCAGCTTTCTTGCAGACGGCAGCAGGTTTTCCTCAAGGACTTCTCTGTACTTTGTTCCATTCATTTTCCCTTCTATCCTGACAAGCACCCCAGTCCCTGCCGATGAGAAACATCCCCATAACATGATGCTGCCATCACCATGCTTCACAGTAGGGATGGTGTTCTTTGGATGATGCGCTTTGTGTTTGGTTTGCGCCAAACATAACGCTTTGCATGTAGGCCAAAAGTTCCGTTTTAGTTTTGTCAGACCACAAAACTTTTTGCCACATGGCTACAGAATCTCCTGAGTGTTTTTTTGCATACTTCAAACAGGATTCAAGGTGGGCTTTCTTGAGTAATGGCTTCCTTCTTGCCACCCTACCATACAGGCCAGATTTGTGGAGTGCTTGGGATATTGTTGTCACATGCACTCTTTGACCAGTCTTGGTCATAAAAGCCTGTAGCTCTTGCAAAGTTGCCATTGGCCTCTTGGTAGCCTCTATGATCAGTCTCCTTCTTGCTCGATCATCCAGTTTGGAGGGACGGCCTGATCTAGGCAGGGTCTTGGTGGTGCCATACACCTTCCACTTCTTAATAATCATCTTGACCGTGCTCCAAGGGATATTCAAGGCCTTTGATACCCATCCCCTGAACTGTGCCTTTCAACCACTTTGTTCCGGAGTTCTTTTGAAAGCGCCTTGGTGCTCATGGTTGAGTCTTTGCTTTGAAATGCACTACCCAGCAGAGGGAACCTACAAGAACTGATGAATTTATCCCGAAATCATGTGAATCACTACAATTTAACACAGGTGGAGGCCACTTAACTTGGTGTGTGATTTTGAAGGCGATTGGTTACACCTGGTAGGATTGCTATTACAAGGGGGGTGGACACTTATCCAACCAAGCTATTTCAGTTTTTATTTTTAATTAATTTTCTACAAATTTGTAGAATTTTTTTTTTTCACTTCGAAGTTGTGGGGTAGAATGTGTAGATAAATTGACTTTCTATAGGCAATGTATCTATCTCTATATATATATCCCACTACCGCATGCTGTTGCCTCAAGGCAACAAAATATAACTTTGTCACTATCACCCTCCTGTATAAAAATATTTCAATTTCAATGCATGATGTTGCTAATAGGCAACATATTTTACAATCCAATAAAAACAGGGATTGGTATGATGCAATTTGATGAGGTGGGACATCCTTTCAGGAAGTTGGACCCCAAAAGCACATGGTGTGTCAATGAGGTGAGAAACGTTTTAATGTAATTTTTTGATAGCTTGATACATACAAAAAAATTTGAAACACCAAAGACACATATGGGTGAGTTTTGGGGTATTTTTAATTTCTGTCTCTATTTTAATTTTTTTAATTAGATTTTGTTGCCTCAAAGCTACACTGTGAAGTTTACTGGAAAGTAGATGCTGACTATATGTTGCTTGAAAGCTACATTGTGCATTGGGAGTAAACTTAAAATCAATGTAAAACATTATATAGATACATATTTTCAGTCAATGATGTCAATTATATTCACAGGCAAGATGGATACAGGAACATTTTATGGAAGAAAACAAACTTCTATTGCTGTTAGAAGTATCCCTTCAGATAGTGAGGACAGAGAGCTTGAGTTTAGTGGCAGTGATGAGGAATGGATCCCTGTCACAAAGACGGCCGGACAGTGGGTGACGTCAGACCAGAAACAGGAAGTAACACACAACAGACAGTGAGGTTGGTGAAGCTGAGCACTTGGTTGTGCTCAGCATTTAATAAACAAAATAAAAGAACACAAAAACATCACACGGCACTTTCGCCAAAATAAACAGGTAAACAAAACGAACACACACTAACAAACAGGGACGAACAAACACGGTGAGTAAAAAACCACTTATTCTTCTTATAGTTAACCTCCTTCTCCACACCCGTTCTCCACTCACGAACACCCAACCCCGAGTGAGTGAAACGTGCATCTATATATACTGTTGTGCTGGGATTCAATTACTAATTAATTATTCACTTGAATCCCAGCACGTGAATTAATTATGTGCAACCTCGTGCCTAACTACAATTATACATTTTTAAACACACGTGAAACACAGACCCGCTTATATCCCGTGTACCAATCGCTATACACCAACATTAACACATGCAACATGCAACATATAACACAAACTACGCACAAGGGCGCGGCCACATCGCCACAATCCCAGAAACAGGTCTGAGAAAGTATACATTACTTGTTGTATTATTTATTGAGGGAATTTCAATTCTGTTTTTCAAATAATAGAGTTGTACAGTCAATACTATATAGGAGACAGTTATATATCCTTACTTTCATATATTTCGTTCAGGTACAAGTAAAAATGTAGATCAAATATTTGCAATTAGTTTTTGTTTATATTGAAAATGAAGTATAATAATCTATTTTTTTTCTTTTCAGCCAATGAACTGCAGTCCGAATCTAAAGATGAAAATACAGAATTGGAGCCACAAGATATCAAAAGAACAACAGGGAACCCTACATGGAGAATAACTTGTGATTCCAGTATTCCCGCTATTCCCCCATGGCTAGACACACTTCCTGAGTCAGATAATGTACTCTCTCCATTGCAGTATTTTCAGTTGTTTTTCTCTCCAGATATTCTTCAGACAACTGTTGACCAGTCAAATTTCTATGCAATGCAATCCTAATACGCCACTAAACAAGACCACAGAGAAATTGGAGCAGTTTTTTGGGACTGCCTTGTACATGTCAATTTTTAACTTGCCTTCAACTCACATGTTTTGGAGCTCAAGCAGTAGGATTCCTCAAGTTGCAGACACATTGACGCTTGGAAGATGGGAAGTTATTTAAAAAAATTACATTTCAATGACAACATGGCACAACCAGCAAGGGGACATAGTGATTTTGATGAACTTTACAAGGTACGTCCACTCATTACCCATCTTGTTAAAAAGATGAATGACATACTGTGACAAGATGGCTGCAGGGAGGAACTCAGACCAGAACTAAAAACACACAGAGCAGACAGAGACTTGGGGTTTTGGTGAAGGTGAGCGCGTGATCGCGCTCAGCATTTAATAAACAAAATAATATAACACAAAAAACAGGACACGGCACTTGCGCCCAAAATAAATATATAAACAAAACGAACTAAACAGTAACAAACGGTGGACGGACAGACACACAAACACGGTGAGTAAATAAATAAAACAAGTATCGTGCTGGTACTACCAGCACGCGATAGCAATTGTTATAAATATTTCTTTCTCCTCTCTCTCTCTCTCTCACCCGTTCTCCACTCACGAACACCCAACCCCGAGTGAGTGAAAACATACAGCTTTTATGCAGTTGTACCGAGACTCGATTGCTAGTCAATCATTCAATTGGAATCTCGGTACAACTGCACGTGAATTAATTAAAGTGCAATTCCCGTGCTCACATATTATTACTTTTACTTGCACGTGATGTGATTTGTGCCCTCCTCGTGCCTAAATACAAATCTACAATTTAAACACATGTGAAACACAGACCCGCTTATATCCCGTGTACCAATGCCTATACACCAACATTTACACACAACACGTAACACAAAATACACACAGGGGGCACTTTGCCACATATACCCCCTTGTGCAAAGCACACATGGCCTCAATGGCCACCTCCCCCTCAGTCCCAAAGTCCCGGAAGAGGGGAAGCAAGTTGTTTCTGGGGTGGCCATGGTGGAATGTCCGCACCCCCAATTCTTCGTGGCCGGCAGCTCCCTCTTCCGGGCTTCAGCCACACTATCTCCTGCCGCAAAGTGCAGCTGGGGAGCTGGTCTCCTGACCTCCCCCTTCTTCATGGCCGGCAGTTCCCCTCCGTGGGGCTCCGACCACACAATCTCCGGCAGCGAAACTGCTGCGGGGAAGCTGGTCTCCTGACCTCCCCCTTCTTCATGGCCGGCAGTTCCCCTCCGTGGGGCTCCGGCCACCCACCTCCGCAGCGAAACTGCTGCAGGGGAGCTGGTCTCCTGACCTCCCCCTTCTTTGTGGCCGCCAGCTCCCTCCGTGGGGCTCCGCCACCGTGTTTCCTGCCACGGAAATGCGGCTGGGGAGCTGGTCTCCTGACCTCCCCCTTTCTTCATGGCCGGCAGCTCCCTTCATGGAGCTCCGCCACAGTGTAGCGACCGAGGCAAAGCAGAGGCCCCGGCGACCCCAGGCGAAGCAGGATCCCTGGCGACCCCAGGTGACGGCAGCAGCAGCGGACCCTCGGGAGGCGACGGCAGCAGCAGCGGACCCTCGGGAGGCGACGGCAGCAGCAGCGACCCTCGGGAGGCGACGGCAGCAGCAGCGGACCCTCGGGAGGCGACGGCAGCAGCAGCGGACCCTCGGGAGGCGAACTCGGGAGGGGAGCCCCTGGCCATAGAGGCGGCAGCGGGAGCTCCACTTCTCCCTCGCACCCTGCACCCTGTGTGGAGCAAAAGGCAGCCCCAGGCGATGCGGAGCGACAGGCAGCCCCAGGCGATGCGGAGCGGCTGGCAACCCCAGGCGATGCGGAGCGGCTGGCAACCCCAGGCGATGCGGAGCGGCTGGCAACCCCAGGCGATGCGGAGCGGCTGGCAACCCCAGGCGATGCGGAGCGGCTGGCAACCCCAGGCGATGCGAGGCAAGCATCCTTGGCGGCGAGGCAAGCATCCTTGGGCGAGCGAGGCAAGCATCCTTGGCGGCGAGGCAGGCATCCTTGGGCAGCGAGGCAGGCATCCTTGGGCAAGCGAGGCAGGCATCCTTGGGCGAAGCGAGGCAGGCATCCTTGGGCGGCGAGGCAGGCATCCTTGGGCGAGCGAGGCAGGCATCCTTGGGCGGCGAGGCAGGCATCCTTGGGCGAGCGAGGCAGGCATCCTTGGGCGAAGCGAGGCAGGCATCCTTGGGCGCAGCGAGGCAGGCAGTCAGGACAAGCTGGGGTGCGGGTTTTGGCCCTCTTCTCGGCCACTGCGGCCGGGCGGTTCTTCCTCATGCTTTCCTCAGCAGCCTATGCAAGGGCTGCTGAGGACCGCCAGCATCTAGTCCTGGTCCTTCTGGTGACGGGAGAGGCAGCTCCTGCTCCTCTCCTCGTGACGGTGGGGAAGTGATACCAGCAGGCATTCATCCTCTGCTGGTGGGGAAGTGATACCAGCAGGCATTCATCCTCTGCTGGTGGGGAAGTGATACCAGCAGGCATTCATCCTCTGCTGGTGGGGAAGTGATACCAGCAGACATTCCTCCTCTGCTGGTGGGGTTGGCGGAGGCAGAGGCAGCTCCTGCTGCTCTGCTCCTGCCAGTGAAGGTGGCGGAGGCAGAGGCAGCTCCTGCTGCTCTGCTCCTGCCAGTGAAGGTGGCGGAGGCAGAGGCAGCTCCTGCTGCTCTGCTCCTGCCGGTGGAGGTGGCGGAGGCAGAGGCAGCTCCTGCTGCTCTGCTCCTGCCAGTGGAGGTGGGAGCGGCGTGTAGTCTCCTGGCGGCGGAGGTGGGAGCAGCGTGTAGTCTACCCTTGTTTCAGGGGACTGGTGCGGCCCTCCCCTCTTGCAGGGGACTGGTGCGGCTCCCCTCGGAAGGGGAGACCAGCAGGCATTCACCCTCTGCTGGTGGACAGGGACCCAGCAGGCATTCACCCTCTGCTGGTGGACAGGGACCCAGCAGGCATTCACCCTCTGCTGGTGGACAGGGACCCAGCAGGCATTCACCCTCTGCTGGTGGACAGGGACCCAGCAGGCATTCACCCTCTGCTGGTGGACAGGGACCCAGCAGGCATTCACCCTCTGCTGGGGACAGGGACCCAGCAGGCATTCACCCTCTGCTGGTGGACAGGGACCCAGCAGGCATTCACCCTCTGCTGGGGACAGGGACCCAGCAGGCATTCACCCTCTGCTGGTGGAGGAGGCAGAGGCAGCTCCTGCTGCTCTGCTCCTGGCGGTGGAAGTGGCGGAGGCGGGACCAGCAGGAATTCACCCTCTGCTGGTGGAGGTGGGAGCTGCAAGCAGTCCTCCCATGGCAATGGAGGTGGAACCAGCAGGAATTCACCCTCTGCTAGTGGAGACTGGGGCGGTGGACGCTCTACCTTCCCCTTTTGGGCCGTGGACGCACCGACTCCTCCCTCTTGGGCTGTGGACGCACCGACTCCTCCCTCTTGGGCTGTGGACGCACCGACTCCTCCCTCTTGGGCTGTGGACGCACCGACTCCTCCCATTCAGGCGTAGGACGTTCGGGCTCCTCCCACTCAGGCGTAGGGACGTTCGGGCTCCTCCCACTCAGGCGTAGGGACGTTCGGGCTCCTCCCACTCAGGCGTAGGGACGTTCGGGCTCCTCCCACTCAGGCGTAGGACGTTCGAGCTCCTCCCACTCAGGCGTAGGGACGTTCGAGCTCCTCCCACTCAGGCTGTGGAGGCAAAACCAGCAGGCATTCTTCCTCTGCTGGTGGAGACTTGGGCGGTGGACACTCCGCCTTCCTCTTCCCCTTTCCCCTTCTCTGCCTCCTCCTCACCTTCCTCTCCTGGGCCAGTTCCTCCTCTCCCTCTTGGTAGGGGCAGTGCACCACTGGGTGCCCGAACTCCCCACAGGCAAGGCACCAGCCTTGGTCCTCTAGACCACCGAGGAGGACCTCCAGATCCTGGCAGCCATCTCTCCAGTTCCAGCCTTCCATTTTTCCCCTTTTATTTTTCAAAAAACAAAACAAACAAACAAAAACTGCGGTTCCCGCTCTGGCCTGAGTCCTGGAGGCGCTGTTTTCCCGGTTCTGACACCACGTGTGACAAGATGGCTGCAGGGAGGAACTCAGACCAGAACTAAAACACACAGAGCAGACAGAGACTTGGGGTTTTGGTGAAGCTGAGCGTGATCGCTCAGCATTTAATAAACAAAATAATATAACACAAAAACAGGACACGGCACTTGCGCCAAAATAAATATATAAACAAAACGGACTAAACAGTAACAAACGGTGGACGGACAGACACACAAACACGGTGAGTAAATAAATAAAACAAGTATCGTGCTGGTACTACCAGCACGCGATAGCAATTGTTATAAATATTTCTCTTCTCTCTCTCTCTCTCTCTCCCGTTCTCCACTCACGAACACCCAACCCCGAGTGAGTGAAAACATACAGCTTTTATGCAGTTGTACCGAGACTCGATTGCTAGTCAATCATTCAATTGGAATCTCGGTACAACTGCACGTGAATTAATTAAAGTGCAATTCCCGTGCTCACATATTATTACTTTTACTTGCACGTGATGTGATTTGTGCCCTCCTCGTGCCTAAATACAAATCTACAATTTAAACACATGTGAAACACAGACCCGCTTATATCCCGTGTACCAATGCCTATACACCAACATTTACACACAACACGTAACACAAAATACACACAGGGGGCACTTTGCCACATATACCCCCTTGTGCAAAGCACACATGGCCTCAATGGCCACCTCCCCCTCAGTCCCAAAGTCCCGGAAGAGGGGAAGCAAGTTGTTTCTGGGGTGGCCATGGTGGAATGTCCGGCACCCCCAATTCTTCGTGGCCGGCAGCTCCCTCTTCCGGGCTTCAGCCACACTATCTCCTGCCGCGAAAGTGCAGCTGGGGAGCTGGTCTCCTGACCTCCCCCTTCTTCATGGCCGGCAGTTCCCCTCCGTGGGGCTCCGACCACACAATCTCCGGCAGCGAAACTGCTGCGGGGAAGCTGGTCTCCTGACCTCCCCCCTTCTTCATGGCCGGCAGTTCCCCTCCGTGGGGCTCCGCCACACAATCTCCGGCAGCGAAACTGCTGCGGGGAAGCTGGTCTCCTGACCTCCCCCTTCTTCATGGCCGGCAGTTCCCCTCCGTGGGGCTCCGGCCACCCACTTCCGGCAGCGAAACTGCTGCAGGGGAGCTGGTCTCCTGACCTCCCCCTTCTTTGTGGCCGCCAGCTCCCCTCCGTGGGGCTCCGGCCACCGTGTTTCCTGCCACGGAAATGCGGCTGGGGAGCTGGTCTCCTGACCTCCCCCTTTCTTCATGGCCGGCAGCTCCCTTCATGGAGCTCCGCCACAGTGTAGCGACCGAGGCAAAGCAGAGGCCCCGGCGACCCCAGGCGAAGCAGGATCCCTGGCGACCCCAGGTGACGGCAGCAGCAGCGGACCCTCGGGAGGCGACGGCAGCAGCAGCGGACCCTCGGGAGGCGACGGCAGCAGCAGCGGACCCTCGGGAGGCGACGGCAGCAGCAGCGGACCCTCGGGAGGCGAACTCGGGAGGGGAGCCCCTGGCCATAGAGGCGGCAGCGGGAGCTCCACTTCTCCCTCGCACTCTGCACCCTGTGTGGAGCAAAAGGCAGCCCCAGGCGATAAGGAGCGACAGGCAGCCCCAGGCGATGCGGAGCGGCTGGCAACTGGCAACCCCAGGCGATGCGGAGCGGCTGGCAACCCCAGGCGATGCGGAGCGGCTGGCAACCCCAGGCGATGCGAGGCAAGCATCCTTGGGCGAAGCGAGGCAAGCATCCTTGGGCGAAGCGAGGCAAGCATCCTTGGGCGAAGCGAGGCAGGCATCCTTGGGCGGCGAGGCAGGCATCCTTGGGCGGCGAGGCAGGCATCCTTGGGCGGCGAGGCAGGCATCCTTGGGCGGCGAGGCAGGCATCCTTGGGCTAAGCGAGGCAGGCATCCTTGGGCGCAGCGAGGCAGGCAGTCAGGACAAGCTGGGGTGCGGGTTTTGGCCCTCTTCTCGGCCACTGCGGCGGGCGGTTCTTCCCCATGCTTTCCTCAGCAGCCTATGCAAGGGCTGCTGAGGACCGCCAGCATCTAGTCCTGGTCCTTCTGGTGACGGGAGAGGCAGCTCCTGCTCCTCTCCTCGTGACGGTGGGGAAGTGATACCAGCAGGCATTCATCCTCTGCTGGTGGGGAAGTGATACCAGCAGGCATTCATCCTCTGCTGGTGGGGAAGTGATACCAGCAGGCATTCATCCTCTGCTGGTGGGGAAGTGATACCAGCAGACATTCCTCCTCTGCTGGTGGGGTTGGCGGAGGCAGAGGCAGCTCCTGCTGCTCTGCTCCTGCCAGTGAAGGTGGCGGAGGCAGAGGCAGCTCCTGCTGCTCTGCTCCTGCCAGTGAAGGTGGCGGAGGCAGAGGCAGCTCCTGCTGCTCTGCTCCTGCCGGTGGAGGTGGCGGAGGCAGAGGCAGCTCCTGCTGCTCTGCTCCTGCCAGTGGAGGTGGGAGCGGCGTGTAGTCTCCTGGCGGCGGAGGTGGGAGCAGCGTGTAGTCTACCCTTGTTTCAGGGGACTGGTGCGGCCCTCCCCTCTTGCAGGGGACTGGTGCGGCTCCCCTCGGAAGGGGAGACCAGCAGGCATTCACCCTCTGCTGGTGGACAGGGACCCAGCAGGCATTCACCCTCTGCTGGTGGACAGGGACCCAGCAGGCATTCACCCTCTGCTGGTGGACAGGGACCCAGCAGGCATTCACCCTCTGCTGGTGGACAGGGACCCAGCAGGCATTCACCCTCTGCTGGTGGACAGGGACCCAGCAGGCATTCACCCTCTGCTGGGGACAGGGACCCAGCAGGCATTCACCCTCTGCTGGTGGACAGGGACCCAGCAGGCATTCACCCTCTGCTGGGGACAGGGACCCAGCAGGCATTCACCCTCTGCTGGTGGAGGAGGCAGAGGCAGCTCCTGCTGCTCTGCTCCTGGCGGTGGAAGTGGCGGAGGCGGGACCAGCAGGAATTCACCCTCTGCTGGTGGAGGTGGGAGCTGCAAGCAGTCCTCCCATGGCAATGGAGGTGGAACCAGCAGGAATTCACCCTCTGCTAGTGGAGACTGGGGCGGTGGACGCTCTACCTTCCCCTTTTTGGGCCGTGGACGCACCGACTCCTCCCTCTTGGGCTGTGGACGCACCGACTCCTCCCTCTTGGGCTGTGGACGCACCGACTCCTCCCTCTTGGGCTGTGGACGCACCGACTCCTCCCATTCAGGCGTAGGGACGTTCGGGCTCCTCCCACTCAGGCGTAGGGACGTTCGGGCTCCTCCCACTCAGGCGTAGGGACGTTCGGGCTCCTCCCACTCAGGCGTAGGGACGTTCGGGCTCCTCCCACTCAGGCGTAGGGACGTTCGAGCTCCTCCCACTCAGGCGTGGGACGTTCGAGCTCCTCCCACTCAGGCTGTGGAGGCAAAACCAGCAGGCATTCTTCCTCTGCTGGTGGAGACTTGGGCGGTGGACACTCCGCCTTCCTCTTCCCCTTTCCCCTTCTCTGCCTCCTCCTCACCTTCCTCTCCTGGGCCAGTTCCTCCTCTCCCTCTTGGTAGGGGCAGTGCACCACTGGGTGCCCGAACTCCCCACAGGCAAGGCACCAGCCTTGGTCCTCTAGACCACCGAGGAGGACCTCCAGATCCTGGCAGCCATCTCTCCAGTTCCAGCCTTCCATTTTTCCCCTTTTATTTTTCAAAAAAACAAAACAAACAAACAAAAACTGCGGTTCCCGCTCTGGCCTGAGTCCTGGAGGCGCTGTTTTCCCGGTTCTGACACCACGTGTGACAAGATGGCTGCAGGGAGGAACTCAGACCAGAACTAGAAACACACAGAGCAGACAGAGACTTGGGGTTTTGGTGAAGCTGAGCGTGATCGCTCAGCATTTAATAAACAAAATAATATAACACAAAAACAGGACACGGCACTTGCGCCAAAATAAATATATAAACAAAACGGACTAAACAGTAACAAACGGTGGACGGACAGACACACAAACACGGTGAGTAAATAAATAAAACAAGTATCGTGCTGGTACTACCAGCACGCGATAGCAATTGTTATAAATATTTCTTTCTCTCTCTCTCTCTCTCTCTCACCCGTTCTCCACTCACGAACACCCAACCCCGAGTGAGTGAAAACATACAGCTTTTATGCAGTTGTACCGAGACTCGATTGCTAGTCAATCATTCAATTGGAATCTCGGTACAACTGCACGTGAATTAATTAAAGTGCAATTCCCGTGCTCACATATTATTACTTTTACTTGCACGTGATGTGATTTGTGCCCTCCTCGTGCCTAAATACAAATCTACAATTTAAACACATGTGAAACACAGACCCGCTTATATCCCGTGTACCAATGCCTATACACCAACATTTACACACAACACGTAACACAAAATACACACAGGGGGCACTTTGCCACATATACCCCCCTTGTGCAAAGCACACATGGCCTCAATGGCCACCTCCCCCTCAGTCCCAAAGTCCCGGAAGAGGGGAAGCAAGTTGTTTCTGGGGTGGCCATGGTGGAATGTCCGCACCCCCAATTCTTCGTGGCCGGCAGCTCCCTCTTCCGGGCTTCAGCCACACTATCTCCTGCCGCGAAAGTGCAGCTGGGGAGCTGGTCTCCTGACCTCCCCTTCTTCATGGCCGGCAGTTCCCTCCGTGGGGCTCCGACCACACAATCTCCGCAGCGAAACTGCTGCGGGGAAGCTGGTCTCCTGACCTCCCCCCTTCTTCATGGCCGGCAGTTCCCTCCGTGGGGCTCCGCCACACAATCTCCGCAGCGAAACTGCTGCGGGGAAGCTGGTCTCCTGACCTCCCCCTTCTTCATGGCCGGCAGTTCCCCTCCGTGGGGCTCCGGCCACCCACTTCCGGCAGCGAAACTGCTGCAGGGGAGCTGGTCTCCTGACCTCCCCCTTCTTTGTGGCCGCCAGCTCCCTCCGTGGGGCTCCGCCACCGTGTTTCCTGCCACGGAAATGCGGCTGGGGAGCTGGTCTCCTGACCTCCCCTTTCTTCATGGCCGGCAGCTCCCTTCATGGAGCTCCGCCACAGTGTAGCGACCGAGGCAAAGCAGAGGCCCCGGCGACCCCAGGCGAAGCAGGATCCCTGGCGACCCCAGGTGACGGCAGCAGCAGCGGACCCTCGGGAGGCGACGGCAGCAGCAGCGGACCCTCGGGAGGCGACGGCAGCAGCAGCGACCCTCGGGAGGCGACGGCAGCAGCAGCGACCCTCGGGAGGCGAACTCGGGAGGGGAGCCCCTGGCCATAGAGGCGGCAGCGGGAGCTCCACTTCTCCCTCGCACCCTGCACCCTGTGTGGAGCAAAAGGCAGCCCCAGGCGATGCGGAGCGACAGGCAGCCCCAGGCGATGCGAGCGGCTGGCAACTGGCAACCCCAGGCGATGCGGAGCGGCTGGCAACCCCAGGCGATGCGGAGCGGCTGGCAACCCCAGGCGATCGCGAGGCAAGCATCCTTGGCGGCGAGGCAAGCATCCTTGGGCGAAGCGAGGCAAGCATCCTTGGGCGAAGCGAGGCAGGCATCCTTGGGCGGCGAGGCAGGCATCCTTGGGCGAGCGAGGCAGGCATCCTTGGGCGAAGCGAGGCAGGCATCCTTGGGCGGCGAGGCAGGCATCCTTGGGCTAAGCGAGGCAGGCATCCTTGGCGCAGCGAGGCAGGCAGTCAGGACAAGCTGGGGTGCGGGTTTTGGCCCTCTTCTCGGCCACTGCGGCCGGGCGGTTCTTCCCATGCTTTCCTCAGCAGCCTATGCAAGGGCTGCTGAGGACCGCCAGCATCTAGTCCTGGTCCTTCTGGTGACGGGAGAGGCAGCTCCTGCTCCTCTCCTCGTGACGGTGGGGAAGTGATACCAGCAGGCATTCATCCTCTGCTGGTGGGGAAGTGATACCAGCAGGCATTCATCCTCTGCTGGTGGGGGAAGTGATACCAGCAGGCATTCATCCTCTGCTGGTGGGGGAAGTGATACCAGCAGACATTCCTCCTCTGCTGGTGGGGTTGGCGGAGGCAGAGGCAGCTCCTGCTGCTCTGCTCCTGCCAGTGAAGGTGGCGGAGGCAGAGGCAGCTCCTGCTGCTCTGCTCCTGCCAGTGAAGGTGGCGGAGGCAGAGGCAGCTCCTGCTGCTCTGCTCCTGCCGGTGGAGGTGGCGGAGGCAGAGGCAGCTCCTGCTGCTCTGCTCCTGCCAGTGGAGGTGGGAGCGGCTGTAGTCTCCTGGCGGCGGAGGTGGGAGCAGCGTGTAGTCTACCCTTGTTTCAGGGGACTGGTGCGGCCCTCCCCTCTTGCAGGGGACTGGTGCGGCTCCCCTCGGAAGGGGAGACCAGCAGGCATTCACCCTCTGCTGGTGGACAGGGACCCAGCAGGCATTCACCCTCTGCTGGTGGACAGGGACCCAGCAGGCATTCACCCTCTGCTGGTGGACAGGGACCCAGCAGGCATTCACCCTCTGCTGGTGGACAGGGACCCAGCAGGCATTCACCCTCTGCTGGTGGACAGGGACCCAGCAGGCATTCACCCTCTGCTGGGGACAGGGACCCAGCAGGCATTCACCCTCTGCTGGTGGACAGGGACCCAGCAGGCATTCACCCTCTGCTGGGGACAGGGACCCAGCAGGCATTCACCCTCTGCTGGTGGAGGAGGCAGAGGCAGCTCCTGCTGCTCTGCTCCTGGCGGTGGAAGTGGCGGAGGCGGGACCAGCAGGAATTCACCCTCTGCTGGTGGAGGTGGGAGCTGCAAGCAGTCCTCCCATGGCAATGGAGGTGGAACCAGCAGGAATTCACCCTCTGCTAGTGGAGACTGGGGCGGTGGACGCTCTACCTTCCCCTTTTGGGCCGTGGACGCACCGACTCCTCCCTCTTGGGCTGTGGACGCACCGACTCCTCCCTCTTGGGCTGTGGACGCACCGACTCCTCCCTCTTGGGCTGTGGACGCACCGACTCCTCCCATTCAGGCGTGGGACGTTCGGGCTCCTCCCACTCAGGCGTAGGGACGTTCGGGCTCCTCCCACTCAGGCGTAGGGACGTTCGGGCTCCTCCCACTCAGGCGTAGGGACGTTCGGGCTCCTCCCACTCAGGCGTGGGACGTTCGAGCTCCTCCCACTCAGGCGTAGGACGTTCGAGCTCCTCCCACTCAGGCTGTGGAGGCAAAACCAGCAGGCATTCTTCCTCTGCTGGTGGAGACTTGGGCGGTGGACACTCCGCCTTCCTCTTCCCCTTTCCCCTTCTCTGCCTCCTCCTCACCTTCCTCTCCTGGGCCAGTTCCTCCTCTCCCTCTTGGTAGGGGCAGTGCACCACTGGGTGCCCGAACTCCCCACAGGCAAGGCACCAGCCTTGGTCCTCTAGACCACCGAGGAGGACCTCCAGATCCTGGCAGCCATCTCTCCAGTTCCAGCCTTCCATTTTTCCCCTTTTATTTTTCAAAAAAACAAAACAAACAAAAAAACTGCGGTTCCCGCTCTGGCCTGAGTCCTGGAGGCGCTGTTTTCCCGGTTCTGACACCACGTGTGACAAGATGGCTGCAGGGAGGAACTCAGACCAGAACTAAAACACACAGAGCAGACAGAGACTTGGGGTTTTGGTGAAGCTGAGCGTGATCGCTCAGCATTTAATAAACAAAATAATATAACACAAAAACAGGACACGGCACTTGCCCAAAATAAATATATAAACAAAACGGACTAAACAGTAACAAACGGTGGACGGACAGACACACAAACACGGTGAGTAAATAAATAAAACAAGTATCGTGCTGGTACTACCAGCACGCGATAGCAATTGTTATATATATTTCCTTTCTCTCTCTCTCTCTCTCTCTCTCACCCGTTCTCCACTCACGAACACCCAACCCCGAGTGAGTGAAAACATACAGCTTTTATGCAGTTGTACCGAGACTCGATTGCTAGTCAATCATTCAATTGGAATCTCGGTACAACTGCACGTGAATTAATTAAAGTGCAATTCCCCGTGCTCACATATTATTACTTTTTACTTGCACGTGATGTGATTTGTGCCCTCCTCGTGCCTAAATACAAATCTACAATTTAAACACATGTGAAACACAGACCCGCTTATATCCCGTTGTGGCGATCACCCCATATGTGCTGCAATAAGCGCAGCCTCTGCTTTATTCTTAATTGAATAGCAGTAAGCCTGGCCAGGTTAGTTCGATTTCTTATATTCAAATTAAAGTTGGTAAAAGTGATCCCTGATTTTAATTTTAGCAAGACTGCCTAGTTTTATAAAGAAACACTTTAGGCGTCAGTTTACATGCATGAGGAAAAATTAAATATTTTGAAACTGCCCTTTAACTGTCTTTTTCTATTGTGCTGGTTGGGAGTATTTGTCTAGGTCTGCTATGCATTGTGTTTTTGTATGTTCTTCGTATTTTTCCCCTTTTGGCTATCCGTAGTTGGGAGGCGGGGCTTATGCTCCTTTTGCTCATTGCCGGCCAGTTCAAAGGGGAACCAGTTTGGGCAACAGGGGTCGTCGCCGTTTCTTTCTCCTACTCGTTGTCGCCGTTTCTCTCTCCTACACACTCTCGCCGTTCTGATTTTTTATCAGAACTTTTGGTAGATGAGGAGTTTATATTTTTGGTTAGTCTGTGTTTTAAGGCAGGTCTATTCATCTGTTCAGCAGTATGTTATTTTGGTAAACAAGTCAAAATCTTCTGCTGCATTTAGATGTTTCCAGCACAGTCAAACTAACTGTTAGATTTTCTCTGAATCGTGTTTTTTTTGTGGTTATTTTGTGACCGTTCTATCGCTGCTTTGGGATCTTCATTTTCTTTGCTGAAGAATACAGTTTGCCTGGACTTTTAAAACTACATAGTTTTAATGGAATCAAAGGGAAGACGTCTGCACAGCGGATTACAATCATCATCGGGTGAGATCAAACCTTTTTGTTCTTTCATTTTTGTTACTATGTTTGCAGTTTTTTGTGAATGGCCATTCTGGTTTTGCATTGGATTTTGGATTTTTTATTTCTTGAACTTTTTTTCTTTTTGGATTTGTTTTTCATGAAGGGGACTGAACTATGGTTTAAAAAACCTGTGATTGGGTTAATTAACCCTTACCTGCTTCCACTGTATTGTCAATTGCTGGTTAAACTAATTTACCCTTTGTGCCTTGTGTGCTTCTGCTTTGCAAAGTGTTTGGATAGTGTTTGCTGTTATAGGGCTGTGTTCAATTATGCAATGCTGTATCTCTTGATTTAAACAACCTGTTGGTTGGGTTAATTAACCCTTACCTGCTTACACTGTATTGGCAATTGCTGGGTAAACTAATTTGTTTTTTTTTAGAGAGCCTCAGTGACATTATTATTGTACTGATATACTGTTTCATTTAGTCTATGCTCGTATGGTTGGTATACCTTTTGTTTACATTCTAGACTAACTTCTAAAACATTTTCTGGGTTAAGCATATTCCTCAGGTCCCCTTTTAAATCCCTCTTTTACGCTGTAACCTATTACTTGCTGTTTCCAATAAAATTAAATGGTTGCTTATGGAATCAGTATACGCTTATGGTCTAAGTGTCTAGTAGGAATACTAAGGAAGTTTGTTACAGATTTGGCCCGAACAGGGACTGAGGATAATTATTTCAGGATTTGGTTTATGGTAAACACGAGTATTGTATTGGGAAGTGTTGCTGTATTACTATTATGACTTCAGAACAGGAGACCACAGGTCGAGCCCTAGGGCTTAGTGATACTTTGTCTGAAATGGCAAATACTACTTTTTCATTGAAAGGGCAGAGAGACCAAATTGCTGAGTTAGGCTCCCTGTTAAGTGAATTGTATGTTAGCGATCCTTACGGGGTGGTGTTGAGGCCGAAGTGGTGGAAGATTCTGGACAGGTTTTTGGTCAGCAGGCTTTAGATGAGATAATTAATTCTCTTACTACAGTAAAGGAGCAGGTTAAAACTTTGGAAGATCATTTTAGTCAAAGCGCAACACAGTAATATCAATAGAGAAGAATCGTTGAGGCAGTATATAGACCACCGGTTCCAGAGGATCGAGGACTGGGTTGAAACTGCCATTTTTCAGCTGGAGCGGTCAGTGGTAGATTGTTTTCGGCGTCAAGACCAGCATTGGGAAGAGGCCTTTAAACGACTGGAGAGAAGGGCAAGCACGCCCAGAATATCCATGTTAACACCCTGTCATCAGGCAAAGACAACTCCACTCTCTCAAAGGTCACTGGAAGCCAGAGAGCATCCTTCTAGAGGCGTCCATTCTGCTAAGCTGCCCATTAAAATTAGTTTTCCAGAGTTTGGTGGTGATAAGGAGAGCTCCGATGCCATGACTTATATTGATCTTTGTGAAGAGTTTTTAGCACTGCAACCTCTGACAGATAATGAAATCATGGCAACCTTATCTTCAGTTTTAAAAGGTTCAGCTAAAAGTTGGTGGATGGCCGAGAAGCAGGGAATTCAGACCTGGAGACAGTTTAAAAGTGCATTTTTAAAAGCTTTCCTTCCTACAGATTTTCTTACGACCGTGGAGGATAAGCTACGTGACGGGTGCAAGCACCTGGAGAAAGCATACGGGATTTTGCTTATGACTACCGTGCGTTATGTCTTAAGGGCAAACCGGACATCATTGAGTCAGAGGTCGTCCGGAGGATTTTGAATAACAGCAACCCTAAACTGGCCAGCTGTCTCCGTGGCACAGTGGACACTGTTTCTGAGTTGGTTCGAGTTGGCACAATGATTGAGAGGGATTGGAATGGACAGAAGGAATACTGGGCTAAGGTGAACAGCAAAGCGGCCACCGACCATCAAGAAATGAAGGGAGGGAAGAAGTTGAGAAAGCCGGCAGAGTTGGCGTGGTGCGTAATATTTTTAGATCAGCAGCAGATCGCCCGCACCCTCGGGTTAACCTTGTTGGTGGTGAAGATAGGGATCCGGGACACCCACCTTCCTGCATTATTGGATACTGGTTGCACATTTACCCTGATGAGGAACCAGCTGTGGCAGAAAATTCAGAAGCCCAGTGATATTGTATATCCATGTGAAGACCAGGCGTTTGTCTTGGCGATGGTCAGGCTCATCCCTCGCTGGGGAAAACACGTCTCACCTTGGATTTTCACAATGAAATTTGGATGATTGACACCTACATCATGGCAGATGATCACCTTGCTTTTCCATTGATCTTGGGGCTGGATTTTTAAGGAAAACTAACACCCAGATCGATTTACTGAAGAGGCGCTATGGAGTCAAAGGACAAGCCGGCTATAAATATTATCCTTTTTGCCTAAGGTGGAGTGGGGTCCTCTTGGAACATGCAGAGCAAGTTTGTGTCCCAGATAAATCTTTATCTAGCAGTTTCAAGGAAGACCTTGTCACCTGCTGGACTTATTCCTTTGATGAAGGAGGATACCTTTGCTGAGCCTAAGTCTTTGGTTCCACGAGCAGATTTGCAGTGCCTCATGGAGCGTTGGCCTTCGGTGTGTACCTCCCGACTTGGAATGACATCAGTATGTACTCATGCTATTTATACTACCGATGAGATGCCAGTGAGGTGTAGAGCGTGCCGAGCCTCCCCACAAAAGAAGGCCTTAATACAAGGACACCTGCAGCAGATGATGAATGATGGAGTTATTGAACCATCTTCATCAGATTGGTCAGCTCGGTGGTTCTTATACCAAAGCGTGATGGAACACACGGTTTTGTGTGGACTACCGGCGGCTGAACAGTAAAACACGATTTGATGCCTACCCCATGCCACTGGTTCACGACATACTGGAGTCCTTAAGCGGAGCAGCCATTTTCAGTTCGTTGGATCTCCGTTCTGGATACTGGCAAGTGGCTATGGAAGCAAACTCTATAAGAAAAACGGCATTTGCTACACCCTTTGGTTTATACCAATTTAGGGTGATGCCGTTTGGTCTTAAAAATGCTGCCGCAACCTTCCAGCGTCTTATGGAGCGGGTCCTGGGAGAGTGTAGAGGGAAATGCTGTTTCGTCTATATCGATGATATAATCATCTATTCACCCAGTGAGTCTCAGCACTTGAATGACTTGGAGTGTGTGATCAAGAAACTCAGCCAGGCACACCTTACTTTGAATCTGACCAAGTGTAAGTTTTTCAAACCACCTTAAAGTTTTTAGGTCATGTTGTGGCCAAGGAAGGAGTGTTTGGCGATCCTGACAAACTGAAAGCCATTCAAGAGTATCCTACCCCTACCAACCTTAAGGAACTACAGCGGTTCCTTGGAATGGCGGGGTGGTATCATAAGTTTATACCCAGGTTTGCGGACATTGCATCACCTCTCAACCATTTAAAGAAGAAAGATGTCCAGTGGGAATGGACATCAGCTTGCCAGTCCAGCCTGGAACAGTTGAAGAAAGTGCTTCAAGCCCCTCCAGTTTTGGCTCACCCTGACCTTTCTAAGCCCTTCGGGTTTATACTGATGCAAGCGAGGTGGGGCTTGGTGCGGTGCTAGTGCAGATGGATGAAGAAGAGGAGCATGTCGTTGCTTATGCTTCCAGAGTGCTGCAGGGGCAGAAAAAACTATTCAACTTCCGAGAAAGAATGTCTAGCGGTGGTATGGGCTGTTGAAAAGTGGCGACACTACCTAGAAGGAGTCGAATTCCAGGTGGTTACGGATCATGCTGCGTTGACATGGGCTTTTAATGTACCAAAGGCTTCATCTCGATTGACCAGATGGACACTGCGGCTTCAACAGTTTACTTTTACGGTCCTGTACAGGAAAGGCAGTATTAATATGGTGCCTGGCGCCCTGTCTCGTATACCGAGCTCTGCTGCTGCAGTCTCAGCTGTGTGTTTAAAAAGTGGGTTGATGGCAGTGCTGACCTTCCAGTGGCGCTCGATGAATTGTCTACAGCACAGTCCAAGGATTCCACCATCACAGAACTTCTGAATAGTGTGGGTAAACGAGACACAGCGGAACTTAATCGGATCAGTTTAGGTACAACAACAGGGTTTGGTCTACCGTCAGGTCCCCATCCGAGGCGTCGGCCACAGATTTCAATTAGTTGTCCCTAATGTATACATTTCGAGTTTCTTGTTGTATTATCATGACAACCCATTGGGCGGACACTTAGGGCGCATGAAGACCTTGCGCAGGATTCTGCAGGTGGCATGGTGGCCTGATGTTCGTAAAGACACATGGAAACATGTGAAAGAATGTATCATTTGTCAAAGATACAAACCAGCTAACAGTAAACCCCCAGGGTTAATGCAGTCCACCACAGTGAGTGAGCCGGAGAGAAGTTAGGAGTGGATTTGATGGGACCCTTTCCCGGAGTAAAAAGGCAACATCTACCTTTTAGTGATCATTGATTATTATTCTAAATGGGTTGAGCTTTTCCCACTTGAACTGTAAAACTCCTGTCATCGCCGGGTGCTAACCCAGGAGGTTTTACCAGGTGGGGCACGCCTCGCTACTTGGTGTCTGACCGAGGCCCTCAGTTTACCAGCCAGCTGTTAGAAGAAGTGTGCAAGTCTTGGGGCGTTGTTAAAAAACTGACGACGGCTTACCACCCTCAGGCGAACCTTACCGAGAGAGCCAATCGGACCATCAAAACAATGATTGCATCATTTGTGGGTGAGAACCATCAGCTGTGGGATGAGTGGCTTCCCGAGTTTCGTTTCGCCATCAACTCCGCTAAACATGAAACCACTGGCATGTCTCCAGCGGAATTGGCAGTGGGCAGAGTTCTCAAAGGCCCACTGGAACAGTTAGTGGCGGTGGCTCCCACTCCAGGTTCCCCTCATTATACCCTCCTAGAGCGTCAGCAAAAGATAGCCAAAGAAGTGCAGAAATGTGTTGGATTGGCGCAAGCACGTCAAGCAAAGAATTATAATTTCTGACGTAAAAATGTTGTATGGGAAGTAGGAAAGTTAGTGTGGGTTAGGGCCCATCCGTTGTCTGATGCTGCTGCCCATTTTTCCTCGAAGTTAGCGCCTAAGTGGTCGGTCCAGCCATGATTTTAAAAAATTAGGTCCTGTTAATTATCGTGTAGAATGGTGCGATTCATCCAAGAAAACAGATACAGTTAATGTAGTCAACCTGAAACCTTATTTTGGAGATAAACCCTGGTACCTCCGGATGGGGGGACTATGTGGCGATCACCCCATATGTGCTGCAATAAGCGCAGCCTCTGCTTTATTCTTAATTGAATAGCAGTAAGCCTGGCCAGGTTAGTTCGATTTCTTATATTCAAATTAAAGTTGGTAAAAGTGATCCCTGATTTTAATTTTCGCAAGACTGCCTAGTTTTATAAAGAAACACTTTAGGCGTCAGTTTACATGCATGAGGAAAAATTAAATATTTTGAAACTGCCCTTTAACTGTCTTTTTCTATTGTGCTGGTTGGGAGTATTTGTCTAGGTCTGCTATGCATTGTGTTTTTGTATGTTCTTCGTATTTTTCCCCTTTTGGCTATCCGTAGTTGGGAGGCGGGGCTTATGCTCCTTTTGCTCATTGCCGGCCAGTTCAAAGGGGAACCAGTTTGGGCAACAGGGGTCGTCGCCGTTTCTTTCTCCTACTCGTTGTCGCCGTTTCTCTCTCCTACACACTCTCGCCGTTCTGATTTTTTATCAGAACTTTTGGTAGATGAGGAGTTTATATTTTTGGTTAGTCTGTGTTTTAAGGCAGGTCTATTCATCTGTTCAGCAGTATGTTATTTTGGTAAACAAGTCAAAATCTTCTGCTGCATTTAGATGTTTCCAGCACAGTCAAACTAACTGTTAGATTTTCTCTGAATCGTGTTTTTTTTGTGGTTATTTTGTGACCGTTCTATCGCTGCTTTGGGATCTTCATTTTCTTTGCTGAAGAATACAGTTTGCCTGGACTTTTAAAACTACATAGTTTTAATGGAATCAAAGGGAAGACGTCTGCACAGCGGATTACAATCATCATCGGGTGAGATCAAACCTTTTTGTTCTTTCATTTTTGTTACTATGTTTGCAGTTTTTTGTGAATGGCCATTCTGGTTTTGCATTGGATTTTGGATTTTTTATTTCTTGAACTTTTTTTCTTTTTGGATTTGTTTTTCATGAAGGGGACTGAACTATGGTTTAAAAAACCTGTGATTGGGTTAATTAACCCTTACCTGCTTCCACTGTATTGTCAATTGCTGGTTAAACTAATTTACCCTTTGTGCCTTGTGTGCTTCTGCTTTGCAAAGTGTTTGGATAGTGTTTGCTGTTATAGGGCTGTGTTCAATTATGCAATGCTGTATCTCTTGATTTAAACAACCTGTTGGTTGGGTTAATTAACCCTTACCTGCTTACACTGTATTGGCAATTGCTGGGTAAACTAATTTGTTTTTTTTTAGAGAGCCTCAGTGACATTATTATTGTACTGATATACTGTTTCATTTAGTCTATGCTCGTATGGTTGGTATACCTTTTGTTTACATTCTAGACTAACTTCTAAAACATTTTCTGGGTTAAGCATATTCCTCAGGTCCCCTTTTAAATCCCTCTTTTACGCTGTAACCTATTACTTGCTGTTTCCAATAAAATTAAATGGTTGCTTATGGAATCAGTATACGCTTATGGTCTAAGTGTCTAGTAGGAATACTAAGGAAGTTTGTTACAGATTTGGCCCGAACAGGGACTGAGGATAATTATTTCAGGATTTGGTTTATGGTAAACACGAGTATTGTATTGGGAAGTGTTGCTGTATTACTATTATGACTTCAGAACAGGAGACCACAGGTCGAGCCCTAGGGCTTAGTGATACTTTGTCTGAAATGGCAAATACTACTTTTTCATTGAAAGGGCAGAGAGACCAAATTGCTGAGTTAGGCTCCCTGTTAAGTGAATTGTATGTTAGCGATCCTTACGGGGTGGTGTTGAGGCCGAAGTGGTGGAAGATTCTGGACAGGTTTTTGGTCAGCAGGCTTTAGATGAGATAATTAATTCTCTTACTACAGTAAAGGAGCAGGTTAAAACTTTGGAAGATCATTTTAGTCAAGCGCAACACAGTAATATCAATAGAGAAGAATCGTTGAGGCAGTATATAGACCACCGGTTCCAGAGGATCGAGGACTGGGTTGAAACTGCCATTTTTCAGCTGGAGCGGTCAGTGGTAGATTGTTTTCGGCGTCAAGACCAGCATTGGGAAGAGGCCTTTAAACGACTGGAGAGAAGGGCAAGCACGCCCAGAATATCCATGTTAACACCCTGTCATCAGGCAAAGACAACTCCACTCTCTCAAAGGTCACTGGAAGCCAGAGAGCATCCTTCTAGAGGCGTCCATTCTGCTAAGCTGCCCATTAAAATTAGTTTTCCAGAGTTTGGTGGTGATAAGGAGAGCTCCGATGCCATGACTTATATTGATCTTTGTGAAGAGTTTTTAGCACTGCAACCTCTGACAGATAATGAAATCATGGCAACCTTATCTTCAGTTTTAAAAGGTTCAGCTAAAAGTTGGTGGATGGCCGAGAAGCAGGGAATTCAGACCTGGAGACAGTTTAAAAGTGCATTTTTAAAAGCTTTCCTTCCTACAGATTTTCTTACGACCGTGGAGGATAAGCTACGTGACCGGTGCAAGCACCTGGAGAAAGCATACGGGATTTTGCTTATGACTACCGTGCGTTATGTCTTAAGGGCAAACCGGACATCATTGAGTCAGAGGTCGTCCGGAGGATTTTGAATAACAGCAACCCTAAACTGGCCAGCTGTCTCCGTGGCACAGTGGACACTGTTTCTGAGTTGGTTCGAGTTGGCACAATGATTGAGAGGGATTGGAATGGACAGAAGGAATACTGGGCTAAGGTGAACAGCAAAGCGGCCACCGACCATCAAGAAATGAAGGGAGGGAAGAAGTTGAGAAAGCCGGCAGAGTTGAGCGTGGTGCGTAATATTTTTAGATCAGCAGCAGATCGCCCGCACCCTCGGGTTAACCTTGTTGGTGGTGAAGATAGGGATCCGGGACACCCACCTTCCTGCATTATTGGATACTGGTTGCACATTTACCCTGATGAGGAACCAGCTGTGGCAGAAAATTCAGAAGCCCAGTGATATTGTATATCCATGTGAAGACCAGGCGTTTGTCTTGGCGATGGTCAGGCTCATCCCTCGCTGGGGAAAACACGTCTCACCTTGGATTTTCACAATGAAATTTGGATGATTGACACCTACATCATGGCAGATGATCACCTTGCTTTTCCATTGATCTTGGGGCTGGATTTTTAAGGAAAACTAACACCCAGATCGATTTACTGAAGAGGCCGCTATGGAGTCAAAGGACAAGCCGGCTATAAATATTATCCTTTTTGCCTAAGGTGGAGTGGGGTCCTCTTGGAACATGCAGAGCAAGTTTGTGTCCCAGATAAATCTTTATCTAGCAGTTTCAAGGAAGACCTTGTCACCTGCTGGACTTATTCCTTTGATGAAGGAGGATACCTTTGCTGAGCCTAAGTCTTTGGTTCCACGAGCAGATTTGCAGTGCCTCATGGAGCGTTGGCCTTCGGTGTGTACCTCCCGACTTGGAATGACATCAGTATGTACTCATGCTATTTATACTACCGATGAGATGCCAGTGAGGTGTAGAGCGTGCCGAGCCTCCCCACAAAAGAAGGCCTTAATACAAGGACACCTGCAGCAGATGATGAATGATGGAGTTATTGAACCATCTTCATCAGATTGGTCAGCTCGGTGGTTCTTATACCAAAGCGTGATGGAACACACGGTTTTGTGTGGACTACCGACGGCTGAACAGTAAAACACGATTTGATGCCTACCCCATGCCACTGGTTCACGACATACTGGAGTCCTTAAGCGGAGCAGCCATTTTCAGTTCGTTGGATCTCCGTTCTGGATACTGGCAAGTGGCTATGGAAGCAAACTCTATAAGAAAAACGGCATTTGCTACACCCTTTGGTTTATACCAATTTAGGGTGATGCCGTTTGGTCTTAAAAATGCTGCCGCAACCTTCCAGCGTCTTATGGAGCGGGTCCTGGGAGAGTGTAGAGGGAAATGCTGTTTCGTCTATATCGATGATATAATCATCTATTCACCCAGTGAGTCTCAGCACTTGAATGACTTGGAGTGTGTGATCAAGAAACTCAGCCAGGCACACCTTACTTTGAATCTGACCAAGTGTAAGTTTTTCAAACCACCTTAAAGTTTTTAGGTCATGTTGTGGCCAAGGAAGGAGTGTTTGGCGATCCTGACAAACTGAAAGCCATTCAAGAGTATCCTACCCCTACCAACCTTAAGGAACTACAGCGGTTCCTTGGAATGGCGGGGTGGTATCATAAGTTTATACCCAGGTTTGCGGACATTGCATCACCTCTCAACCATTTAAAGAAGAAAGATGTCCAGTGGGAATGGACATCAGCTTGCCAGTCCAGCCTGGAACAGTTGAAGAAAGTGCTTCAAGCCCCTCCAGTTTTGGCTCACCCTGACCTTTCTAAGCCCTTCGGGTTTATACTGATGCAAGCGAGGTGGGGCTTGGTGCGGTGCTAGTGCAGATGGATGAAGAAGAGGAGCATGTCGTTGCTTATGCTTCCAGAGTGCTGCAGGGGCAGAAAAAACTATTCAACTTCCGAGAAAGAATGTCTAGCGGTGGTATGGGCTGTTGAAAAGTGGCGACACTACCTAGAAGGAGTCGAATTCCAGGTGGTTACGGATCATGCTGCGTTGACATGGGCTTTTAATGTACCAAAGGCTTCATCTCGATTGACCAGATGGACACTGCGGCTTCAACAGTTTACTTTTACGGTCCTGTACAGGAAAGGCAGTATTAATATGGTGCCTGACGCCCTGTCTCGTATACCGAGCTCTGCTGCTGCAGTCTCAGCTGTGTGTTTAAAAAGGTGGGTTGATGGCAGTGCTGACCTTCCAGTGACGCTCGATGAATTGTCTACAGCACAGTCCAAGGATTCCACCATCACAGAACTTCTGAATAGTGTGGGTAAACGAGACACAGCGGAACTTAATCGGATCAGTTTCGTACAACAACAGGGTTTGGTCTACCGTCAGGTCCCCATCCGAGGCGTCGGCCACAGATTTCAATTAGTTGTCCCTAATGTATACATTTCGAGTTTCTTGTTGTATTATCATGACAACCCATTGGGCGGACACTTAGGACGCATGAAGACCTTGCGCAGGATTCTGCAGGTGGCATGGTGGCCTGATGTTCGTAAAGACACATGGAAACATGTGAAAGAATGTATCATTTGTCAAAGATACAAACCAGCTAACAGTAAACCCCCAGGGTTAATGCAGTCCACCACAGTGAGTGAGCCCGGAGAGAAGTTAGGAGTGGATTTGATGGGACCCTTTCCCGGAGTAAAAAGGCAACATCTACCTTTTAGTGATCATTGATTATTATTCTAAATGGGTTGAGCTTTTCCCACTTGAACTGTAAAACTCCTGTCATCGCCCGGTGCTAACCCAGGAGGTTTTACCAGGTGGGGCACACCTCGCTACTTGGTGTCTGACCGAGGCCCTCAGTTTACCAGCCAGCTGTTAGAAGAAGTGTGCAAGTCTTGGGGCGTTGTTAAAAACTGACGACGGCTTACCACCCTCAGGCGAACCTTACCGAGAGAGCCAATCGGACCATCAAAACAATGATTGCATCATTTGTGGGTGAGAACCATCAGCTGTGGGATGAGTGGCTTCCCGAGTTTCGTTTCGCCATCAACTCCGCTAAACATGAAACCACTGGCATGTCTCCAGCGGAATTGGCAGTGGGCAGAGTTCTCAAAGGCCCACTGGAACAGTTAGTGGCGGTGGCTCCCACTCCAGGTTCCCCTCATTATACCCTCCTAGAACGTCAGCAAAAGATAGCCAAAGAAGTGCAGAAATGTGTTGGATTGGCGCAAGCACGTCAAGCAAAGAATTATAATTTACGACGTAAAAATGTTGTATGGGAAGTAGGAAAGTTAGTGTGGGTTAGGGCCCATCCGTTGTCTGATGCTGCTGCCCATTTTTCCTCGAAGTTAGCGCCTAAGTGGTCCGGTCCAGCCATGATTTTAAAAAATTAGGTCCTGTTAATTATCGTGTAGAATGGTGCGATTCATCCAAGAAAACAGATACAGTTAATGTAGTCAACCTGAAACCTTATTTTGGAGATAAACCCTGGTACCTCCGGATGGGGGGACTATGTGGCGATCACCCCATATGTGCTGCAATAAGCGCAGCCTCTGCTTTATTCTTAATTGAATAGCAGTAAGCCTGGCCAGGTTAGTTCGATTTCTTATATTCAAATTAAAGTTGGTAAAAGTGATCCCTGATTTTAATTTTCGCAAGACTGCCTAGTTTTATAAAGAAACACTTTAGGCGTCAGTTTACATGCATGAGGAAAAATTAAATATTTTGAAACTGCCCTTTAACTGTCTTTTTCTATTGTGCTGGTTGGGAGTATTTGTCTAGGTCTGCTATGCATTGTGTTTTTGTATGTTCTTCGTATTTTTCCCCTTTTGGCTATCCGTAGTTGGGAGGCGGGGCTTATGCTCCTTTTGCTCATTGCCGGCCAGTTCAAAAGGGGAACCAGTTTGGGCAACAGGGGTCGTCGCCGTTTCTTTCTCCTACTCGTTGTCGCCGTTTCTCTCTCCTACACACTCTCGCCGTTCTGATTTTTTATCAGAACTTTTGGTAGATGAGGAGTTTATATTTTTGGTTAGTCTGTGTTTTAAGGCAGGTCTATTCATCTGTTCAGCAGTATGTTATTTTGGTAAACAAGTCAAAATCTTCTGCTGCATTTAGATGTTTCCAGCACAGTCAAACTAACTGTTAGATTTTCTCTGAATCGTGTTTTTTTTGTGGTTATTTTGTGACCGTTCTATCGCTGCTTTGGGATCTTCATTTTCTTTGCTGAAGAATACAGTTTGCCTGGACTTTTAAAACTACATAGTTTTAATGGAATCAAAGGGAAGACGTCTGCACAGCGGATTACAATCATCATCCGGGTGAGATCAAACCTTTTTGTTCTTTCATTTTTGTTACTATGTTTGCAGTTTTTTGTGAATGGCCATTCTGGTTTTGCATTGGATTTTGGATTTTTTATTTCTTGAACTTTTTTTCTTTTTGGATTTGTTTTTCATGAAGGGGACTGAACTATGGTTTAAAAAAACCTGTGATTGGGTTAATTAACCCTTACCTGCTTCCACTGTATTGTCAATTGCTGGTTAAACTAATTTACCCTTTGTGCCTTGTGTGCTTTTGCTTTGCAAAGTGTTTGGATAGTGTTTGCTGTTATAGGGCTGTGTTCAATTATGCAATGCTGTATCTCTTGATTTAAACAACCTGTTGGTTGGGTTAATTAACCCTTACCTGCTTACACTGTATTGGCAATTGCTGGGTAAACTAATTTGTTTTTTTTTAGAGAGCCTCAGTGACATTATTATTGTACTGATATACTGTTTCATTTAGTCTATGCTCGTATGGTTGGTATACCTTTTGTTTACATTCTAGACTAACTTCTAAAACATTTTCTGGGTTAAGCATATTCCTCAGGTCCCCTTTTAAATCCCTCTTTTACGCTGTAACCTATTACTTGCTGTTTTCCAATAAAATTAAATGGTTGCTTATGGAATCAGTATACGCTTATGGTCTAAGTGTCTAGTAGGAATACTAAGGAAGTTTGTTACACCGTGTACCAATGCCTATACACCAACATTTACACACAACACGTAACACAAAATACACACAGGGGGGGCACTTTGCCACACATACCCATGGCTGAAAAGCTGTGTTGATGAGCAAATGGTGCCCTTTAAGGGGCATAATAGACTAAAGCAGTACCTTCCAAAGAAGCCCAAGAAATGGGGCTATAAATGAATGGTCATGGCTTGCTTTGATGGCATTGTGCACAACTTTGAGATATACTGTGGCAAAACTGTGCAACCCCCAGGATTGGCTGACATTGGGGCATGTGGAAATGTGGTAATTCGTCTTTCTAGCAGTGTTCCAAAGCATAGGACTACAAATTGTGCTTTGACAACTGGTTTTGTGGTTTAAAGCTGCAAGTAGAGCTAGCAAAACAAGGAATCCAGAACCTAGGCACAGTCCGTGCAAACTGATTACCTGGAAGTGACATGAAATCTGATGCTGAGCTGAACAGATCTGTTTTTTTCCTGAAAAACCCACATCCAGAACTGTAGAAGATGTTGTGCTGCATGTAGTTAAATGCTATGATAATCGTTCAGTCACATTACTGAGTACATACATTGGTGCAAAGCCAATTGCAGAAGTACAGCGATGGGATCAGTTTAAAAAATATATATATTTGTTTTTGTTAGAAGCAAAAAGTCATGCAATAGAGGGATATATATTATTATTTAAGCATTAGTACACACACACACATTATATATATATATATATATATATATAATGTGTGTGTGTACTAATGCTTAAATAATAATTAAACTACACATGATAATTAAATATACAAACACAAATCTACAGTGAATAACTAAATACATACATATACATCAGAAAAAACGTCAGCAAGCATACACATTAGTCACCTGGTGACAAGTAGACACACTTTTATTTTGTGGAGCATGAAAATGAGGGATTGCTTGTCCAAAGTTACTTTATAATGCAGTGCAGTATGGACATTTTTTTGTAATTTATTTTTTTATTTATTATTCATTTGTTTCTATGAAACCACTCTTGTTGTATGTGGGGTATGTGAAGGACAGGAATTATTGGTCAAATCAACAACAGGTTACTGATTTAAGCTCTGCTGTGTCCTGTAGAATTTTTGTAACATGTTCTGTAAAAAGTACAAGCCAATTCACTCTGGGAATACAAATTAGATGGAGAGCTTAGAGATAGGAGGCCGGAATATTAAACAGCCTGGCTCATCTGAGTACATTTATTTAGCATTAAACACCGTCACAGCACATCAATTCTGCTTTCAATTATCGTATCCTCTGGTATTCAAAGTTCCAATTGTTTAATCAATGCTTAATTCAAGTTTTTTTTTTCAAGCAGGGTATTCTTTTATCAACGTTATACATCATATATTAAACAACAAGCTTCTTCCAATATAGTCAAGCTTGTTATTTATGTATGTAAATACCACTAACTCGCAAAATGTTCAAAATGGGCATGCTTGAGAAGTACGAAGCACCGGGTGAGTCAGAATGGTCGGTTTTATCAGATTGAAAAACGTCAGTGCAATTGGTCACTGATTCTAAATTATCACAAAACATGCATACGGTCTTTTAATTAAATTAGGATACCCTAACCCCAGACAATACTTTAAAGTCAGCACAAAAAAACACAACCAATGCGCAGAAGCGTTCAGTGTTTCACAGGAACTGGTGTGCAATACATATAATATAAACCCAGAGATAAACTCCAGAGTGATACAATAAATAAAGAAAATCACTGAGTAATGCTTTTTAATTAAAATGCTGAAGAAAAAAAATGACAGTGGGATTAGATTCTAGAACTTCAGGGATCAGTTCCCTGTCCATTGCGCTACAGCAATTAACTCAGCAGGCCAATCAGATTCCAAGTTTGTTTTTTAACACTAGAACCGCCGGGTTTATGCTACTACCTAGAACCGCCAGTCAGTAGTCATTTTGACGGGTACATTTTAAACAGCTTCGATATGAAAATGAAACACAAACTAACAGATACAACTCAAGAGTTTTATTTATGAACATCATATCTAACATCTGCATAGCAGAAACACCGTATTTAAATGAAAAATAAACATAAAAGGCTTTATTTTCGAAATTAGCGCATATAATGAAGAACATTTCAAAAGAATATATTGTGTAAACAGCTGTAAACTGCTATATGTACATAAGAAATTGTAAAAACGAAGTCATTATTTACAAAAATTAACATAAAAGGCTTTTTATCACATTAGTCTACTGCATAGGACGACTTCAAAAATGAAAAATGTAACAAAATAAACATTTCAAAAGAAAATATTGTGTAACCAGCTGTAAACTGGTTATATGTAGGCCTATATACACAATTGTAAAATCGAAATCTTTATTTATAAAAATAACATAAAAAGAAAATAACTCTGTTCCCATTATGTAATGGGAATGCGATTCAGGAAAACATACTTCAAAGTAGCCCCATATTAGCACAATCCACACAGATATAACACTTATCAACTTGTGTGCATTTACCACATACTGTTGTTTCACACTGGGCACAGATGTTTTATTTTTATTGCATTTAGTTACCTGGCATTGTTTTCTGTTGCGTGTGGTACTTGATGCTCACTGTATCCAGGCTGCGTTTCCCTGCCGCTTTGCAGTTTTCAGATCAAAATGTTTCTGCCAAAGCTCCGTGGCTAGCATCATAAGAGATCTCTCATACTGATATTTCCCCGGTGCATTCATTGTAAAAAAACGAAGGAATTGATGGCTGCCATGTCCAGTATATTGTAAAATACAGCAATTGGACACCGGTGATTGCTTTCACCGAGTAATACGTTTTGCGCAGATGGTGGAAACTCTCTTCTCGCTTTGTTTACTGTTCCAACCAGGCTGTTTTTTTTTTTCTTCAACTGTTTTGCTAATCACAGTGAAATAAAAAAAAATTGGTATTATTATTATTTGTTTATTTAGCAGACGCCTTTATCCAAGGTGACTTACAGAGACTAGGGTGTGTGAACAGTGCATCAGCTGCAGAGTCACTTACGACTACGTCTCACCCGAAAGACAGAGCACAAGGAGGTTAAGTGACTTGCTCAGGGTCACAGAGTGAGTCAGTGGCTGAGGTGGGATTTGAACCGGGGACCTTCTGGTTATAAGCCCTTTTCTTTAACCACTGGACCACACAGCCTCCTAAGTATGCGTGACAATTAAAGTTTCACCTTTTCCCTTCAAATATGTAATCTCAAACGTAATGTTCTACTGCCAAATGAAATGAGCTGTTCTTATTAGCAATTTCAATTTTTAGTTATGGCTTCCTTCAGAGTTTTTCAGTATAATCTAGCGTGGCAAATTGAGTCTTAATCAGCCGATCAGCTGCGTTATGCTGCATTTCACATTTGGCTCCTTCACAAGACAAGCACTAAAATAACAATAACAACATATTGTTTGTTTCTTACCACTGATGCGATGCAAAACTAAATGAAGCAATTTCAATCCTCACTCCTACATTAACAGCACATACAGCTGCTTATAGCAGTGCTTTAGAAGGGGCGGGAGGATGTGGGTCGCTCCTCCAATTAAAACCTGTGCTCAGATCACCCAATCTTCCAGTGGGAGTACTGTGTTTCAGACAGACAAGAGTTCGTCATCAGAGGCAAAGCCTCCTCTGGTAAAAACCTCTGGTCTCCTCCAATTAAAACCCATGCTCAGATCACGCGATCTGCCACTGCTAACAGCTGCTGTTTAATGAGAGAAGGAGGCTGCCTCCCTTTGTAAAAAAAAACACTCCTCTAAGACCAGAACACCATCTGGCACTGCTAGTACTGTAAGCATGTGTCTGTCAGCAGCCAGAATTGCTGTTCATTTAGGAATGTTGAAGGTTAAAGAGTAATCTAGAGTTTAGGTTAAAAAAAAATCTTACATTTTAGCCAATAATTGTATTTTATTTTATTGCAAATTGCCTCTTTTAAGGAGTCTCCACTGGTGCACAACCTATAAGAGTAATTGAATTATTGTGTTAGCTACAATCACGTTAAGACCCAAAAGAAAAAGTTCGAGGATCAATCAGCAATCAGGAACCTGACATGGATATTCAAAGGCCTCCTCTCGATCGTACATTTCCAAATGTTTCTTAAAGTAGGTTTGCAACAAAAATATTCCTGTTATAAACTATTGGTGCAAACTTTGCTAAGCTCTTGCTGTTTTGCAATGCAATATCAGTTACTGGATTCATATTCTAAATACAGGCAAGCATATGTCTGTTGATTAAAACGACAAAGGCTGAAGATAAGGACTGTTTAGAGGGGAAAATAAGCCAGAAGTCTATGGTGCTGAACAGCAAACACAGAGAAAGGTCATGGTGTCTTCCTAATTACAATGGAGATAACAGATATGATAGGAGAGGTGAGAGAAACTCAGTGAGATGGATTTCGAGATGCAGTTCAGTTCAGCTACAGATGTCAGCAGGCTGAGGATTTGGAATAGCTGGAAATCAAAGACATGGCTGGAATCTAATTAAAATCTTGTGCATATTTACTTAATTGTGAGAGAAAGGGTGGGTCAAAAACGTATTTTAGCAACAGAAGATATTGAATTAGAAACGACTTACGAATGCAACAGCAGACTAAAATAGCCTAGGAAGTCCATTTTAAATGATATTGGAATAGCGCAATGCTAAATATGAATATGTTTGAGAGGTAACTTTGTTGTTTGTCAAAAGTGTGATAATCTAAAGCAGTGTCTAATACATTATTTGCTTCAATTATGGATAAACATCACCCCAGCGATTATCACAACATTAAAATTGTTTAATCTGGTAGAGGGAAATGTATTTATTTTGTTTGTTAGGGCTATAAAAGGCCCACATTTACACAATATACCATTTGCATTCTAAATTAGCACTAACCACAGGCTGGACAAGTATTACCTCGGCCACACATTGTTCATATCTTCCCTTTCCCCATTTAATATATTTTATTTTATTATTATAAAAGAAAAAATATTATTTTTGTAAAGCAGTGTGGCAAAGTGGTTTGCAGTGCACAAGTGTAGAGGTGATGTGATACGTAACAGAAGAGAGACAACAAAGTTCACGGTCCAAACAGATCTTTATTTTTGTAATACCGGTCTGGCTGCAAATAATAATCCCAGGCAATACACAGCAATGTGTATTGTACTGTTCTAAACAACGGGTTACAGTCACAAAATAATAAACACAGTATAAACACACACAAAGGCACACACACACGATCACAAGTCCAGAGTGAGTGCTAACGTGCAAGTGGTGAAATACAATTTATTAGTGTACAGTTGTGAAGTATTATCCAGGCTGGTGCTGGCATTAGCGACAGTTCCGGTACATGTTAGCCGCCTAATAACAACAAATGAGTAGAATTAGACACGACAAAACAAACAAACACTAAACACTCATG
>CM060263.1:19136929-19186431 GCA_030684275.1 Acipenser oxyrinchus oxyrinchus | reverse complement strand
GGGTACAGGTGTAGCAGTGATGGGGAGCAGGAGTAAAAGACAAACAATGTTACTCGGTGAAAAACGTGCTTTTATTTGTAATCCCGGTCTGGCGACCGTCAAACAATAAATCCCCGGCTATACACAGCAATGTGTAAAGCACGGGAAAACGCAAAAACACAGTCCTGAACACAAAACAATACACGGTCACCAGTCCGGGTGAGTGCAGTCGTGCTGGTGCAGAGTGAAATCACAGGTAAGGGTGAACGTTTAGTGCAGTGGTGCTCGGATTTAGTGCTGACCTCTGCGACAGCTCGGAGGTGTGTTTAACTGTCTGGTGGTGGAAGACAATGAACAGTTAGACAGACAGACACAAACAAAGACAATACTTCACACACAAACGCTTCCTCAATCACTTTCTGAGAGCTCCTCTCTCAGTCCTTCTCTCTCCTTGCTCTACCCAAACGAAGGAAAAGATCAGCGTTACCCTGGCCCCTATATGTAGTCCCAGTATGATTTCCAGGTAAACGGTTGCAGCTGCCTTATTACTTGCAGCTGCCCTCGTTTACCTTTCACGTCAACACGGTCCTACAACAGAGTCTCGCTTCCTTCCAGGCTGACCCACTTCCGGTCCCGAAACGAACTGTCAGGCCAGCCCTTCCAGATACTTCTCCTCTCGTTCTTTAAGCCCTCACAGGTCGGGAGGGAGATTTACCACCAGAACTCATTATATTTCTGTCACATATCCCACCGCTCAGAGTGGAGCCGAAGGAACACTCGGCTAAATCTACCTTTCCCATTACTCCCCCTCCGGGAAAAATAATCCGCATTTTGGTGGTCTTTCCTGCACGGTGTACCATATGGTACATGAAGGGCTGCAATGCCAGATACCACCGAGTTATCCGGGCATTGCTGTCCTTCATTGTGCTTAACCATGTGAGTGGGGCGTGGTCTGTGACCAGATCAAATGAGTGTCCCAGCAGGTAGTATCGTAAAGAGTGAGTAGCCCATTTAATGGCCAAACACTCCTTTTCGACTATGGAGTAGTTACGCCCCGAGGCAACATCTTTTTACTTATGTACACTATCGGGTGTTCTACTCCAGCTACCTTTTGGGACAAGACAGCACCCAAACCTACATCCGATGCGTCGGTGTGGAGGATGAATCTCTTGGTGAAATCTGGAGTAATAAGAGTGGGGGCCTGGCAAAGTCTACGTTTAATCGTATCAAACGCCCCTGACACTCAACTGACCATTTTATTAAATTTGGGGCACTCTTTTTGGTGAGGTCCACTAACGGGTTAACCACTGTGGCGTACTCGGGGATGAAACGGCGGTAATAACCGGCTAAGCCCAGTAGTGACCTCACCTGAGTCTTGGTTTTGGGGATCGCTGCATCAACCAAAGCCTGGACTTTGGTGACCACAGGTCTCACTCTTCCATTTCCCATTATAAATCCCAGATATTGAGTTTCTTGTTTTGCAAACGCACATTTTCTCAAGTTAGCTGTCAGCCGGGCTGCCCTTAGAGACTGAAGAACGGCTGCAACCCTAGCCAAATGCTCTCGCCAGGTGGAGCTGTAAATCACCACGTCATCAATATACGCTGCTGCATATTCATGATGTGGGCGTAAAACCTGGTCCATCAGTCTCTGAAAGGCAGCGGGCGCACCATGTAGCCCAAATGGCATGGTTTTAAAGTGGAACAGCCCTTCTGGTGTTGAAAATGCGGTTTTCTCTCTGGAGCTGCGGGTTAAAGGGATTTGCCAGTATCCCTTCGTCAGGTCCAGAGTGGAAATAAACCTCGCTTTTCCCAGTCTGTCTAAAAGTTCGTCGACCCGAGGCATGGGATACGCATCGAACTTAGCAATAGCGTTTACCTTACGGAAATCAACGCAGAAGCGGTTGGTGCCGTCTTTCTTAGCCACTATGACAATCGGACTGCACCACTCGCTCCTGGAAGGTTCAATCACCCCAAGCTCGAGCATATCCCATACCTCTTTGCGAACGCCACTTCGTCGACTTTCTGGGATCCGCATGCGGTCTCTCTCGCACTGTGACACCTGGTGGAGAGATAATGTCATATTCAACTAAGTTCGTTCTGCCGGGCACGTCAGAAAAACATCGCTGAACTCCTCAATAAGCTTACGCAGCTCTCTTTGCTGATCTGGAACCAATTGTTCCCCATTGAAATCACTCTTGTGCGCGGGGTCTCTGGACAGGGGCCTAAATCATCCTCCATATTGCCTGGGGCTATAAACAAGACCTCCCTTGCCTGCCAGGGCTTTAACAAATTGACATGGTAAATTTCACGTTCATTCCGGCGATCGGGCTGTCTAATTTCATAATTTACTTTCCCTATAGCCCGAATCACCTCATACGGCCCCTGCCATTTAGCACACAGTTTTGATTCTGATGAGGGAAGTAGCAGCATTACCTTGTCCCCTGGTCGAAAGGTTCGAATCCGTGCATTTTGTTGTAATGCTGCTGCTGTTGGTGCTGAGCCGATCTGAGGTTGTCCTGGGCCAAACGACCGACCAAATCCAGGCGATCTCTTAGTAGGAGCACATACTTCACTACATTTTTGGACGAGCCTTTGTGCTCCTCCCACCCCTCCCTCAGCAGGTCAAGAATGCCGCGAGGCTGCCGGCCGTACAGGAGCTCAAAGGGGAGAACCCGTTGAACTCTGCGGCACTTCTCTCACTGCAAAGAGGAGGTAGGGAAGAAGCGATGCCCAATGTTTCTGCTCCTGTGTTACAAATCGTCTCAGCATCGACTTTAAAGTCTGATTAAAGCGTTCCACCAGACCGTCCGTTTGTGGATGGTAAACGGACGTCCTGATGGGACGTATTTTTAATATTTTATACACTTGCTGTAACGTGTTGGACAGAAAATTGGTTCCGTGATCGGTCAAAATCTCCTTGGGAATCCCTACTCTAGCCATAATCTGCGCTAACTCAGTGGCTATTGCAGCGGCACTAGTGGACCTCAATGGAACTGCCTCCGGGTATCGCGTTGCATAATCCACCACCACTAATATATGCGTATACCCGGAGTCAGAAGGTAGCAAAGGGCCCACTATGTCCATTGCAATGCGCTCGAACGGAGTGGAAATAATCGGCAGTGGGACCAAAGGGGCGGGGCGCACTCGACCCGGCGCTACTCGCTGGCAGTCTGGGCATGTGGCTACATATCTCGACACATCAGTATGAAGACCTAGCCAATAGAATCGAGCTAATATTCGTTCCCTCGTCTTCTCGGCTCCGAGGTGCCCCGCAAAAGGGATATCATGCGCCAGCCTCATGACCTCGGGCCGACAAGACCGGGGAACCAACAATTGCGTTACAGGCTGTCCTGTGCCCGCGGCTAGGTTTACCCTATACAGTAATTGCCCCTTGATACTGAAATGTGGATATACTAGCGCCCCAGCGCCATCAACATCCTTACCTTCAATGGACGGACCTGTCCCCAAGCGTGCACCAGTGACGGGTCGTTATGTTGGCCCCACACTAGGTCCGCGCTTGAGTACCACGGGTCCGGTACATTGAGAGGGGCTGGAATAACCTCTGCTCTAGTTGGCCCAGTAACCTCGCTCCCTCGGTCACACTGCGTTCCCACTCCCTTCGACTGGCGTTTGTTACCATTGCCGCACTCTCCCACCAGACCCCAGCCTTGTCTCAACAACGCTCCCTCCCATTTTGCGGTCCGTCTCTCCTTATTTGTTTTTCTAGGACGGAAAAAGGAGAAAACATTTCAGTGTGAAAAGGAAACACATCACCAATTCGTTCCTTTTCTCTCTCTGCCACGTTACGTGTGTGGCGAGACTGCCACTTTTGCACTAAATCTCTGAATTTTGGCCAGTCTCGGCCCAGAATAACTGGGTGTGGCAACCTTTCCGCCACCCGACTACAAGGTGACGTTTTATCGGACCTACCGATAAATATACTTTTATTGTGGGGTATGTCGCCGTGTCTCCATGGATACAGGAGATGGCCACCTGACCTCGTGGCCGCCACGACACACCGCCCAGGAGAGCTGTCCTAATCAAGGTCTGCTCACACCCTGTGTCCACTAATGCGTGGGTTTTCACATTCCCTAAAACCACATTGATTAGACAAGGCCCCTCCCGACCATTTTCCCCACACTTACCAGTCTCAGGTGCCCAATTGCACGCGGCCACGTCACACTCCATGGCAGCGGGGCATGACCTGGCCAGATGTCCCGGCTGGTGGCACCTAAAACAGATAGGAGGGACAGAGGGGCATAGGGAGTAAATCTGTCCCGCTGCTGGTATGGCAACGGGGCAGGGGCAGCACCTCTACCCCAGCTGGGGCCAACCTTGGTCTCCATGGGGGAGGCAAGGGGCCCAATGGGGTCGGCGCTCTGGGAGGTCTGGGTCCTGGGAACACGGGGGTTGGGGGTGGTGGTGTTGGAGGAGAGGGAGAGAGAGGGCGATTGCTCCGAAGGGCAGGGGTCGATAGGATCCCGATCCGGGCAGACGTCAGGGAGTCCTCGAAATCTTCAGCCAATTTGACTGCCTCCTCCAGGGTGTCAGGGTTGTGGCGCCGTATCCACGCTTGGGTTTCGGCGCCGACCACATGGCAGAATTGCTCCACCACAATGGCTTCCCCCATCTGTTGGGCGGTCTTCTTCCCGGGGGTCAGCCAATGCACCATGTGGTCGCACAACCGCTCTGCCACCACCCTGGGGCGGGTCTCCGGGGCTCTCGGAACTCCCTAAATCTCGCCCGGTGGGTCTCCGTGGTGATATTCAAGCGGCGGAGGATAGCCTGCTTGACCAGGTCGTAGTCGGTGGCGTGATGGTCGCTCATCGCCTGGTACGCTGCCTGAGCCTCCCGATCAGGCAGGGACCCAGCTGGCTGGCCCAGAACTCCCGCGGCCAAGCCGCCGCGGTGGCCAGCCGCTCGAGCGCCACCAAATACGCCTCGGGTCATCCTCCGCCGACATTTTCATCGCCCGTGCCTTCGGGGCGACATCAACGGTATTGTGGTAGGGGCTGTTGCTGCGGCAACGGCCAGCCCTACCCGTTCAATGGCGCCGTGTAGCGCTCCTCCCTCCTTCTCTCCTCTGCGTCCCGTCTGCTCTCCAGCGCCTGCAGCAGCTCCGCCAGTGTGTTGCGGTCCATGATCCCGTGTTCTGACACCACGTGTGGCAAAGTGGCTAGTGAAGGGGTACAGGTGTAGCAGTGATGGGGAGCAGGAGTAAAAGACAAACAATGTTACTCGGTGAAAAACGTGCTTTTATTTGTAATCCCGGTCTGGCGACCGTCAAACAATAAATCCCCGGCTATACACAGCAATGTGTAAAGCACGGGAAAACGCAAAAACACAGTCCTGAACACAAAACAATACACGGTCACCAGTCCGGGTGAGTGCAGTCGTGCTGGTGCAGAGTGAAATCACAGGTAAGGGTGAACGTTTAGTGCAGTGGTGCTCGGATTTAGTGCTGACCTCTGCGACAGCTCGGAGGTGTGTTTAACTGTCTGGTGGTGGAAGACAATGAACAGTTAGACAGACAGACACAAACAAAGACAATACTTCACACACAAACGCTTCCTCAATCACTTTCTGAGAGCTCCTCTCTCAGTCCTTCTCTCTCCTTGCTCTACCCAAACGAAGGAGAAGATCAGCGTTACCCTGGCCCTATATGTAGTCCCGTATGATTTCCAGGTAAACGGTTGCAGCTGCCTTATTACTTGCAGCTGCCCCTCGTTTACCTTTCACGTCAACACGGTCCTACAACAGAGTCTCGCTTCCTTCCAGGCTGACCCACTTCCGGTCCCGAAACGAACTGTCAGGCCAGCCCTTCCAGATACTTCTCCTCTCGTTCTTTAAGCCCTCACAGGTCGGGAGGAGATTTACCACCAGAACTCATTATATTTCTGTCACATATCCCACCGCTCAGAGTGGAGCCGAAGGAACACTCGGCTAAATCTACCTTTCCCATTACTCCCCCTCCGGGAAAAATAATCCGCATTTTGGTGGTCTTTCCCTGCACGGTGTACCATATGGTACATGAAGGGCTGCAATGCCAGATACCACCGAGTTATCCGGGCATTGCTGTCCTTCATTGTGCTTAACCATGTGAGTGGGGCGTGGTCTGTGACCAGATCAAATGAGTGTCCCAGCAGGTAGTATCGTAAAGAGTGAGTAGCCCATTTAATGGCCAAACACTCCTTTTCGACTATGGAGTAGTTACGCTCGAGGCAACATCTTTTTACTCATGTACACTATCGGGTGTTCTACTCCAGCTACCTTTTGGGACAAGACAGCACCCAAACCTACATCCGATGCGTCGGTGTGGAGGATGAATCTCTTGGTGAAATCTGGAGTAATAAGAGTGGGGGCCTGGCAAAGTCTACGTTTAATCGTATCAAACGCCCCTGACACTCAACTGACCATTTGATTAAATTTGGGGCACTCTTTTTGGTGAGGTCCACTAACGGGTTAACCACTGTGGCGTACTCGGGGATGAAACGGCGGTAATAACCGGCTAAGCCCAGTAGTGACCTCACCTGAGTCTTGGTTTTGGGGATCGCTGCATCAACCAAAGCCTGGACTTTGGTGACCACAGGTCTCACTCTTCCATTTCCCATTATAAATCCCAGATATTGAGTTTCTTGTTTTGCAAACGCACATTTTCTCAAGTTAGCTGTCAGCCGGGCTGCCCTTAGAGACTGAAGAACGGCTGCAACCCTAGCCAAATGCTCTCGCCAGGTGGAGCTGTAAATCACCACGTCATCAATATACGCTGCTGCATATTCATGATGTGGGCGTAAAACCTGGTCCATCAGTCTCTGAAAGGCAGCGGCGCACCATGTAGCCCAAATGGCATGGTTTTAAAGTGGAACAGCCCTTCTGGTGTTGAAAATGCGGTTTTCTCTCTGGAGCTGCGGGTTAAAGGGATTTGCCAGTATCCCTTCGTCAGGTCCAGAGTGGAAATAAACCTCGCTTTTCCCAGTCTGTCTAAAAGTTCGTCGACCGAGGCATGGGATACGCATCGAACTTAGCAATAGCGTTTACCTTACGGAAATCAACGCAGAAGCGGTTGGTGCCGTCTTTCTTAGCCACTATGACAATCGGACTGCACCACTCGCTCCTGGAAGGTTCAATCACCCCAAGCTCGAGCATATCCCATACCTCTTTGCGAACGCCACTCGTCGACTTTCTGGGATCCGATGCGGTCTCTCTCGCACTGTGACACCTGGTGGAGAGATAATGTCATATTCAACTAAGTTTGTTCTGCCGGGCACGTCAGAAAAAACATCGCTGAACTCCTCAATAAGCTTACGCAGCTCTCTTTGCTGATCCGGAACCAATTGTTCCCCCATTGAAATCACTCTTGTGCGCGGGGTCTCTGGACAGGGGCCTAAATCATCCTCCATATTGCCTGGGGCTATAAACAAGACCTCCCTTGCCTGCCAGGGCTTTAACAAATTGACATGGTAAATTTCACGTTCATTCCGGCGATCGGGCTGTCTAATTTCATAGTTTACTTTCCCTATAGCCCGAATCACCTCATACGGCCCCTGCCATTTTGCACACAGTTTTGATTCTGATGAGGGAAGTAGCAGCATTACCTTGTCCCCTGGTCGAAAGGTTCGAATCCGTGCATTTTTGTTGTAATGCTGCTGCTGTTGGTGCTGAGCCGATCTGAGGTTGTCCTGGGCCAAGCGACCGACCAAATCCAGGCGATCTCTTAGTAGGAGCACATACTTCACTACATTTTTGGACGAGCCTTTGTGCTCCTCCCACCCCTCTCTCAGCAGGTCAAGAATGCCGCGAGGCTGCCGGCCGTACAGGAGCTCAAAGGGGAGAACCCGTTGAACTCTGCGGCACTTCTCTCACTGCAAAGAGGAGGTAGGGAAGAAGCGATGCCCAATGTTTCTGCTCCTGTGTTACAAATCGTCTCAGCATCGACTTTAAAGTCTGATTAAAGCGTTCCACCAGACCGTCCGTTTGTGGATGATAAGCGGACGTCCTGATGGGACGTATTTTCAATATTTTATACACTTGCTGTAGCGTGTTGGACAGAAAATTGGTTCCGTGATCGGTCAAAATCTCTTTGGGAATCCCTACTCTAGCCATAATCTGCGCTAACTCAGTGGCTATTGCAGCGGCACTAGTGGACCTCAATGGAACTGCCTCCGGGTATCGCGTTGCATAATCCACCACCACTAATATATCGTATACCGGAGTCAGAAGGTAGCAAAGGGCCCACTATGTCCATTGCAATGCGCTCGAGCAGTGGAAATAATCGGCAGTGGGACCAAAGGCGGGCGCTTTCGACCGGCGCTACTCGCTGGCAGTCTGGGCATGTGGCTACATATCTCGACACATCAGTATGAAGACCTAGCCAATAGAATCGAGCCAATATCCGTTCCCTCGTCTTTTCGGCTCCGAGGTGCCCGCAAAAGGGATATCATGCGCCAGCCTCATGACCTCGGTCCGACAAGGCGGGGAACCAACAATTGCGTTACAGGCTGTCCTGTGCCCGCGGCTAGGTTTACCCTATACAGTAATTGCCCCTTGATACTGAAATGTGGATATACTAGCGCCCCAGCGCCATCAACATCCTTACCTTCAATGGACGGACCTGTCCCCAAGCGTGCACCAGTGGCGGGTCGTTATGTTGGCCCCACACTAGGTCAGCTTGAGTACCACGGGTCCGGTACATTGAGAGGGGCTGGAATAACCTCTGCTCTAGTTGGCCCAGTAACCTCGCTCTCTCGGTCACACTGCGTTCCCACTCCCTTCGACTGGCGTTTGTTACCATTACCGCACTCTCCCACCAGACCCCAGCCTTGTCTCAACAAGCGCTCCCTCCCATTTTGCGGTCCGTCTCTCCTTATTTGTTTTTCTAGGACGGAAAAAGGAGAAAACATTTCAGTGTGAAAAGGAAACACATCACCAATTCGTTCCTTTTCTCTCTCTGCCACGTTACGTGTGTGGCGAGACTGCCACTTTTGCACTAAATCTCTGAATTTTGGCCAGTCTCGGCCCAGAATAACTGGGTGTGGCAACCTTTCCGCCACCCGACTACAAGGTGACGTTTTATCGGACCTACCGATAAATATACTTTTATTGTGGGGTATGTCGCCGTGTCTCCATGGATACAGGAGATGGCCACCTGACCTCGTGGCCGCCACGACACACCGCCCAGGAGAGCTGTCCTAATCAAGGTTTGCTCACACCCTGTGTCCACTAATGCGTGGGTTTTCACATTTCCTAAAACCACATTGATTAGACAAGGCCCCTCCCGACCATTTTCCCCACACTTACCAGTTTCAGGTGCCCAATTGCACGCGGCCACGTCACACTCCATGGCAGCGGGGCATGACCTGGCCAGATGTCCCGGCTGGTGGCACCTAAAACAGATAGGAGGGACAGAGGGGCATAGGGTGTAAATCTGTCCCGCTGCTGGTATGGCAGCGGGGCAGGGGCAGCACCTCTACCCCAGCTGGGGCCAACCTTGGTCTCCATGGGGGAGGCAAGGGGCCCAATGGGGTCGGCTCTGGGAGGTCTGGGTCCTGGGAACACGGGTGGTGGGGGTGGTGGTGTTGGAGGAGAGGGAGAGAGAGGGCGATTGCTCCGAAGGGCAGGGGTCGATAGGATCCCGATCCGGGCAGACGTCAGGGAGTCCTCGAAATCTTCAGCCAATTTGACTGCCTCCTCCAGGGTGTCAGGGTTGTGGCGCCGTATCCATGCTTGGGTTTCGGCGCCGACCACATGGCAGAATTGCTCCACCACAATGGCTTCCCCCATCTGTTGGGCGGTCTTCTTCCGGGGTCAGCCAATGCACCATGTGGTCGCACAACCGCTCTGCCACCACCCTGGGGCGGGTCTCCGGGGCTCTCGGAACTCCCTAAATCTCGCCCGGTGGGTCTCCGTGGTGATATTCAAGCGGCGGAGGATAGCCTGCTTGACCAGGTCGTAGTCGGTGGCGTGATGGTCGCTCATCGCCTGGTGCGCTGCCTGAGCCTCCCGATCAGGCAGGGACCCAGCTGGCTGGCCCAGAACTCCAGCGGCCAAGCCGCCGCGGTGGCCAGCCGCTCGAGCGCCACCAAATACGCCTCGGGTCATCCTCCGCCGACATTTTCATCGCCCGTGCCTTCGGGCGACATCAACGGTATTGTGGTAGGGGCTGTTGCTGCGGCAACGGCCAGCCCTACCCGTTCAATGGCGCCGTGTAGCGCTCCTCCCTCCTTCTCTCCTCTGCGTCCCGTCTGCTCTCCAGCGCCTGCAGCAGCTCCGCCAGTGTGTTGCGGTCCATGATCCCGTGTTCTGACACCACGTGTGGCAAAGTGGCTAGTGAAGGGGTACAGGTGTAGCAGTGATGGGGAGCAGGAGTAAAGACAAACAATGTTACTCGGTGAAAAACGTGCTTTTATTTGTAATCCCGGTCTGGCGACCGTCAAACAATAAATCCCCGGCTATACACAGCAATGTGTAAAGCACGGGAAAGCATAAAAACACAGTCCTGAACACAAAACAATACACGGTCACCAGTCCGGGGTGAGTGCAGTCGTGCTGGTGCAGAGTGAAATCACAGGTAAGGGTGAGCGTTTAGTGCAGTGGTGCTCGGTTTAGTGCTGACCTCTGCGACAGCTCGGAGGTGTGTTTAACTGTCTGGTGGTGGAAGACAATGAACAGTTAGACAGACAGACACAAACAAAGACAATACTTCACACACAAGCGCTTCCTCAATCACTTTCTGAGAGCTCCTCTCTCAGTCCTTCTCTCTCCTTGCTCTACCCAAGCGAAGGAGAAGATCAGCGTTACCCTGGCCCCTATATGTAGTCCCGTATGATTTCCAGGTAAGCGGTTGCAGCTGCCTTATTACTTGCAGCTGCCCCTCGTTTACCTTTCACGTCAACACGGTCCTACAACAGAGTCTCGCTTCCTTCCAGGCTGACCCACTTCCGGTCCGGAAGCGAACTGTCAGGCCAGCCCTTCCAGATACTTCTCCTCTCGTTCTTTAAGCCCTCACAGGTCGGGAGGAGATTTACCACCAGAACTCATTATATTTCTGTCACATATCCCACCGCTCAGAGTGGAGCCGAAGGAACACTCGGCTAAATCTACCTTTCCCATTACTCCCCCTCCGGGAAAAATAATCCGCATTTTGGTGGTCTTTCCCTGCACGGTGTACCATATGGTACATGAAGGGCTGCAATGCCAGATACCACCGAGTTATCCGGGCATTGCTGTCCTTCATTGTGCTTAACCATGTGAGTGGGGCGTGGTCTGTGACCAGATCAAATGAGTGTCCCAGCAGGTAGTATCGTAAAGAGTGAGTAGCCCATTTAATGGCCAAACACTCCTTTTCGACTATGGAGTAGTTACGCTCGAGGCAACATCTTTTTACTTATGTACACTATCGGGTGTTCTACTCCAGCTACCTTTTGGGACAAGACAGCACCCAAACCTACATCCGATGCGTCGGTGTGGAGGATGAATCTCTTGGTGAAATCTGGAGTAATAAGAGTGGGGGCCTGGCAAAGTCTACGTTTAATCGTATCAAGCGCCCCTGACACTCAACTGACCATTTTATTAAATTTGGGGCACTCTTTTTGGTGAGGTCCACTAACGGGTTAACCACTGTGGCGTACTCGGGGATGAAGCGGCGGTAATAACCGGCTAAGCCCAGTAGTGACCTCACCTGAGTCTTGGTTTTGGGGATCGCTGCATCAACCAAAGCCTGGACTTTGGTGACCACAGGTCTCACTCTTCCATTTCCCATTATAAATCCCAGATATTGAGTTTCTTGTTTTGCAAGCGCACATTTTCTCAAGTTAGCTGTCAGCGGGCTGCCCTTAGAGACTGAAGAGCGGCTGCAACCCTAGCCAAATGCTCTCGCCAGGTGGAGCTGTAAATCACCACGTCATCAATATACGCTGCTGCATATTCATGATGTGGGCGTAAAACCTGGTCCATCAGTCTCTGAAAGGCAGCGGCGCACCATGTAGCCCAAATGGCATGGTTTTAAAGTGGAACAGCCCTTCTGGTGTTGAAAATGCGGTTTTCTCTCTGGAGCTGCGGGTTAAAGGGATTTGCCAGTATCCCTTCGTCAGGTCCAGAGTGGAAATAAACCTCGCTTTTCCCAGTCTGTCTAAAAGTTCGTCGACCGAGGCATGGGATACGCATCGAACTTAGCAATAGCGTTTACCTTACGGAAATCAGCGCAGAAGCGGTTGGTGCCGTCTTTCTTAGCCACTATGACAATCGGACTGCACCACTCGCTCCTGGAAGGTTCAATCACCCCAAGCTCGAGCATATCCCATACCTCTTTGCGAGCGCCACCGTCGACTTTCTGGGATCGATGCGGTCTCTCTCGCACTGTGACACCTGGTGGAGAGATAATGTCATATTCAACTAAGTTAGTTCTGCGGGCACGTCAGAAAAACATCGCTGAACTCCTCAATAAGCTTACGCAGCTCTCTTTGCTGATCTGGAACCAATTGTTCCCCATTGAAATCACTCTTGTGCGCGGGGTCTCTGGACAGGGGCCTAAATCATCCTCCATATTGCCTGGGGCTATAAACAAGACCTCCCTTGCCTGCCAGGGCTTTAACAAATTGACATGGTAAATTTCACGTTCATTCCGGCGATCGGGCTGTCTAATTTCATAATTTACTTTCCCTATAGCCCGAATCACCTCATCTGGCCCCTGCCATTTAGCACACAGTTTTGATTCTGATGAGGGAAGTAGCAGCATTACCTTGTCCCCTGGTCGAAAGGTTCGAATCCGTGCATTTTGTTGTAATGCTGCTGCTGTTGGTGCTGAGCCGATCTGAGGTTGTCCTGGGCCAAGCGACCGACCAAATCCAGGCGATCTCTTAGTAGGAGCACATACTTCACTACATTTTGGGCGAGCCTTTGTGCTCCTCCCACCCCTCCCTCAGCAGGTCAAGAATGCCGCGAGGCTGCCGGCCGTACAGGAGCTCAAGGGGAGAACCCGTTGAACTCTGCGGCACTTCTCTCACTGCAAAGAGGAGGTAGGGAAGAAGCGATGCCCAATGTTTCTGCTCCTGTGTTACAAATCGTCTCAGCATCGACTTTAAAGTCTGATTAAAGCGTTCCACCAGACCGTCCGTTTGTGGATGGTAAGCGGACGTCCTGATGGGGCGTATTTTTAATATTTTATACACTTGCTGTAGCGTGTTGGACAGAAAATTGGTTCCGTGATCGGTCAAAATCTCCTTGGGAATCCCTACTCTAGCCATAATCTGCGCTAACTCAGTGGCTATTGCAGCGGCACTAGTGGACCTCAATGGAACTGCCTCCGGGTATCGCGTTGCATAATCCACCACCACTAATATATCGTATACCGGAGTCAGAAGGTAGCAAAGGGCCCACTATGTCCATTGCAATGCGCTCGAGCAGTGGAAATAATCGGCAGTGGGACCAAAGGCGGGCGCTTTCGACCGGCGCTACTCGCTGGCAGTCTGGGCATGTGGCTACATATCTCGACACATCAGTATGAAGACCTAGCCAATAGAATCGAGCTAATATTCGTTCCCTCGTCTTCTCGGCTCCGAGGTGCCCGCAAAAGGGATATCATCGCCAGCCTCATGACCTCGGGCCGACAAGGCGGGGAACCAACAATGCGTTACAGGCTGTCCTGTGCCCGCGGCTAGGTTTACCCTATACAGTAATTGCCCCTTGATACTGAAATGTGGATATACTAGCGCCCCAGCGCCATCAACATCCTTACCTTCAATGGACGGACCTGTCCCCAAGCGTGCACCAGTGGCGGGTCGTTATGTTGGCCCCACACTAGGTCGCGCTTGAGTACCACGGGTCCGGTACATTGAGAGGGGCTGGAATAACCTCTGCTCTAGTTGGCCCAGTAACCTCGCTCCCTCGGTCACACTGCGTTCCCACTCCCTTCGACTGGCGTTTGTTACCATTGCCGCACTCTCCCACCAGACCCCAGCCTTGTCTCAACAACGCTCCCTCCCATTTTGCGGTCCGTCTCTCCTTATTTGTTTTCTAGGGCGGAAAAAGGAGAAAACATTTCAGTGTGAAAAGGAAACACATCACCAATTCGTTCCTTTTCTCTCTCTGCCACGTTCGTGTGTGGCGAGACTGCCACTTTTGCACTAAATCTCTGAATTTTGGCCAGTCTCGGCCCAGAATAACTGGGTGTGGCAACCTTTCCGCCACCCGACTACAAGGTGACGTTTTATCGGACCTACCGATAAATATACTTTTATTGTGGGGTATGTCGCCGTGTCTCCATGGATACAGGAGATGGCCACCTGACCTCGTGGCCGCCACGACACACCGCCCAGGAGAGCTGTCCTAATCAAGGTCTGCTCACACCCTGTGTCCACTAATGCGTGGGTTTTCACATTCCCTAAAACCACATTGATTAGACAAGGCCCCTCCCGACCATTTTCCCCACACTTACCAGTCTCAGGTGCCCAATTGCAGCGGCCACGTCACACTCCATGGCAGCGGGGCATGACCTGGCCAGATGTCCCGGCTGGTGGCACCTAAAACAGATAGGAGGGACAGAGGGGCATAGGGAGTAAATCTGTCCCGCTGCTGGTATGGCAGCGGGGCAGGGGCAGCACCTCTACCCCAGCTGGGGGCCAACCTTGGTCTCCATGGGGGAGGCAAGGGGCCCAATGGGGTCGGCTCTGGGAGGTCTGGGTCCTGGGAACACGGGGGTGGGGGTGGTGGTGTTGGAGGAGAGGGAGAGAGAGGCGATTGCTCCGAAGGGCAGGGGTCGATAGGATCCCGATCGGGCAGGCGTCAGGGAGTCCTCGAAATCTTCAGCCAATTTGACTGCCTCCTCCAGGGTGTCAGGGTTGTGGCGCCCGTATCCACGCTTGGGTTTGGCGCCGACCACATGGCAGAATTGCTCCACCACAATGGCTTCCCCATCTGTTGGGCGGTCTTCTTCCGGGGTCAGCCAATGCACCATGTGGTCGCACAACCGCTCTGCCACCACCCTGGGGCGGGTCTCGGGGCTCTCGGAACTCCCTAAATCTCGCCCGGTGGGTCTCCGTGGTGATATTCAAGCGGCGGAGGATAGCCTGCTTGACCAGGTCGTAGTCGGTGGCGTGATGGTGGCTCATCGCCTGATGCGCTGCCTGAGCCTCCCGATCAGGCAGGGACCCAGCTGGCTGGCCCAGAACTCCAGCGGCCAAGCCGCGCGGTGGCCAGCCGCTCGAGCGCCACCAAATCGCCTCGGGTCATCCTCCGCCGACATTTTCATCGCCCGTGCCTTGGGCGACATCAGCGGTATTGTGGTAGGGGCTGTTGCTGCGGCAGCGGCCAGCCCTACCGTTCAATGGCGCCGTGTAGCGCTCCTCCCTCCTTCTCTCCTCTGCGTCCCGTCTGCTCTCCAGCGCCTGCAGCAGCTCCGCCAGTGTGTTGCGGTCCATGATCCCGTGTTCTGACACCACGTGTGGCAAAGTGGCTAGTGAAGGGGTACAGGTGTAGCAGTGATGGGGAGCAGGAGTAAAGACAAACAATGTTACTCGGTGAAAAGCGTGCTTTTATTTGTAATCCCGGTCTGGCGACCGTCAAACAATAAATCCCCGGCTATACACAGCAATGTGTAAAGCACGGGAAAGCATAAAAACACAGTCCTGAACACAAAACAATACACGGTCACCAGTCGGGGTGAGTGCAGTCGTGCTGGTGCAGAGTGAAATCACAGGTAAGGGTGAGCGTTTAGTGCAGTGGTGCTCGGTTTAGTGCTGACCTCTGCGACAGCTCGGAGGTGTGTTTAACTGTCTGGTGGTGGAAGACAATGAACAGTTAGACAGACAGACACAAACAAAGACAATACTTCACACACAAGCGCTTCCTCAATCACTTTCTGAGAGCTCCTCTCTCAGTCCTTCTCTCTCCTTGCTCTACCCAAGCGAAGGAGAAGATCAGCGTTACCCTGGCCCCTATATGTAGTCCCGTATGATTTCCAGGTAAGCGGTTGCAGCTGCCTTATTACTTGCAGCTGCCCTCGTTTACCTTTCACGTCAACACGGTCCTACAACAGAGTCTCGCTTCCTTCCAGGCTGACCCACTTCCGGTCCGGAAGCGAACTGTCAGGCCAGCCCTTCCAGATACTTCTCCTCTCGTTCTTTAAGCCCTCACAGGTCGGGAGGAGATTTACCACCAGAACTCATTATATTTCTGTCACATATCCCACCGCTCAGAGTGGAGCCGAAGGAACACTCGGCTAAATCTACCTTTCCCATTACTCCCCCTCCGGGAAAAATAATCCGCATTTTGGTGGTCTTTCCCTGCACGGTGTACCATATGGTACATGAAGGGCTGCAATGCCAGATACCACCGAGTTATCCGGGCATTGCTGTCCTTCATTGTGCTTAACCATGTGAGTGGGGCGTGGTCTGTGACCAGATCAAATGAGTGTCCCAGCAGGTAGTATCGTAAAGAGTGAGTAGCCCATTTAATGGCCAAACACTCCTTTTCGACTATGGAGTAGTTACGCTCGAGGCAACATCTTTTTACTTATGTACACTATCGGGTGTTCTACTCCAGCTACCTTTTGGGACAAGACAGCACCCAAACCTACATCCGATGCGTCGGTGTGGAGGATGAATCTCTTGGTGAAATCTGGAGTAATAAGAGTGGGGGCCTGGCAAAGTCTACGTTTAATCGTATCAAGCGCCCCTGACACTCAACTGACCATTTTATTAAATTTGGGGCACTCTTTTTGGTGAGGTCCACTAACGGGTTAACCACTGTGGCGTACTCGGGGATGAAACGGCGGTAATAACCGGCTAAGCCCAGTAGTGACCTCACCTGAGTCTTGGTTTTGGGGATCGCTGCATCAACCAAAGCCTGGACTTTGGTGACCACAGGTCTCACTCTTCCATTTCCCATTATAAATCCCAGATATTGAGTTTCTTGTTTTGCAAGCGCACATTTTCTCAAGTTAGCTGTCAGCCGGGCTGCCCTTAGAGACTGAAGAGCGGCTGCAACCCTAGCCAAATGCTCTCGCCAGGTGGAGCTGTAAATCACCACGTCATCAATATACGCTGCTGCATATTCATGATGTGGGCGTAAAACCTGGTCCATCAGTCTCTGAAAGGCAGCGGCGCACCATGTAGCCCAAATGGCATGGTTTTAAAGTGGAACAGCCCTTCTGGTGTTGAAAATGCGGTTTTCTCTCTGGAGCTGCGGGTTAAAGGGATTTGCCAGTATCCCTTCGTCAGGTCCAGAGTGGAAATAAACCTCGCTTTTCCCAGTCTGTCTAAAAGTTCGTCGACCCGAGGCATGGGATACGCATCGAACTTAGCAATAGCGTTTACCTTACGGAAATCAACGCAGAAGCGGTTGGTGCCGTCTTTCTTAGCCACTATGACAATCGGACTGCACCACTCGCTCCTGGAAGGTTCAATCACCCCAAGCTCGAGCATATCCCATACCTCTTTGCGAGCGCCACTTCGTCGACTTTCTGGGATCGATGCGGTCTCTCTCGCACTGTGACACCTGGTGGAGAGATAATGTCATATTCAACTAAGTTCGTTCTGCGGGCACGTCAGAAAAACATCGCTGAACTCCTCAATAAGCTTACGCAGCTCTCTTTGCTGATCTGGAACCAATTGTTCCCCATTGAAATCACTCTTGTGCGCGGGGTCTCTGGACAGGGGCCTAAATCATCCTCCATATTGCCTGGGGCTATAAACAAGACCTCCCTTGCCTGCCAGGGCTTTAACAAATTGACATGGTAAATTTCACGTTCATTCCGGCGATCGGGCTGTCTAATTTCATAATTTACTTTCCCTATAGCCCGAATCACCTCATACTGCCCCTGCCATTTAGCACACAGTTTTGATTCTGATGAGGGAAGTAGCAGCATTACCTTGTCCCCTGGTCGAAAGGTTCGAATCCGTGCATTTTGTTGTAATGCTGCTGCTGTTGGTGCTGAGCCGATCTGAGGTTGTCCTGGGCCAAGCGACCGACCAAATCCAGGCGATCTCTTAGTAGGAGCACATACTTCACTACATTTTTGGACGAGCCTTTGTGCTCCTCCCACCCCTCCCTCAGCAGGTCAAGAATGCCGCGAGGCTGCCGGCCGTACAGGAGCTCAAAGGGGAGAACCCGTTGAACTCTGCGGCACTTCTCTCACTGCAAAGAGGAGGTAGGGAAGAAGCGATGCCCAATGTTTCTGCTCCTGTGTTACAAATCGTCTCAGCATCGACTTTAAAGTCTGATTAAAGCGTTCCACCAGACCGTCCGTTTGTGGATGGTAAGCGGACGTCCTGATGGGACGTATTTTTAATATTTTATACACTTGCTGTAGCGTGTTGGACAGAAAATTGGTTCCGTGATCGGTCAAAATCTCCTTGGGAATCCCTACTCTAGCCATAATCTGCGCTAACTCAGTGGCTATTGCAGCGGCACTAGTGGACCTCAATGGAACTGCCTCCGGGTATCGCGTTGCATAATCCACCACCACTAATATATGCGTATACCGGAGTCAGAAGGTAGCAAAGGGCCCACTATGTCCATTGCAATGCGCTCGAGCGGAGTGGAAATAATCGGCAGTGGGACCAAAGGGCGGGCGACTTCGACCGGCGCTACTCGCTGGCAGTCTGGGCATGTGGCTACATATCTCGACACATCAGTATGAAGACCTAGCCAATAGAATCGAGCTAATATTCGTTCCCTCGTCTTCTCGGCTCCGAGGTGCCCCGCAAAAGGGATATCATGCGCCAGCCTCATGACCTCGGGCCGACAAGGCGGGGAACCAACAATTGCGTTACAGGCTGTCCTGTGCCCGCGGCTAGGTTTACCCTATACAGTAATTGCCCCTTGATACTGAAATGTGGATATACTAGCGCCCAGCGCCATCAACATCCTTACCTTCAATGGACGGACCTGTCCCCAAGCGTGCACCAGTGACGGGTCGTTATGTTGGCCCCACACTAGGTCCGCTTGAGTACCACGGGTCCGGTACATTGAGAGGGGCTGGAATAACCTCTGCTCTAGTTGGCCCAGTAACCTCGCTCCCTCGGTCACACTGCGTTCCCACTCCCTTCGACTGGCGTTTGTTACCATTGCCGCACTCTCCCACCAGACCCCAGCCTTGTCTCAACAACGCTCCCTCCCATTTTGCGGTCCGTCTCTCCTTATTTGTTTTTCTAGGGCGGAAAAAAGGAGAAAACATTTCAGTGTGAAAAGGAAACACATCACCAATTCGTTCCTTTTCTCTCTCTGCCACGTTACGTGTGTGGCGAGACTGCCACTTTTGCACTAAATCTCTGAATTTTGGCCAGTCTCGGCCCAGAATAACTGGGTGTGGCAACCTTTCCGCCACCCGACTACAAGGTGACGTTTTATCGGACCTACCGATAAATATACTTTTATTGTGGGGTATGTCGCCGTGTCTCCATGGATACAGGAGATGGCCACCTGACCTCGTGGCGCCACGACACACCGCCCAGGAGAGCTGTCCTAATCAAGGTCTGCTCACACCCTGTGTCCACTAATGCGTGGGTTTTCACATTCCCTAAAACCACATTGATTAGACAAGGCCCCTCCCGACCATTTTCCCCACACTTACCAGTCTCAGGTGCCCAATTGCACGCGGCCACGTCACACTCCATGGCAGCGGGGCATGACCTGGCCAGATGTCCCGGCTGGTGGCACCTAAAACAGATAGGAGGGACAGAGGGGCATAGGGAGTAAATCTGTCCCGCTGCTGGTATGGCAGCGGGGCAGGGCAGCACCTCTACCCCAGCTGGGGCCAACCTTGGTCTCCATGGGGGAGGCAAGGGGCCCAATGGGGTCGGCTCTGGGAGGTCTGGGTCCTGGGAACACGGGGGTGGGGGTGGTGGTGTTGGAGGAGAGGAGAGAGAGGCGATTGCTCCGAAGGGCAGGGGTCGATAGGATCCCGATCCGGGCAGACGTCAGGGAGTCCTCGAAATCTTCAGCCAATTTGACTGCCTCCTCCAGGGTGTCAGGGTTGTGGCGCCAGTATCCACGCTTGGGTTTGGCGCCGACCACATGGCAGAATTGCTCCACCACAATGGCTTCCCCATCTGTTGGGCGGTCTTCTTCCGGGGTCAGCCAATGCACCATGTGGTCGCACAACCGCTCTGCCACCACCCTGGGGCGGGTCTCCGGGCTCTCGGAACTCCCTAAATCTCGCCCGGTGGGTCTCCGTGGTGATATTCAAGCGGCGGAGGATAGCCTGCTTGACCAGGTCGTAGTCGGTGGCGTGATGGTCGCTCATCGCCTGGTGCGCTGCCTGAGCCTCCCGATCAGGCAGGGACCCAGCTGGCTGGCCCAGAACTCCAGCGGCCAAGCCGCCGCGGTGGCCAGCCGCCGAGCGCCACCAAATACGCCTCGGGTCATCCTCCGCCGACATTTTCATCGCCCGTGCCTTCGGGCGACATCAACGGTATTGTGGTAGGGGCTGTTGCTGCGGCAGCGGCCAGCCCTACCCGTTCAATGGCGCCGTGTAGCGCTCCTCCCTCCTTCTCTCCTCTGCGTCCCGTCTGCTCTCCAGCGCCTGCAGCAGCTCCGCCAGTGTGTTGCGGTCCATGATCCCGTGTTCTGACACCACGTGTGGCAAAGTGGCTAGTGAAGGGGTACAGGTGTAGCAGTGATGGGGAGCAGGAGTAAAGACAAACAATGTTACTCGGTGAAAAGCGTGCTTTTATTTGTAATCCCGGTCTGGCGACCGTCAAACAATAAATCCCCGGCTATACACAGCAATGTGTAAAGCACGGGAAAACGCATAAAACACAGTCCTGAACACAAAACAATACACGGTCACCAGTCCGGGTGAGTGCAGTCGTGCTGGTGCAGAGTGAAATCACAGGTAAGGGTGAACGTTTAGTGCAGTGGTGCTCGGATTTAGTGCTGACCTCTGCGACAGCTCGGAGGTGTGTTTAACTGTCTGGTGGTGGAAGACAATGAACAGTTAGACAGACAGACACAAACAAAGACAATACTTCACACACAAACGCTTCCTCAATCACTTTCTGAGAGCTCCTCTCTCAGTCCTTCTCTCTCCTTGCTCTACCCAAGCGAAGGAAAAGATCAGCGTTACCCTGGCCCCTATATGTAGTCCCGTATGATTTCCAGGTAAACGGTTGCAGCTGCCTTATTACTTGCAGCTGCCCCTCGTTTACCTTTCACGTCAACACGGTCCTACAACAGAGTCTCGCTTCCTTCCAGGCTGACCCACTTCCGGTCCCGGAAACGAACTGTCAGGCCAGCCCTTCCAGATACTTCTCCTCTCGTTCTTTAAGCCCTCACAGGTCGGGAGGAGATTTACCACCAGAACTCATTATATTTCTGTCACATATCCCACCGCTCAGAGTGGAGCCGAAGGAACACTCGGCTAAATCTACCTTTCCCATTACTCCCCCTCCGGAAAAATAATCCGCATTTTGGTGGTCTTTCCCTGCACGGTGTACCATATGGTACATGAAGGGCTGCAATGCCAGATACCACCGAGTTATCCGGGCATTGCTGTCCTTCATTGTGCTTAACCATGTGAGTGGGGCGTGGTCTGTGACCAGATCAAATGAGTGACCCAGCAGGTAGTATCGTAAAGAGTGAGTAGCCCATTTAATGGCCAAACACTCCTTTTCGACTATGGAGTAGTTACGCTCCCGAGGCAACATCTTTTTACTTATGTACACTATCGGGTCAATTTTACACTGTTAAAAAATAAACTGGGCACAGTATTTTTTTTAACCATTATATAATTTACTGTTAGATGCGATAATAGTATTAAGCAGTATATGCTTTTCATGGTCATAAACGGCCTCCTGTTGTGAGATTTTCCAAAGCAGTCTTTGTCTCCAGAGACTGTTGTACAGTTCGCCACAAGAGGGCAACCTTGTACCACCCTGTAGTTCAAGGCCAAACTTTGTTTTTTCTGCTTGTTAATGTAAAACACAGTGATATTTTGTTTTTGTTCTAATAGTGGGATACTACAGGTAACAAGATAAGGTTAAATAGGTATAAGATTATGGCTGAAGCAGTGAGCTGTGGAAAAGGTGGTGAGTACTGCAAAGAAGCTGGTCAGCTACAATTATAAAATAACACGGTTATAGAGCAAGCGATTCTTAACCGTTCTGTATATACTTTTATTTAAATGAAATAACCAGTTAATTAAAGATACGCTTGCAATGTGCCCCCAACTATCAGATACAACTCAAAAGTTTTATTTATAAACATCATATCTAACATTTGCTTAGCAGAAACATTGTATTATAAATGAAAAAATAAATATAAAAGGCTTTATTTTCAAAATTAAGCATATAGGGCCATATAGCGCATTGTAGGTTATATTAATAATAAAAGCATGTGTTGTAACAAGCCGTCAAAATGATTACTTTGGGCGGTTCTAGGTAGAAGTGCTCATAACTTTTTTATTTTTGCAATTCTGACTTTCAAACGTTGTCAGTATATTCAATACATGTATTTAGGAAAAGTCAAGAACAGACAACCGTGGATCTTTAACACACGCATAGTAATTTCAATTTTAAAAGTGAAAACCGTCAAAAATGACTACCGTGGCAGTTCTAGTGTTAAAAGAATAGTGCAGGTGTTTTGTTTTTGTGGCTTCTGCCTGCATGTCCACGAGGTTACTTTTAACATTATAGCAGAGAAGCTGGTCAGCTGGTATTTAATTAACTGAAATAACCAGTTAATGAAAGATACACTTCAAAGTCGTCGTCCCCGATTTTTAAACAAACTGTATTCGTGTGACTTGTAAAGCTCATGTATTAAACATATTAGTATTACTATTGTGTTCTGGTTTAAACATAAGTGCGTTTTTATTTTTCCTGCTATACAGTTACAACAGCGTTTAAAAAAAAATGATTACAAAACATTTGTATACAGCACGAGATCACGGTATTTTTTCAAATAATTAGTGTGTTTCAGTATGTCTACAGTTCTACATATGCTTGCATGTCTACAAGGTTGTTTCAAATAAACAAACAACATTAGTGCAGAGATTACAGTCATTTTTCTCATACAGTGAGTGTGTGTGTGCGCGCTGCTTTTTCCCAGCGTTGATGCAATTGCAAACAGTAAAAATAATTATATGACGATTTATTGTGTCTTTTTATAGTGTAGTGTGAGGCACATACCTGTTATATTTAAAAGACAAAAACATAAATACACAAGTACACGGCAGGCTTAGTACATCACTGCTGCCTGCTTCACGTTTACGTTGTCTGACAGCACGAGTGTCAGAGAGCACTGCAGTTCTAAAGGGACAGCCAGAGCGTGATGCGCTTTTGAAGTTCTGCTCGTTGTAGTTTTATTTATTATTATTTTTATTTATTTACTAGCTCGACATAACTACAACACGCATGTTTGCCTGTGGTTGCCTGGCTACACTCGTATGTCCACGTGGTTATTTTAAGTAAAGAAATAACATTACAGCAGAACAAGCTGATCCGCTCCTATTATACTAAAATGCCCGCTGTTTTGGGGAGGGATTCTCTGTGAATAACCATGCGAGCTTAGTCCTTACAATTGTATTTAATAGAGCAAGCGATTTTGAACAGTTGTGTCTATGGCACTCATAACCTGAATGATACGTTTGCAAAGTCGACCCCCGCTCCCTCCAAAGCGTCTTTTCAATAGCTTACACGCGGCTTTTTGCAGCAGATTCAGGATTTGTGCCTGTGTTGTAAAAATAATTATATGACGATTCTTAAGCAAACTGTATTCGTGTGATTTGTTAAGCGCATGTATTAAACATATTAGTATTACGATTGTGTTGTGGTTTAAAAATACGTGCTTTTTTTTTGCCTGCCTTTCAGTTACAACTGCGTCTGCAGTACATTTATTAAGTGCATCAGGCGCGTCAGGTCCAATTTATTTTCACACGCGCATTTAATTTTAGATGCGCTGTTTAAAAGTATTTTTCCCCACAATCAAACTGGTTTAAATGGCCCTGCATATCAACAAAGCACTCACTGGCAACTCCGGCCCCGCCCCACCCTTTCGTTCGCTACAGCTTTCACATATGCTTGAAATAAATAATAATAATACTAATAGTCGTACATACCGATCGATCATCTCCTAATCACTCATTTTATCACCAAACTCCTCAATAATGAGATCCAAGTCATTATTTTATTACTATAACATCTCAAAAAGCTCTGCAAATGTCCGTGTTATTCTCTGTGCGCTGATTCAGTCACAGGCAGCTTGTTTCCTTTTGACCGCTCCTATCTAATCACGGGGCACGTATGACTATTCATGAGCTACGCCCTTTTTTCGGCTTCTCTCGGCTCCTGTCGCTCCCACTCGGCCATTGAATGGTTTTCTTGGCTTTTCAGTTCTAAAGGGACAGCCAGAAGCGTGATGCGCTTTTGAAGTTCTGCTCGTTGTAGTTTTATTTATTATTATTTTGTATTTATTTACTAGCTCGACATAACTACAACACGCACGTTTCCCTGTGGTTGCCTGGCTACACGTGGTTATTTTAAGTAAAGAAATAACATTACAGCAGAACAAGCTGATCCGCTCCTATTATACTAAAATGTCCGTTGTTTTGGGGAGGGATTCTCTGTGAATAACCACGCGAGCTTAGTCCTTACAATTGTATTTAATAGAGGAAGCGATTTTGAACAGTTCTGTCTATGGCACTCATAACCTGAATGATACGTTTGCATTTTTTTCAAATAATTAGTGTGTTTCAGTATGTCTACAGTTCTGTATATGCCTGCATGTCCACAAGGTTATTTTAAATAAATAAACAACATTAGGGTGGAGATTACAGTCATTTTTCTCGTACTTAGTGAGCGCGCGCGTGCTGCATTTCTTTTCCCAGCGTTGAAGCAGCTGCAACAGTTCCTAAAAAAAAAAAGTTCTTAGTTACACTATGAGGCATTGTACACTGTACAGTGTGTATGTGTAATATAATACTAGCCATTCCAGTGTAATTACTGTGTTTAATGTTATACGAGTTCGTAAAACAGTTTTTTCCAGACACCAGCAAAAAATGGCTGCCTTTTCTTCCCTAGACCTTGCTCACATTTCCATAGCAACAGGTCCCTAGTGGTGGGAATGTATCATTGCAGGGTATGTTTTGGGCAAAAATGCCTTATCACCCACATTGATTGCCTCATAGCAGCCATGTTTGTTCATGTAGGAACTTTTCCTGAATAACTTTTTTAGAGGACACTACAAAGATAACATATACCCAAGATTCACGTCAATTGGCCAAAGGGTTCATGAGGAGATGTCGTTTAAGCGTTTTATGCAAAATGGCACATAGTTTCCACACCATGTTACCGATCAACTTTTTTCTTACGTAAAATCAATCTTGGACAGGAGCGCACTATGTACAAAAATTTTCACAGCTGTACTATGTACCGTTCTTGAGAAGAAGACATTTGAAAATTTCCCAAAAATTTCATTAAATCCAAGATGGCTGCCACACCATGTGACCAAAAGCCGCCATATTGACCATGGCACAACATCCCATAGTCCTCTACGTCCGTGCCAAATTTCGTGAGTTTTCGTGCAGCCGTTTAAAAGTTATAGGCTTTTGTAATTTGGGAGGAAGGAAAAAAATAATAATAATAATAATAATAAAAATCTTTACAACAACAATAGGCTTCGGCCATTCTGGCCTGGAAGCCTAATAATAATAATAAAAATCTTTACAACAACAATAGGCTTCCCGGCCATTCTGGCCTGGAAGCCTAATAATAATAATAATAATAATAATAATAATAATAATAATAAAAATCTTTACAATAACAATAGGCTTCCCGGCCATTCTGGCCTGGAAGCCTAATAAAAATCTTTACAACAACAATAGGCTTCCCCGCCATTCTGGCCTGGAAGCCTAATAATAAAAATCTTTACAACAACAATAGGCTTCCCGGCCATTCTGGCCTGGAAGCCTAATAAAAATCTTTACAACAACAATAGGCTTCCAGCCATTCTGGCCTGGAAGCCTAATAATAATAATAATAATAATAATAATAATAATAATAATAATAATAATAATCCTTACCACAACAATAGGCTTAATAAAAAAAGCCTAATAAAAAAAATAAAAACACCTGTCAAATACCTGGCATTCATGGAATATGCATCGGCTCATATTTGCAAGTTTCCTGAAAGCAAAGAAAAGAAAAAGTTAAACTGTCACACTGAGGTACAGAACTTTGAAGATTGGTGTGCTAGAAAAAAACTAGAAATGAAATGAATACCACCAAACAAACCAGTTGGTCGATGTCCTTTTTTGCCACTAGTTGATGCCGAAAGGCTAGTTCATGCATTTGCTACATCTAGATTAGATTAGTGTAACATTGTACATTGTTGTGTGGCCATCCAAATAGTACTCTAAGAAGGCTCCAATTTGTTAAAAATGCTGCTGCTCGTGTTCTAACTAGATCAGAATCCCACGACCACATGACACCCGCTCTCTCTAAACCCCATTGGCTGCCTATAAAGGTTAGAATAGATTTTAAAATTCCTCTTTTAACTTATAAAGCCTTACATGGCATGGCACCTGCATACGCTGCTGACTTGATTGTCTCCTACGCCCCCTCCCGAAATTTACGTTCTTCAGAGGCTGGTTTGTTAGTTATTCCAAAATCTAGGCTGCGCACTCAAGGGGATAGGGCTTTCAGTGTCTATACTCCCAAACTTTGAAATTCCCTCCCAAATATTGTAAGAAATTCAGACACTTTAGTGATTTTTAAAACTCATCTTAAGACGTACTTATTTGATTTGGCTTTTGTATAACTCTTTTTTTTCCTCTGTGAAGTGCTCTGCGATACTTGTTATGAAGGGTGCTATATAAATGAAATGCTGTTGTTGTTGTTGTTGTTGGACTGTTAAATGCTTTATTGACTGGCTGTCTGAAAAAAACTACATATTGAATTGACACAACTAACAAAAGAAGAGCTAAATAATATCCTTAGAGATTTTTATGGCACAGTCCCAAACTGTAAAGGCGAGCAATATGGAATCAGCAGCTACGATGGGCTCCGTGCTGGATTGAACAAACATTTAATTGACCCCCCCGTTAAGTTTATCCTGGTGGCTAATGAGCGACACAGAATTCACAAGATCAAACAACGTGTTTGTGGGTACAATTAAAAAACTTAGACGAGAGTGCCGGGATAAAACACAACATCATCATGCAATAACTGAAAGAGATTTTCAAATAATCAAACATTCTGAAGCCTTGAACCCTGAAACAGCTATTTGTCGTGTGAGTAAAGTTTGGTTTGACGTTCAGTTACATTTTGGACGCAGGGGAAAAGAAGGAAACGGACAACTACTGGCAGATTCTTTGTTATGAAAACAGATGAAAACAGAGTTAAGTATGCACCATGACCTTTAAAGAAAGTACAGTGAGTGAGTACTGCGACAGCGAGTGAGGCGACAGCGTGGGAGAAGTACAGTCGTGGACAAGTACATCACAGTTAGAAGCAGAAAGAAGGAATTACATCTTTAAATTACATCTTGAATTGCTTTAATCAGAAAACATTGCAGCCTAAAGTCTAACAGCTGTGTGTCTTTTTCTGATAACAAGCTGAAACATGGAGCAGCTGATTCAAATTCCGCGCCGTTCTGAGACACGGGAGAGGCTGAAGCCATGCAGCGCAACACAGAAACAAAGTAAAGGCAGCCAGTGTTCGACAGCAAGTGAGGCGACAGCGTGGGAGAAGTACAGTCGTGGACAAGTACATCACAGTTAGAAGCAATTTGAAAGCAGGTTGACAGCTGCAGAAGCTAAGCTGAACTTTCAAAAAAAAAATAAAAAAAAAATAAAACATGGTCTTCAAGCCAGCAATCTGTGACAACTGCATGATGTGGGAAATCTGAGAAAACCCAACAGAGCTCAACCAAGTGTGTGTAAAGTGCCGCACGATCCAGGACTTGCTTCAACGAGTAAGTCTGTTAAAAAATGGAGCTGCAGGAACTGAGACAGCAACAGGAGCTTGAGGAGCTGACGCATCCACAATTTCATGGAAGTCTGCACCCCTAGCAGACTGAAAGCCACCAGGGAGATTGAAGAAAGTCGAAACAGCTGGGTTCATATAGGCAGAAGCAGGGAAAAAAAGAAACTTCGTCTAACACAACCACCAGAAATCCAAACATCCAACAAATTTGAGCCACTTCAACATTTAGATGATCTAAACCAACATCAAGAGAATGAAAGGAACAACATCAAGGACCCTATAAACAGTGCTGGCCAGGCAGCAAAAAGAAGGGAGGTCATGATTGTTGGGGACTCCATATTGAGAAACACAGCAAGTTCAGTTCGCAGTTTGGACCCGCTTACTACAACAGTGTGCTGCCTTCCAGGAGCCTCTGTCAAGCACATCACTGAGAACGTGGACAGGCTCCTAGAACGAACAGGAGACGACCTGGTAGTAGTCGTCCACATCGATACAAACAACGTTGGAAGAGACAGACCAGGATCCCTGCAAAACAAATTCAGAGAGCTAGGAAGGAAATTAAAAGACAAGACCAAAACTGTGGTATTTTCTGGGATACTGCCGGCACCTTGCAAAGGACCATATGGACAGCTGGACATACAAAATCAAAATGCATGGCTGAAATCGTGGTGCACACAGGAAGGCTTCACCTTTCTTGAACATTGCAGCACATTCTACAACAAGGATTATCTATATAGGTGGGACAGACTGCACTTAAACAGAAAGGGAACCAATCTACTGGAGAAAAGGATCCTTGAGGAGGTCCAGAAGCATTTAAACTAGAAAGGAAGGGGAGAAAACAAAAACAGAAGGGAGACCACATCAAAACAAGGGCAACAACTCAGGTAAGACAACTATTAAATGTATTTATCTTAATTCTAAAAGTCTCAGAAACAAAATGTTAGAACTTGAAGCTACTGCACTAACAAGTAACTACGATGTGATAGGTGTTACAGAAACTTGGTTGTCTGAGAGTGGTGGATACGAATATAATATTAGTGGGTACACACTATATAGGAAAGACAGGCAGGACAGAAGAGGCGGAGGGGTAGCGCTATACATAAGAAATAGTCTTGAAGCCCAGGTGTTAAATCAGGACAAAGAAAACAATGCAGAATCAATATGGGTCAGAATAATGGACAAAAATTCAAAGGGCATAATAATAGGAGCATGCTATAGACTGCCTGTTACCGGATGGCCATCAAGAAAGACTAGCAGAGTCACAATTTACTCCTCCGTGGAGTTCCAGGTTTATTATTTAAACCAAAAATGATAACAAGACAAAACTCCCCTCTACCAGCAATGGTATCGGGGTAACTAACTCAAATTTACACAAACTTGCAATATAAGGGAAATGTTATCTAAATTAAAAGGTCATAGGTCTTCCGAATATCTCCTTCTTTAGGCCCTCGCCTGGCTTCCGGATCCTTTCCTCATGCCAGGTTTTCCGGTTCTGTAAAGAAAAGATTCCACCTCTGCTGGTATTGTGGTTATTTCCCTTTTTTTTGTGCGAGTCCTACGCATTCCCATGGACCCATCCCGAGTGCTGCAACCAGAGCTCTTTTATGTGACTTGGAATACCCCCCAATCAGCGGAACACCAATCAGCGGAACACCAATCAGCGATTGATATTTAAATTACCTGCTGATTCTGGAGTTTTCCAGCACATTCTCCTTTTGCTGCCCCCAACAAAGATGGCGACCGCTCTTTTGGGACTTCTGCCCAAAAGCTGGAACTTCCACATCACGCCCTCTCTGTTGAAATCCTCGAGGTTGGCTCACAGCCCCCTGATGGTTGGGAGGTCGATTTTTAGCATAAGATCGCTTTACCTTGTCACACCGCCAAATTCAGATGCTGAAGCAAAATAATCTGTTATACAATGACATTAGAAATGTGTGTAGATCTAAGAGACACAAATGGCAAAATCATAGATGAAGAAAAAAAATAGCAAATATATTAAATGATTACTTTTCACAGGTTTTTACAAAGGAGGACACGGACACCATGCCCCACATGTCATCCTGCTCCTATCCAGTTTTAAATAACTTTGGCATAACAGAGGCAGAAGTGTTAAAGGGACTAGGAGCTCTTAAAATAAACAAATCCCCAGGGCCGGATGAGATCCTACCAATAGTACTGAAAGAAATGAAAGAAGTTATTTACAAACCGCTAACCAAGGTCATGCAACAGTCTCTTGACACAGGGGTTGTACCGACAGACTGGAAAATTGCAAACGTAATACCGATCCACAAAAAGAGAGACAAAACCGAACCAGGTAACCAATATACCTGACCTATTATATGTAAACTTATGGAAACTATAATAATATATAGTAAATATATATATAAATCAATGAGGCTATTTTTGACTTTTAAATAACCCACACCAATTACCAATTACCATTATATAATAATAAATAAATACATTTTTTTCCTTTGTTTGCTATACAGTTTTGTTTGGACCTACTGTACCCACCTTCTTTCTTTGGTTCATAGGTTCAGTCACTAGCTCACACTTTTTGTGCCACTTCTATGAATATTAATTAAATTAATACTGTCCATTAAAACCTGTTTAACTCTTCCTACAGGTACCTCTCCACTGCAGATCACTTCCCTGCAAGGAACTCTGACCTGTGGTGCTGTGTGACGGGTACATCTAAGTGATGACCATGGAATGCCTTTTGCCCAGCTGATCTGGTGTGCAGCTTACTTTCAGCCGAAAGTTCCATAGGGGATCAAGACCACCCCTGCTGCACCGCAGAGTGACCCCACGGCTGGTGGTGAGAGGGACACCAGCTGCACCACCGCAGAGACGAGATCCTTACTCATGGGCTGAGGTGACAAGAGGACAGAGTAAGAACACGTCGAATAGCAATTTCAGACGGTTCCATTATATAATATAATTTAAAAATCCCCAAGGCGTAACAATAACAGGAGACATATTTATCATCCTTTAATTCTACAGCAATTGCATTTGTTGTTCTATTTGTTTTTCTTTTTGTTTTCATGTTTTTCAATTATGACTTTCAACCACTTTCAGAATGTGAATGGTGGCAATGTTTGCTGCATCCATGACGTAGATGTCGCATACAGGCCAAGTCAGACAGAGAGATGCCAGAGCAGGAGAGAGATGAGAGTATTTTATCTGTACTTTTTATTATTAGGCTTCCAGGCCAGAATGGCCGGGAAGCCTATTGTTGTTGTAAAGATTTTTATTAGGCTTCCAGGCCAGAATGGCCGGGAAGCCTATTGTTGTTGTAAAGATTTTTATTAGGCTTCCAGGCCACAATGGCCGGGAAGCCTATTGTTGTTGTAAAGATTTTTATTATTATTATTATTATTATTATTATTATTATTAGGCTTCCAGGCCAGAATGGCCGGGAAGCCTATTGTTGTTGTAAAGATTTTTATTATTATTAGGCTTCCAGGCCAGAATGGCCGGGAAGCCTATTGTTGTTGTAAAGATTTTTATTATTATTATTATTAGGCTTCCAGGCCAGAATGGCCGGGAAGCCTATTGTTGTTGTAAAGATTTTTATTATTATTATTATTTTTTTTTTCCTTCCTCCCAAATTACAAAAGCCTATAACTTTTAAACGGCTGCACCAAAACTCACGAAATTTGGCACGGACGTAGAGGACTATGGGATGTTGTGCCATGGTCAATATGGCGGCTTTTGGTCACATGGTGTGGCAGCCATCTTGGATTTAATGAAATTTTTGGGAAATTTTCAAATGTCTTCTTCTCAAGAACGGTACATAGTACAGCTGTGAAAATTTTTGTACATAGTGCGCTCCTGTCCAAGATTGATTTTACGTAAGAAAAAAGTTGATCGGTAACATGGTGTGGAAACTATGTGCCATTTTGCGTAAAACGCTTAAACGACATCTCCTCATGAACCCTTTGGCCGATTGACGTGAATCTTGGGTATATGTTATCTTTGTAGTGTCCTCTAAAAAGTTATTCAGGAAAAGTTCCTACATGAACAAACATGGCTGCTATGAGCCAATCAATGTGGGTGATATGGCATTTTTGCCCAAAACATACCCTGCAATGATACATTCCCACCACTAGGGACCTGTTGCCATGGAAACGTGAGCAAGGTCTAGGGAAGAAAAGGCAGCCATTTTTTGCTGGTGTCTGGAAAAAACTGTTTTACTGAACTCGTATAACATTAAACACAGTAATTACACTGGAATGGCTAGTATTATATTACACATACACACTGTACAGTGTACAATGCCTCATAGTGTAACTAAGAACTTTTTTTTAGGAACTGTTGCAGCTGCTTCAACGCTGGGAAAAGAAATGCAGCACGCACACACACACACACACACACACGCTCACTAAGTACGAGAAAAATGACTGTAATCTCTGCCCTAATGTTGTTTATTTATTTAAAATAACCTTGTGGACATGCAGGCATATACAGAACTGTAGACATACTGAAACACACTAATTATTTGAAAAAATACCGTGATCTCGTGCTGTATAGAAATGTGTTGTAATCATTTTTTTTAAACGCAGTTGTAACTGAACAGCAGGAAAAAAAAACGCACGTATTTTTAAACCACAACACAATCGTAATACTAATATGTTTAATACATGCGCTTTACAAATCACACGAATACAGTTTGCTTAAAATCGTCATATAATTATTTTTACAACACAGTCACAAATCCTGAATCTGCGGCGGCGCTTTACAAATCACACGAATACAGTTTGTTTAAAAATCGTCATATAATTATTTTTACAACACAGTCACAAATCCTGAATCTGCTGCAAAAAGCCGGCGTGTAAGCCATTGAAAAGACGCTTTGGACGGCGGGGGGGTCGACTTTGCAAACGTATCATTCAGGTTATGAGTGCCATAGACAGAACTGTTCAAAATCGCTTCCTCTATTAAATACAATTGTAAGGACTAAGCTCGCGTGGTTATTCACAGAGAATCCCTCCCCAAAACAGCGGACATTTTAGTATAATAGGAGCGGATCAGCTTGTTCTGCTGTAATGTTATTTCTTTACTTAAAATAACCACGTGTAGCCAGGCAACCACAGGGAAACGTGCGTGTTGTAGTTATGTCGAGCTAGTAAATAAATACAAAATAATAATAAATAAAACTACAACGAGCAGAACTTCAAAAGCGCATCACGTTCTGGCTGTCCCTTTAGAACTGAAAAAGCCAAGAAAACCATTCAATGGCCGAGTGGGAGCGACAGGAGCCGAGAGAAGCCGAAAAAGGGCGTAGCTCATGAATAGTCATACGTGCCCCGTGATTAGATAGGAGCGGTCAAAAGGAAACAAGCTGCCTGTGACTGAATCAGCGCACAGAGAATAACACGGACATTTGCAGAGCTTTTTGAGATGTTATAGTAATAAAATAATGACTTGGATCTCATTATTGAGGAGTTTGGTGATAAAATGAGTGATTAGGAGATGATCGATCGGTATGTACGACTATTAGTATTATTATTATTTATTTCAAGCATATGTGAAAGCTGTAGCGAACGAAAGGGTGGGGCGGGGCCGGAGTTGCCAGTGAGTGCTTTGTTGATATGCAGGGCCATTTAAACCAGTTTGATTGTGGGGAAAAATACTTTTAAACAGCGCATCTAAAATTAAATGCGCGTGTGAAAATAAATTGGACCTGGCGCCTGATGCACTTAATAAATGTACTGCAGACGCAGTTGTAACTGAAAGGCAGGCAAAAAAAGCACGTATTTTTAAACCACAACACAATCGTAATACTAATATGTTTAATACATGCGCTTAACAAATCACACGAATACAGTTTGCTTAAAAATCGTCATATAATTATTTGTACTGTTTGCAATTGCATCAACGCTGGGAAAAAAGCACCGCAGCACACACACACTCACTATGAGAAAAATGACTATAATCTCTGCACTAATGTTGTTTGTTTATTTGAAACAACCTTGTAGACATGCAAGCATATACAGAACTGTAGACATACTGAAACACACTAATTATTTGAAAAAAATACCGTGATCTCGTGCTGTATGGAAATGTCTAGTAATCATTTTTTATTTTTAAAACGCTGTTGTAACTGTATAGCAGGAAAAATAAAACAACACACGTATTTTTAAACCACAACACAATCGTAATACTAATATATTTAATACATGAGCTTTACAAGTCACACGAATACAGTTTGCTTAAAAATCGTCATATAATTATTTTTACTGTTTGCAATTGCATCAACGCTGGGAAAAAGCACCGCACACACACACTCACTGTATGAGAAAAATGACTGTAATCTCTGCACTAATGTTGTTTGTTTATTTGAAACAACCTTGTAGACATGCAAGCATATGTAGAACTGTAGACATACTGAAACACACTAATTATTTGAAAAAAATACCGTGATCTCGTGCTGTAATCATTTTTTTTAAAACACTGTTGTAATTGTATAACAGGAAAAATAAAAACGCACTTATTTTCAAACCAGAACACAATAGTAATACTAATATGTTTAATACATGAGCTTTACAAGTCACACCAATACAGTTTGTTTAAAAATCGGGGGGGGACTTTGAAGTGTATCTTTCATTAACTGGTTATTTCAGTTAATTAAATACCAGCTGACCAGCTTCTCTGCTATAATGTTAAAAGTAACCTTGTGGACATGCAGGCAGAAGCCAATAAAAACAAAACACCTGCACTATTCTTTTTAAAACTAGAACCGCCACGGTAGTCATTTTTGACGGTTTTCACTTTTAAAATTGAAATTACTATGCGTGTGTTAAAGATCCACGGTTGTCTGTTCTTGACTTTTCCTAAATACATGTATTGAATATACTGACGACGTTTGAAAGTCAAAATTGCAAAAATAAAAAAGTTATGAGCACTTCTACCTAGAACCGCCAAAAGTAGTCATTTTGACGGCTTGTTACAACACATGCTTTTATTATTAATATAACCTACAAGTATGGCCCTATATGCGCTAATTTTGAAAATAAAGCCTTTTATATTTATTTTTTCATTTAAATACGATGTTTCTGCTATGCAAATGTTAGATATGATGTTTATAAATAAAACTTTTGAGTTGTATCTGATAGTTTGGGGGGCACTTTGCAAGCGTATCTTTAATTAACTGGTTATTTCATTTAAATAAAAGTATATACAGAACGGTTAAGAATCGCTTGCTCTATAACCGTGTTATTTTATAATTGTAGCTGACCAGCTTCTATGCAGTACTCACCACCTTTGCCACAGCTCACTGCTTCAGCCATAATCTTATACCTATTTAACCTTATCTTGTTACCTGTAGTATCCCACTATTAGAACAAAAACGAAATATCACTGTGTTTTACATTAACAAGCAGAAAAAACAAAGTTTGGCCTTTAACTATGGGGTGGTACAAGGTTGCCCTCTTGTGGCGAACTGTACAACAGTCTCTGGAGACAAAGACTGCTTTGGAAAATCTCACCACAGGAGGCCGCTTATGACCATGAAAAGCATATACTGCTTAATACTATTATCGCATCTAACAGTAAATTATATAATGGTTAAAAAAATACTGTGCCCAGTTTATTTTTAACAGTGTAAAATTGACATTTTTATATTATTATTTGAATTTTTTTTCATAAAATTACTATAATCTCGGGTGTACAGAAAATTGACAGCCGGGTATTTCAAATATGCAACTGAAAGTTCCACAGCGAATTGCACTCCCACAACGAATCGCAGGTAGTTATCAAAATGAATACTAAATCGACATTTATAAAATACTAACCGTTGTCCTGCAAAAACACACACGATAAAATGATGCTTTCCAATTAACAACATGTTCGTACGATTTCCATTTTCACGAGTCTCTGACCGTATCTTGTTCTGCTGTAAAGGCCTGGAAGCCTTCAAGTTGCCTGCAACTCTAGTTAGGCTTCCAGGCCAGAATGGCCGGAAGCCTATTGTTGTTGTAAAGATTATATATTATTATTAATTATTATTTATTATTATTATTTTTTCCTTCCTCCCAAATTACAAAAGCCTATAACTTTTAAACGGCTGCACGAAAACTCACGAAATTTGGCACGGACGTAGAGGACTATGGGATGTTGTGCCATGGTCAATATGGCGGCTTTTGGTCACATGGTGTGGCAGCCATCTTGGATTTAATGAAATTTTTGGGAAATTTTCAAATGTCTTCTTCTCAAGAACGGTACATAGTACAGCTGTGAAAATTTTTGTACATAGTGCGCTCCTGTCCAAGATTGATTTTACGTAAGAAAAAGTTGATCGGTAACATGGTGTGGAAACTATGTGCCATTTTGCGTAAAACGCTTAAACGACATCTCCTCATGAACCCTTTGGCCGATTGACGTGAATCTTGGGTATATGTTATCTTTGTAGTGTCCTCTAAAAAGTTATTCAGGAAAAGTTCCTACATGAACAAACATGGCTGCTATGAGCCAATCAATGTGGGTGATATGGCATTTTTGCCCAAAACATACCCTGCAATGATACATTCCCACCACTAGGGACCTGTTGCCATGGAAACGTGAGCAAGGTCTAGGGAAGAAAAGGCAGCCATTTTTTGCTGGTGTCTGGAAAAAACTGTTTTACTGAACTCGTATAACATTAAACACAGTAATTACACTGGAATGGCTAGTATTATATTACACATACACACTGTACAGTGTACAATGCCTCATAGTGTAACTAAGAACTTTTTTTTAGGAACTGTTGCAGCTGCTTCAACGCTGGGAAAAGAAATGCAGCACGCACACACACACACACACACACACACGCTCACTAAGTACGAGAAAAATGACTGTAATCTCTGCCCTAATGTTGTTTATTTATTTAAAATAACCTTGTGGACATGCAGGCATATACAGAACTGTAGACATACTGAAACACACTAATTATTTGAAAAAATACCGTGATCTCGTGCTGTATAGAAATGTGTTGTAATCATTTTTTTTAAACGCAGTTGTAACTGAACAGCAGGCAAAAAAAAACGCACGTATTTTTAAACCACAACACAATCGTAATACTAATATGTTTAATACATGCGCTTTACAAATCACACGAATACAGTTTGCTTAAAAATCGTCATATAATTATTTTTACAACACAGTCACAAATCCTGAATCAGCGCGCGGCGCTTTACAAATCACACGAATACAGTTTGTTTAAAAATCGTCATATAATTATTTTTACAACACAGTCACAAATCCTGAATCTGCTGCAAAAAGCCGCGTGTAAGCCATTGAAAAGACGCTTTGGAGCGGCGGGGAGGGGGTCGACTTTGCAAACGTATCATTCAGGTTATGAGTGCCATAGACAGAACTGTTCAAAATCGCTTCCTCTATTAAATACAATTGTAAGGACTAAGCTCGCGTGGTTATTCACAGAGAATCCCTCCCCAAAACAGCGGACATTTTAGTATAATAGGAGCGGATCAGCTTGTTCTGCTGTAATGTTATTTCTTTACTTAAAATAACCACGTGTAGCCAGGCAACCACAGGGAAACGTGCGTGTTGTAGTTATGTCGAGCTAGTAAATAAATACAAAATAATAATAAATAAAACTACAACGAGCAGAACTTCAAAAGCGCATCACGTTCTGGCTGTCCCTTTAGAACTGAAAAAGCCAAGAAAACCATTCAATGGCCGAGTGGGAGCGACAGGAGCCGAGAGAAGCCGAAAAAAGGGCGTAGCTCATGAATAGTCATACGTGCCCCGTGATTAGATAGGAGCGGTCAAAAGGAAACAAGCTGCCTGTGACTGAATCAGCGCACAGAGAATAACACGGACATTTGCAGAGCTTTTTGAGATGTTATAGTAATAAAATAATGACTTGGATCTCATTATTGAGGAGTTTGGTGATAAAATGAGTGATTAGGAGATGATCGATCGGTATGTACGACTATTAGTATTATTATTATTTATTTCAAGCATATGTGAAAGCTGTAGCGAACGAAAGGGTGGGCGGGGCCGGAGTTGCCAGTGAGTGCTTTGTTGATATGCAGGGCCATTTAAACCAGTTTGATTGTGGGGAAAAATACTTTTAAACAGCGCATCTAAAATTAAATGCGCGTGTGAAAATAAATTGGACCTGAGCGCCTGATGCACTTAATAAATGTACTGCAGACGCAGTTGTAACTGAAAGGCAGGCAAAAAAAAGCACGTATTTTTAAACCACAACACAATCGTAATACTAATATGTTTAATACATGCGCTTAACAAATCACACGAATACAGTTTGCTTAAGAATCGTCATATAATTATTTTTACAACACAGGCACAAATCCTGAATCTGCTGCAAAAAGCCGCGTGTAAGCTATTGAAAAGACGCTTTGGAGGGCGCGGGGGTCGACTTTGCAAACGTATCATTCAGGTTATGAGTGCCATAGACACAACTGTTCAAAATCGCTTGCTCTATTAAATACAATTGTAAGGACTAAGCTCGCATGGTTATTCACAGAGAATCCCTCCCCAAAACAGCGGGCATTTTAGTATAATAGGAGCGGATCAGCTTGTTCTGCTGTAATGTTATTTCTTTACTTAAAATAACCACGTGGACATACGAGTGTAGCCAGGCAACCACAGGGAAACATGCGTGTTGTAGTTATGTCGAGCTAGTAAATAAATAAAAATAATAATAAATAAAACTACAACGAGCAGAACTTCAAAAGCGCATCACGCTTTGGCTGTCCCTTTAGAACTGCAGTGCTCTCTGACACTCGTGCTGTCAGACAACGTAAGCGTGAAGCAGGCAGCAGTGATGTACTAAGCCTGCCGTGTACTTGTGTATTTATGTTTTGTCTTTTAAATATAACAGGTATGTGCCTCACACTACAGTATAAAAAGACACACAAAAGAACGCACTTATTTTTAAACCAGCACACAATCGTAATACTAATATATTTAATACATGAGCTTTACAAGTCACACGAATACAGTTTGCGTAAAAATCGTCATATAATTATTTTTACTGTTTGCAATTGCATCAACGCTGGGAAAAAGCAGCGCACACACACACACTCACTGTATGAGAAAAATGACTGTAATCTCTGCACTAATGTTGTTTGTTTATTTGAAACAACCTTGTAGACATGCAAGCATATGTAGAACTGTAGACATACTGAAACACACTAATTATTTGAAAAAATACCGTGATCTCGTGCTGTATACAAATGTTTTGTAATCATTTTTTTTAAAACGCTGTTGTAACTGTATAGGAGGAAAAATAAAAACGCACTTATTTTTAAACCAGAACACAATAGTAATACTAATATGTTTAATACATGAGCTTTACAAGTCACACGAATACAGTTTGTTTAAAAATCGGGGGGACGACTTTGAAGTGTATCTTTCATTAACTGGTTATTTCAGTTAATTAAATACCAGCTGACCAGCTTCTCTGCTATAATGTTAAAAGTAACCTCGTGGACATGCAGGCAGAAGCCATAAAAACAAAACACCTGCACTATTCTTTTTAACACTAGAACCGCCACGGTAGTCATTTTTGACGGTTTTCACTTTTAAAATTGAAATTACTATGCGTGTGTTAAAGATCCACGGTTGTCTGTTCTTGACTTTTCCTAAATACATGTATTGAATATACTGACAACGTTTGAAAGTCAGAATTGCAAAAATAAAAAAGTTATGAGCACTTCTACCTAGAACCGCCAAAAGTAATCATTTTGACGGCTTGTTACAACACATGCTTTTATTATTAATATAACCTACAATGCGCTATATGGCCCTATATGCCTAATTTTGAAAATAAAGCCTTTTATATTTATTTTTTCATTTATAATACAATGTTTCTGCTAAGCAAATGTTAGATATGATGTTTATAAATAAAACTTTTGAGTTGTATCTGATAGTTGGGGGGCACATTGCAAGCGTATCTTTAATTAACTGGTTATTTCATTTAAATAAAAGTATATACAGAACGGTTAAGAATCGCTTGCTCTATAACCGTGTTATTTTATAATTGTAGCTGACCAGCTTCTATGCAGTACTCACCACCTTTTCCACAGCTCACTGCTTCAGCCATAATCTTATACCTATTTAACCTTATCTTGTTACCTGTAGTATCCCACTATTAGAACAAAAACAAAATATCACTGTGTTTTACATTAACAAGCAGAAAAAACAAAGTTTGGCCTTTAACTACGGGTGGTACAAGGTTGCCCTCTTGTGGCGAACTGTACAACAGTCTCTGGAGACAAAGACTGCTTTGGAAAATCTCACCACAGGAGGCCGCTTATGACCATGAAAAGCATATACTGCTTAATACTATTATCGCATCTAACAGTAAATTATATAATGGTTAAAAAATACTGTGCCCAGTTTATTTTTTAACAGTGTAAAATTGACATTTTTATATTATTATTTGAATTTTTTTCATAAAATTACTATAATCTCGGGGTGTACAGAAAATTGACAGCCGGGTATTTCAAATATGCAACTGAAAGTTCCACAGCGAATTGCACTCCCACAACGAATCGCAGGTAGTTATCAAAATGAATACTAAATCGACATTTATAAAATACTAACCGTTGTCCTGCAAAAAACACACACGATAAAATGATGCTTTCCAGTTAACAACATGTTCGTACGATTTCCATTTTCACGAGTCTCTGACCGTATCTTGTTCTGCTGTAAAGGCCTGGAAGCCTTCAAGTTGCCTGCAACTTCTAGTTATTAGGCTTCCAGGCCAGAATGGCCGGGAAGCCTATTGTTGTTGTAAAGATTATTATTATTATTATTATTATTTTTTTTTCCTTCCTCCCAAATTACAAAAGCCTATAACTTTTAAACGGCTGCACGAAAACTCACGAAATTTGGCACGGACGTAGAGGACTATGGGATGTTGTGCCATGGTCAATATGGCGGCTTTTGGTCACATGGTGTGGCAGCCATCTTGGATTTAATGAAATTTTTGGGAAATTTTCAAATGTCTTCTTCTCAAGAACGGTACATAGTACAGCTGTGAAAATTTTTGTACATAGTGCGCTCCTGTCCAAGATTGATTTTACGTAAGAAAAAGTTGATCGGTAACATGGTGTGGAAACTATGTGCCATTTTGCGTAAAACGCTTAAACGACATCTCCTCATGAACCCTTTGGCCGATTGACGTGAATCTTGGGTATATGTTATCTTTGTAGTGTCCTCTAAAAAGTTATTCAGGAAAAGTTCCTACATGAACAAACATGGCTGCTATGAGCCAATCAATGTGGGTGATATGGCATTTTTGCCCAAAACATACCCTGCAATGATACATTCCCACCACTAGGGACCTGTTGCCATGGAAACGTGAGCAAGGTCTAGGGAAGAAAAGGCAGCCATTTTTTGCTGGTGTCTGGAAAAAACTGTTTTACTGAACTCGTATAACATTAAACACAGTAATTACACTGGAATGGCTAGTATTATATTACACATACACACTGTACAGTGTACAATGCCTCATAGTGTAACTAAGAACTTTTTTTTAGGAACTGTTGCAGCTGCTTCAACGCTGGGAAAAGAAATGCAGCACGCACACACACACACACACACACACACGCTCACTAAGTACGAGAAAAATGACTGTAATCTCTGCCCTAATGTTGTTTATTTATTTAAAATAACCTTGTGGACATGCAGGCATATACAGAACTGTAGACATACTGAAACACACTAATTATTTGAAAAAATACCGTGATCTCGTGCTGTATAGAAATGTGTTGTAATCATTTTTTTAAACGCAGTTGTAACTGAACATTAGGCAAAAAAAAACGCACGTATTTTTAAACCACAACACAATCGTAATACTAATATGTTTAATACATGCGCTTTACAAATCACACGAATACAGTTTGCTTAAAAATCGTCATATAATTATTTTTACAACACAGTCACAAATCCTGAATCAGCGCGCGCTTTACAAATCACACGAATACAGTTTGTTTAAAAATCGTCATATAATTATTTTTACAACACAGTCACAAATCCTGAATCTGCTGCAAAAAGCCGCGTGTAAGCCATTGAAAAGACGCTTTGGAGCGGGCGGGGGTCGACTTTGCAAACGTATCATTCAGGTTATGAGTGCCATAGACAGAACTGTTCAAAATCGCTTCCTCTATTAAATACAATTGTAAGGACTAAGCTCGCGTGGTTATTCACAGAGAATCCCTCCCCAAAACAGCGGACATTTTAGTATAATAGGAGCGGATCAGCTTGTTCTGCTGTAATGTTATTTCTTTACTTAAAATAACCACGTGTAGCCAGGCAACCACAGGGAAACGTGCGTGTTGTAGTTATGTCGAGCTAGTAAATAAATACAAAATAATAATAAATAAAACTACAACGAGCAGAACTTCAAAAGCGCATCACGTTCTGGCTGTCCCTTTAGAACTGAAAAGCCAAGAAAACCATTCAATGGCCGAGTGGGAGCGACAGGAGCCGAGAGAAGCCGAAAAAAGGGCGTAGCTCATGAATAGTCATACGTGCCCCGTGATTAGATAGGAGCGGTCAAAAGGAAACAAGCTGCCTGTGACTGAATCAGCGCACAGAGAATAACACGGACATTTGCAGAGCTTTTTGAGATGTTATAGTAATAAAATAATGACTTGGATCTCATTATTGAGGAGTTTGGTGATAAAATGAGTGATTAGGAGATGATCGATCGGTATGTACGACTATTAGTATTATTATTATTTATTTCAAGCATATGTGAAAGCTGTAGCGAACGAAAGGGTGGGGCGGGGCCGGAGTTGCCAGTGAGTGCTTTGTTGATATGCAGGGCCATTTAAACCAGTTTGATTGTGGGGAAAAATACTTTTAAACAGCGCATCTAAAATTAAATGCGCGTGTGAAAATAAATTGGACCTGACGCGCCTGATGCACTTAATAAATGTACTGCAGACGCAGTTGTAACTGAAAGGCAGGCAAAAAAAAAGCACGTATTTTTAAACCACAACACAATCGTAATACTAATATGTTTAATACATGCGCTTAACAAATCACACGAATACAGTTTGCTTAAGAATCGTCATATAATTATTTTTACAACACAGGCACAAATCCTGAATCTGCTGCAAAAAGCCGCGTGTAAGCTATTGAAAAGACGCTTTGGAGGGAGCGGGGGGTCGACTTTGCAAACGTATCATTCAGGTTATGAGTGCCATAGACACAACTGTTCAAAATCGCTTGCTCTATTAAATACAATTGTAAGGACTAAGCTCGCATGGTTATTCACAGAGAATCCCTCCCAAAACAGCGGGCATTTTAGTATAATAGGAGCGGATCAGCTTGTTCTGCTGTAATGTTATTTCTTTACTTAAAATAACCACGTGGACATACGAGTGTAGCCAGGCAACCACAGGCAAACATGCGTGTTGTAGTTATGTCGAGCTAGTAAATAAATAAAAATAATAATAAATAAAACTACAACGAGCAGAACTTCAAAAGCGCATCACGCTCTGGCTGTCCCTTTAGAATTGCAGTGCTCTCTGACACTCGTGCTGTCAGACAACGTAAACGTGAAGCAGGCAGCAGTGATGTACTAAGCCTGCCGTGTACTTGTGTATTTATGTTTTTGTCTTTTAAATATAACAGGTATGTGCCTCACACTACACTATAAAAAGACACAATAAATCGTCATATAATTATTTTTACTGTTTGCAATTGCATCAACGCTGGGAAAAAGCAGCCGCACACACACACTCACTGTATGAGAAAAATGACTGTAATCTCTGCACTAATGTTGTTTGTTTATTTGAAACAACCTTGTAGACATGCAAGCATATGTAGAACTGTAGACATACTGAAACACACTAATTATTTGAAAAAATACCGTGATCTCGTGCTGTATACAAATGTTTTGTAATCATTTTTTTTTAAACGCTGTTGTAACTGTATAGCAGGAAAAATAAAAAACGCACTTATGTTTAAACCAGAACACAATAGTAATACTAATATGTTTAATACATGAGCTTTACAAGTCACACGAATACAGTTTGTTTAAAAATCGGGGGGACGACTTTGAAGTGTATCTTTCATTAACTGGTTATTTCAGTTAATTAAATACCAGCTGACCAGCTTCTCTGCTATAATGTTAAAAGTAACCTCGTGGACATGCAGGCAGAAGCCATAAAAACAAAACACCTGCACTATTCTTTTTAACACTAGAACCGCCACGGTAGTCATTTTTGACGGTTTTCACTTTTAAAATTGAAATTACTATGCGTGTGTTAAAGATCCACGGTTGTCTGTTCTTGACTTTTCCTAAATACATGTATTGAATATACTGACGACGTTTGAAAGTCAGAATTGCAAAAATAAAAAAGTTATGAGCACTTCTACCTAGAACCGCCAAAAGTAATCATTTTGACGGCTTGTTACAACACATGCTTTTATTATTAATATAACCTACAATGCGCTATATGGCCCTATATGCGCTAATTTTGAAAATAAAGCCTTTTATATTTATTTTTTCATTTAAATACAATGTTTCTGCTATGCAAATGTTAGATATGATGTTTATAAATAAAACTTTTGAGTTGTATCTGATAGTTTGGGGGCACTTTGCAAGCGTATCTTTAATTAACTGGTTATTTCATTTAAATAAAAGTATATACAGAACGGTTAAGAATCGCTTGCTCTATAACCGTGTTATTTTATAATTGTAGCTGACCAGCTTCTATGCAGTACTCACCACCTTTGCCACAGCTCACTGCTTCAGCCATAATCTTATACCTATTTAACCTTATCTTGTTACCTGTAGTATCCCACTATTAGAACAAAAACAAAATATCACTGTGTTTTACATTAACAAGCAGAAAAAACAAAGTTTGGCCTTGAACTATGGGGTGGTACAAGGTTGCCCTCTTGTGGCGAACTGTACAACAGTCTCTGGAGACAAAGACTGCTTTGGAAAATCTCACCACAGGAGGCCGCTTATGACCATGAAAAGCATATACTGCTTAATACTATTATCGCATCTAACAGTAAATTATATAATGGTTAAAAAAATACTGTGCCCAGTTTATTTTTTAACAGTGTAAAATTGACATTTTTATATTATTATTTGAATTTTTTTCATAAAATTACTATAATCTCGGGGTGTACAGAAAATTGACAGCCGGGTATTTCAAATATGCAACTGAAAGTTCCACAGCGAATTGCACTCCCACAACGAATCGCAGGTAGTTATCAAAATGAATACTAAATCGACATTTATAAAATACTAACCGTTGTCCTGCAAAAACACACACGATAAAATGATGCTTTCCAATTAACAACATGTTCGTACGATTTCCATTTTCACGAGTCTCTGACCGTATCTTGTTCTGCTGTAAAGGCCTGGAAGCCTTCAAGTTGCCTGCAACTTCTAGTTATTATTATTATTTTTTTTTTTCCTTCCTCCCAAATTACAAAAGCCTATAACTTTTAAACGGCTGCACGAAAACTCACGAAATTTGGCACGGACGTAGAGGACTATGGGATGTTGTGCCATGGTCAATATGGCGGCTTTTGGTCACATGGTGTGGCAGCCATCTTGGATTTAATGAAATTTTTGGGAAATTTTCAAATGTCTTCTTCTCAAGAACGGTACATAGTACAGCTGTGAAAATTTTTGTACATAGTGCGCTCCTGTCCAAGATTGATTTTACGTAAGAAAAAGTTGATCGGTAACATGGTGTGGAAACTATGTGCCATTTTGCGTAAAACGCTTAAACGACATCTCCTCATGAACCCTTTGGCCGATTGACGTGAATCTTGGGTATATGTTATCTTTGTAGTGTCCTCTAAAAAGTTATTCAGGAAAAGTTCCTACATGAACAAACATGGCTGCTATGAGCCAATCAATGTGGGTGATATGGCATTTTTGCCCAAAACATACCCTGCAATGATACATTCCCACCACTAGGGACCTGTTGCCATGGAAACGTGAGCAAGGTCTAGGGAAGAAAAGGCAGCCATTTTTTGCTGGTGTCTGGAAAAAACTGTTTTACTGAACTCGTATAACATTAAACACAGTAATTACACTGGAATGGCTAGTATTATATTACACATACACACTGTACAGTGTACAATGCCTCATAGTGTAACTAAGAACTTTTTTTTAGGAACTGTTGCAGCTGCTTCAACGCTGGGAAAAGAAATGCAGCAGCACACACACACACACACACACACACGCTCACTAAGTGCGAGAAAAATGACTGTAATCTCTGCCCTAATGTTGTTTATTTATTTAAAATAACCTTGTGGACATGCAGGCATATACAGAACTGTAGACATACTGAAACACACTAATTATTTGAAAAAATACCGTGATCTCGTGCTGTATAGAAATGTGTTGTAATCATTTTTTTTTTAAACGCAGTTGTAACTGAACATTAGGCAAAAAAAAAAACGCACGTATTTTTAAACCACAACACAATCGTAATACTAATATGTTTAATACATGCGCTTTACAAATCACACGAATACAGTTTGCTTAAAAATCGTCATATAATTATTTTTACAACACAGTCACAAATCCTGAATCTGCGGCGCGGCGCTTTACAAATCACACGAATACAGTTTGTTTAAAAATCGTCATATAATTATTTTTACAACACAGTCACAAATCCTGAATCTGCTGCAAAAAGTAATGAGTGCCATAGACAGAACTGTTCAAAATCGCTTGCTCTATTAAATACAATTGTAAGGACTAAGCTAGCATGGTTATTCACAGAGAATCCCTCCCCAAAACAGCGGATATTTTAGTATAATAGGAGCGGATCAGCTTGTTCTGCTGTAATGTTATTTCTTTACTTAAAATAACCACGTGGACATAGTGTAGCCAGGCAACCACAGGGAAACATGCGTGTTGTAGTTATGTCGAGCTAGTAAATAAATAAAAATAATAATAAATAAAACTACAACGAGCAGAACTTCAAAAGCGCATCACGTTCTGGCGGTCCCTTTAGAACTGCAGTGCTCTCTGACACTCGTGCTGTCAGACAGCGTAAAGACGTGAAGCAGGCAGCAGTGATGTACTACGCCTGCCGTGTACTTGTGTATTTATGTTTTTGTCTTTTAAATATAACAGGTATGTGCCTCACTTTCCCTCATTAATTCCTCCCTAAGGTATTTTCCGTTATGTTTTGTCTTTAATTTAGTTAAATTCATGTTTTTAAAATTATATGTATAGTTAAGGGACAAGTGGCCATCGGGTTATTAGCAGCTGCTAGATGGGTGGGTTTATATTAATTTGTGTTGAAGTAATTAGTTAAATTGTCGTTTTGTGTTGTATTATTATTATTTACACTGTATCATTATTATTTATTTTACATTCTCTGTGACACTCGTGTCAGACAGCGTAATGGCATGAAGCTGACAGCACTGATGTACTAAGCCTGCCGTGTACTTCTGTATTTATGTTTTTGTCTTTTAAATATAACAGGTATGTCCCTCTCACTACAGTATAAAAAGACACATACTGTAAACTAAGAAAACATTTTTCGTAGAACTGTTGCAGCTTTTTTTTAAAACGCTGTTGGAACTGAACAGCAGGCAAAAAAACGCACTTATTTTTAAACCAGGACACAATCGTAATACAAATATGTTTAATACATGAGCTTTACAAGTCACACGAATACAGTTTGCTTAAAAATCGTCATATAATTATGTTTACGACTGAACTGTGGTCACGCACACACACACACTCACTAAGTATGAGAAAAATGACTGTAATCTCTGCCCTAATGTTTGTTTATTTAAAATAACCTTGTGGACATGCAGGCATATACAGAACCGTAGACATACTGAAACACACTAATTATTTGAAAAAAATTACCATGAGCTCGTGCTGTATAGAAATGTTTTGTAATCAGATTTTTTTTAAAAAACGCTGTTGTAACTAAACAGCAGTCAAAAAACGTACTTATTTTTAAACCAGAACACAATCGTAATACTAATATGTTTAATAGATGAGCTTTACAAGTCACACGAATACAGTTTGCTTAAAAATCGGGCGGGGAGGGGCACTTTGCAAAGCGTATCTTTCATTAACTGGTTATTTCAGTTAAATAAATACCAGCCGACCAGCTTCTCTGCTATAATGTTAAAAGTAACCTCGTGGACATGCAGGCAGAAGCCAGAAAAACCAAACACCTGCACTATTCTTTTTAACACTAGAACCGCCACGGTAGTCATTTTGACGGTTTTCACTTTTTACAATTTAAATTACTATGCGTGTGTTAAAGATCCACGGTTGTCTGTTCTTGACTTTTCCTAAATACATGTATTAAATATACTGACGACGTTTGAAAGTCAGAATCGCAAAAATAAAAAGAGTTGTGAGCACTTCTACCTAGAATCGCCAAAAGTAGTCATTTTAACTACAATACGCTATTTTTATATTTATACAAGCCAGTTTGTTATCTGTAGCTACAGCTGAGTTTACAGCAGTATGTATTTGAATATAATATTGCTCTTGACTTCTAGATATGTGTTTTCCAAATTTCTGTTTATTGTAACGACGAGGCAGACAACGGGAATGCATGCCTGTGATAGGGGAAGTTTGGAGCGGAAGGGAGAGGCTGGGCTGGAGAGGACTAGAGGAGACACTCAGGGACTGTTAAGCTTTGTGTGTGTGTTACTTGCCTGTTTGTTCAACTCTTTCATTTAACCTGTGTTCGTTATTGTTGGTTACGTTTATTTTATTGAATTGCTCACTGTGGGATATTAAACCGAGCTTTGTTACCGGAATACCCGCCTGGATTTCTTTCTTTACCGCTACGTTACAATATCAATTAATTGAGAACTGCCGTCTGGCTGTCTACGTGAGCATAGTCTGCTGTATTATAATATTACTATTACAAGAAATCGTGTTCTTTTTCCGTTTTGATTTGAGAGCAACTAACGCTATATTTACATTGGCATCAGAAATTTGGAACGACTTCACTGAAAACAACATTGCCTGTTTCAAGCTAAACATAAAACACTACATGGACAAGCAGCTGTTTCCGACAAAAGCACGGTGTCGCTGGACAAACAAACCTGTCAAATTTGCGATCAAGTTTTTGGCTAGCAGCAGACCCTACCGCTACCTTTGCAGAGATGAAACTCGCCCCACTGGTCAGAGACTGGGTGACAAATTGTTGTCAAGTTAAAGAAAACAAAAGCCTGGTTGCAACAGTAAACAAAGAAGAAGAGCGTTTCCACCGTCTGCCCAAAACGTAGTACTCAGTGAAAGCAATCACCGGTGTCCAGGTGCTGTTCTTACAATGTACTGGACATGACAGCCATCAATTCCTTCGTTTTGTACAATGAATGCACCGGGGAAAATATCAGTAGGAGAGATCGCTTATGATGCTAGCCAGGGAGCTTTGGCAGAAACATTTCGATCAGAAAACTGCAAAGCAGCAGGGAAACGCAGCTCAATCTGGATACAGTGCATTGCAAATGACACAAGCAACAAAAAAACAATGCCAGGTAACTAAATGCAATACAAATAAAACTTTTGATATCTGTGTCCAGTGTGAAACAGCAGTGTGTGGTAAACGCACAGGTCAAGATGACAAGCGTTACATCTGTGTGGATTGTGCGAATATGG
>CM060263.1:19120163-19136429 GCA_030684275.1 Acipenser oxyrinchus oxyrinchus | reverse complement strand
GTGACTGTTGTAAAAATAATTATATGACGATTTTTAAGCAAACTGTATTCGTGTGATTTGTAAAGCGCATGTATTAAACATATTAGTATTACGATTGTGTTGTGGTTTAAAATACGTGCGGTTTTTTGTTGCTTGTTGTTCAGTTACAACTGCGTTTAAAAAAGAATACGATTACAACACATTTCTATACAGCACGAGATCACGGTATTTTTTTCAAATAATTAGTGTGTTTCAGTATGTCTACAGTTCCTTATATGCCTGCATGTCCACAAGGTTATTTTAAATAAATAAACAACATTAGGGCAGAGATTACACAGTCATTTTTCTCGTACTTAGTGAGCGTGTGTGTGTGTGCGCGCGCGTGCTGCATTTCTTTTCCCAGCGTTGAAGCAGCTGCAACAGTTCCTAAAAAAAAAGTTCGTAGTTACAGTATGAGGCATTGTACACTGTACAGTGTGTACAGTCACAGGCAGTCACTGATTCAGTCACAGGCAGCTTGTTTCCTTTGACGCTCCTATCTAATCACGGGGCACGTATGACTATTCATGAGCTACGCCCTTTTTTCGGCTTCTCTCGGCTCCTGTCGCTCCCACTCGCCATTGAATGGTTTTCTTGGCTTTTTCAGTTCTAAAGGGACAGCCAGAACGTGATGCGCTTTTGAAGTTCTGCTCATTGTAGTTTTATTTATTATTATTTTTTATTTATTTATCGACATAACTACAACACGCATGTTTCCCTGTGGTTGCCTGGCTACACTCGTATGTCCACGTGGTTATTTTAAGTAAAGAAATAACATTACAGCAGAACAAGCTGATCTGCTCCTATTATACTAAAATGTCCGCTGTTTTGGGGAGGAATTCTTTGTGAATAACCACGCGAGCTTAGTCCTTACAATTGTATTTAATAGAGCAAGCGATTTTTAACAGTTCTGTCTATGGCACTCATTACTTGAAAGATACGCTTGCAAAGTCGACCCCCAAGCGCCACATGACCGCCTCTTCCCTCCCTCCAAAGCATCTTTTCAATGGCTTACACGCGCGGTTTTTTGCAGCAGATTCAGGATTTGTGACTGTGTTGTAAAAATAATTATATGACAATTTTTAAGCAAACTGTATTCGTGTGACTTCTAAAGCTCATGTATTAAATATATTAGTATTACGATTGTGTTGTGGTTTAAAAATACGTGTCTTGTTTTATTTTTCTGCTATACAGTTTCAACAGCGTTTTAAAAATAAAAAAAATGATTACTAGACATTTCCATACAGCACGAGATCACGGTATTTTTTTCAAATAATTAGTGTGTTTCAGTATGTCTACAGTTCTGTATATGCCTGCATGTCCACAAGGTTATTTTAAATAAATAAACAACATTAGGGCAGAGATTACAGTCATTTTTCTCGTACTTAGTGAGCGCGTGTGTGTGCGCGCGCGTGCTGCATTTCTTTTACCAGCGTTGAAGCAGCAACAGTTCCTAAAAAAAAAAGTTCTTAGTTACACTATGAGGCATTGTACACTGTACAGTGTGTATGTGTAATATAATACTAGCCATTCCAGTGTAATTACTGTGTTTACTGTTATACGAGTTCGTAAAACAGTTTTCTTCCAGACACCAGCAAAAAAATGTCTGCCTTTTCTTCCCTAGACCTTGCTCACATTTCCATGGCAACAGGTCCCTAGTGGTGGGAATGTATCATTGCAGGGTATGTTTTGGGCAAAAATGCAATATTACCCACATTGATTGGCTCATAGCAGCCATATTTGTTCATGTAGGAACTTTTCCTGAATAACTTTTTTAGAGGACACTACAAAGATAACATATACCCAAGATTCACGTCAATCGGAAAAAGGGTTCATGAGGAGATGTCGTTTAAGCGTTTTACGCAAAATGGCACATAGTTTCCACACCATGTTACCGATCAACTTTTTTCATATGTAAAATCAATCTTGGACAGGAGCGCACTATGTACAAAAATTTTCACAGCTGTACTATGTACCGTTCTTGAGAAGAAAACATTTGAAAATTTCCCAAAAATTTCATTAAATCCAAGATGGCTGCCACACCATGTGATCAAAAACCGCCATATTGACCATGGCACAACAACCCTTAGTCCTCTACGTCCGTGCCAAATTTCGTGAGTTTTCGTGCAGCCGTTTAAAAGTTATAGGCTTTTAGTATTTTATAAATGTTGATTTAGTATTCATTTTGATAACTACCTGCGATTCGTTGTGGGAGTGCAATTCGCGCTGTGGAACTTTCAGCTGCATATTTGAAATACCCCGGCTGTCAATTTTCTATACACCCCGAGATTATAGTAATTTTATGAAAAAAATTCAAATAATAATATAAAAATGTCAATTTTACACTGTTAAAAATAAACTGGGCACAGTATTTTTTAACCATTATATAATTTACTGTTAGATGCGATAATAGTATTAAGCAGTATATGCTTTTCATGGTCATAAACGGCCTCCTGTGGTGAGATTTTCCAAAGCAGTCTTTGTCTCCAGAGACTGTTGTACAGTTCGCCACAAGAGGGCAACCTTATACCACCCCATAGTTCAAAGCCAAACTTTGTTTTTTTTCTGCTTGTTAATGTAAAACACAGTGTTATTTTGTTTTTGTTCTAATAGTGGGATACTACAGGTAACAAGATAAGGTTAAATAGGTATAAGATTATGGCTGAAGCAGTGAGCTGTGGCAAAGGTGGTGAGTACTGCATAGAAGCTGGTCAGCTACAATTATAAAATAACACGGTTATAGAGCAAGCGATTCTTAACCGTTCTGTATATACTTTTATTTAAATGAAATAACCAGTTAATTAAAGATACGCTTGCAATGTGCCCCCTAACTATCAGATACAACTCAAAAGTTTTATTTATAAACATCATATCTAACATTTGCTTAGCAGAAACATTGTATTATAAATGAAAAAATAAATATAAAAGGCTTTATTTTCAAAATTAGCGCATATAGGGCCATATAGCGCATTGTAGGTTATATTAATAATAAAAGCATGTGTTGTAACAAGCCGTCAAAATGATTACTTTTGGCGGTTCTAGGTAGAAGTGCTCATAACTTTTTTATTTTGCAATTCTGACTTTCAAACGTCGTCAGTATATTCAATACATGTATTTAGGAAAAGTCAAGAACAGACAACCGTGGATCTTTAACACACGCATAGTAATTTCAATTTTAAAAGTGAAAACCGTCAAAAATGACTACCGTGGCAGTTCTAGTGTTAAAAGAATAGTGCAGGTGTTTTGTTTTTGTGGCTTCTGCCTGCATGTCCACGAGGTTACTTTTAACATTATAGCAGAGAAGCTGGTCAGCTGGTATTTAATTAACTGAAATAACCAGTTAATGAAAGATACACTTCAAAGTCCCCCCCACCGATTTTTAAACAAACTGTATTCGTGTGACTTGTAAAGCTCATGTATTAAACATATTAGTATTACTATTGTGTTCTGGTTTAAAAATAAGTGCGTTTTTTTTTTTATTTTTCCTCCTATACAGTTACAACAGCGTTTTTTTTAAAAAAATGAGAACAAAACATTTGTATACAGCACGAGATCACGGTATTTTTTTTCAAATAATTAGTGTGTTTCAGTATGTCTACAGTTCTACATATGCTTGCATGTCTACAAGGTTGTTTCAAATAAACAAACAACATTAGTGCAGAGATTACAGTCATTTTTCTCATACAGTGAGTGTGTGTGCGCGCTGCTTTTTTCCCAGCGTTGATGCAATTGCAAACAGTAAAAATAATTATATGACGATTTATTGTGTCTTTTTATAGTGTAGTGTGAGGCACATACCTGTTATATTTAAAAGACAAAAACATATATACACAAGTACACGGCAGGCTTTGTACATCACTGCTGCCTGCTTCACGTTTACGTTGTCTGACAGCACGAGTGTTAGAGAGCACTGCAATTCTAAAGGGACAGCCAGAACGTGATGCGCTTTTGAAGTTCTGCTCGTTGTTGTTTTATTTATTATTATTTTGTATTTAGTTACTAGCTCGACGTAATTATAACACGCACGTTTCCCTGTGGTTGCCTGGCTACACGTGGTTATTTTAAGTAAAGAAATAACATTACAGCAGAACAAGCTGATCCGCTCCTATTATACTAAAATGTCGCTGTTTTGGGGAGGGATTCTCTGTGAATAACCACGCGAGCTTAGTCCTTACAATTGTATTTAATAGAGGAAGCGATTCTGAACAGTTCTGTCTATGGCACTCATAACCTGAATGATACGTTTGCAAAGTCGACCCCCACTCCCGCCGCTCCAAAGCGTCTTTTCAATGGCTTACACGCGGCTTTTTGCAGCAGATTCAGGATTTGTGACTGTGTTGTAAAAATAATTATATGACGATTTTTAAACAAACTGTATTGGTGTGATTTGTAAAGCGCCAGCCGCAGATTCAGGATTTGTGACTGTGTTGTAAAAATAATTATATGACGATTTTAAGCAAACTGTATTCGTGTGATTTGTAAAGCGCATGTATTAAACATATTAGTATTACGATTGTGTTGTGGTTTAAAAATACGTGCGTTTTTTTTTCCTGCTGTTCAGTTACAACTGCGTTTAAAAAAAATGATTACAACACATTTCTATACAGCACGAGATCACGGTATTTTTTCAAATAATTAGTGTGTTTCAGTATGTCTACAGTTCTGTATATGCCTGCATGTCCACAAGGTTATTTTAAATAAATAAACAACATTAGGGCAGAGATTACAGTCATTTTTCTCGTACTTAGTGAGCGTGTGTGTGTGTGTGTGTGTGTGTGTGTCGCGTGCTGCATTTCTTTTCCCAGCGTTGAAGCAGCTGCAACAGTTCCTAAATAAAAAAAGTTCTTAGTTACACTATGAGGCATTGTACACTGTACAGTGTGTATGTGTAATATAATACTAGCCATTCCAGTGTAATTACTGTGTTTAATGTTATACGAGTTCAGTAAAACAGTTTTTCCCAGACACCAGCAAAAAATGGCTGCCTTTTCTTCCCTAGACCTTGCTCACGTTTCCATGGCAACAGGTCCCTAGTGGTGGGAATGTATCATTGCAGGGTATGTTTTGGGCAAAAATGCCATATCACCCACATTGATTGGCTCATAGCAGCCATGTTTGTTCATGTAGGAACTTTTCCTGAATAACTTTTTTAGAGGACACTACAAAGATAACATATACCCAAGATTCACGTCAATCGGCCAAAGGGTTCATGAGGAGATGTCGTTTAAGCGTTTTACGAAAAATGGCACATAGTTTCCACACCATGTTACCGATCAACTTTTTTCTTATGTAAAATCAATCTTGGACAGGAGCGCACTATGTACAAAAATTTTCACAGCTGTACTATGTACCGTTCTTGAGAAGAAGACATTTGAAAATTTCCCAAAAATTTCATTAAATCCAAGATGGCTGCCACACCATGTGACCAAAAGCCGCCATATTGACCATGGCACAACATCCCATAGTCCTCTACGTCCGTGCCAAATTTCGTGAGTTTTGGTGCAGCCGTTTAAAAGTTATAGGCTTTTGTAATTTGGGAGGAAGGAAAAAAAAATAATAATAATAAAAATCTTTACAACAACAATAGGCTTCCCGGCCATTCTGGTCTGGAAGCCTAATAATAATAATAAAAATCTTTACAACAACAATAGGCTTCCCGGCCATTCTGGCCTGGAAGCCTAATAATAAAAATCTTTACAACAACAATAGACTTCCCGGCCATTCTGGCCTGGAAGCCTAATAATAAAAATCTTTACAACAACAATAGGTTTCCCGGCCATTCTGGCCTGGAAGCCTAATAATAATAATAATAATAATAATAAAAATCTTTACAACAACAATAGGCTTCCCGGCCATTGTGGCCTGGAAGCCTAATAAAAATCTTTACAACAACAATAGGCTTCCCGGCCATTCTGGCCTGGAAGCCTAATAATAAAAAGTACAGATAAAATACTCTCATCTCTCTCCTGCTCTGGCATCTCTCTGTCTGACTTGGCCTGTATGCGACATCTACGTCATGGATGCAGCAAACATTGCCACCATTCACATTCTGAAAGTGGTTGAAAGTCATAATTGAAAAACATGAAAAACAAAAAGAAAAACAAATAGAACATCAAATGCAATTGCTGTAGAATTAAAGGATGATAAATATGTCTCCTGTTATTGTTACGTCTTGGGGATTTTTTAAATTATATTATATAATGGAACCGTCTGAAATTGCTATTCGACGTGTTCTTACTCTGTCCTCTTGTCACCTCAGCCCATGAGTAAGGATCTCGTCTCTGCGGTGGTGCAGCTGGTGTCCCTCTCACCACCAGCCGTGGGGTCACTCTGCGGTGCAGCAGGGGTGGTCTTGATCCCCTATGGAACTTTCGGCTGAAAGTAAGCTGCACACCAGATCAGCTGGGCAAAGGCATTCCATGGTCATCACTTAGATATACCCCGTCACAGCACCACAGGTCGGAGTTCCTTGCAGGGAAGTGATCTGCAGTGGAGAGGTACCTGTAGGAAGAGTTAAACAGGTTTTAATGGACAGTATTAATTTAATTAATATTCATAGAAGTGGCACAAAAAAGTGTGAGCTAGTGACTGAACCTATGAACCAAAGAAAGAAGGTGGGTACAGTAGGTCCAAACAAAACTGTATAGCAAACAAAGGAAAAAAATGTATTTATTTATTATTATATAATGGTAATTGGTAATTGGTGTGGGTTATTTAAAAGTCAAAAAATAGCCTCATTGATTTATATATATATTTACTATATATTATTATAGTTTCCATAAGTTTACATATAATAGGTCAGGTATATTGGTTACCTGGTTCGGTTTTGTCTCTCTTTTGTGGATCGGTATTACGTTTGCAATTTTCCAGTCTGTCGGTACAACCCCTGTGTCAAAGAGACTGTTGCATGACCTTGGTTAGCGGTTTGTAAATAACTTCTTTCATTTCTTTCAGTACTATTGATAGGATCTCATCCGCCCTGGGATTTGTTTATTTTAAGAGCTCCTAGTCCCTTTAACACTTCTGCCTCTGTTATGCCAAAGTTATTTAAAACTGGATAGGAGCAGGATGACATGTGGGGCATGGTGTCCGTGTCCTCCTTTGTAAAAACCTGTGAAAAGTAATCATTTAATATATTTGCTATTTTTTTTCTTCATCTATGATTTTGCCATTTGTGTCTCTTAGATCTACACACATTTCTAATGTCATTGTATAACAGATTATTTTGCTTCAGCGTCTGAATTTGGCGGTGTGACAAGGTAAAGCGATCTTATGCTAAAAATCGACCTCCCAACCATCATGGGGCTGTGAGCCAACCTCGAGGATTTCAACAGAGAGGGCGTGATGTGGAAGTTCCAGCTTTTGGGCAGAAGTCCCAAAAGAGCGGTCGCCATCTTTGTTGGGGGCAGCAAAAGGAGAATGTGCTGGAAAACTCCAGAATCAGCAGGTAATTTAAATATCAATCGCTGATTGGTGTTCCGCTGATTGGTGTTCCGCTGATTGGGGGGTGTTCCAAGTCACATAAAAGAGCTCTGGTTGCAGCACTCGGGATGGGTCCATGGGAATGCGTAGGACTCGCACAAAAAAAAGGGAAATAACCACAATACCAGCAGAGGTGGAATCTTTTCTTTACAGAACCGGAAAACCTGGCATTAGGAAAGGATCCGGAAGCCAGGCGAGGGCCTAAAGAAGGAGATATTCGGAAGACCTATGACCTTTTAATTTAGATAACATTTCCCTTATATTGCAAGTTTGTGTAAATTTGAGTTAGTTACCCGGATACCATTGCTGGTAGAGGGGAGTTTTGTCTTGTTATCATTTTTGGTTTAAATAATAAACCTGGAACTCCACGGAGGAGTAAATTGTGACTCTGCTAGTCTTTCTTGATGGCCATCCTGTAACAGGCGGTCTATAGCATGCTCCTATTATTATGCCCTTTGAATTTTTGTCCATTATTCTGACCCATATTGATTCTGCATTGTTTTCTTTGTCCTGATTTAACACCTGGGCTTCAAGACTATTTCTTATGTATAGCGCTACCCCACCGCCTCTTCTGTCCTGCCTGTCTTTCCTATATAGTGTGTACCCACTAATATTATATTCGTATCCACCACTCTCAGACAACCAAGTTTCTGTAACACCTATCACATCGTAGTTACTTGTTAGTGCAGTAGCTTCAAGTTCTAACATTTTGTTTCTGAGACTTTTAGAATTAAGATAAATACATTTAATAGTTGTCTTACCTGAGTTGTTGCCCTTGTTTTGATGTGGTCTCCCTTCTGTTTTTTTGTTTTCTCCCCCCTTCCTTTCTAGTTTAAATGCTTCTGGACCTCCTCAAGGATCCTTTCTCCGAGTAGATTGGTTCCCTTTCTGTTTAAGTGCAGTCTGTCCCACCTATATAGATAATCCTTGTTGTAGAATGTGCTGCAATGTTCAAGAAAGGTGAAGCTTTCCTGTGTGCACCACGATTTCAGCCATGCATTTTGATTTTGTATGTCCAGCTGTCCATATGGTCCTTTCCAAGGTGCCGGCAGTATCCCAGAAAATACCACAGTTTTGGTCTTGTCTTTTAATTTCCTTCCTAGCTCTCTGAATTTGTTTTGCAGGGATCCTGGTCTGTCTCTTCCAACGTTGTTTGTATCGATGTGGACGACTACTACCAGGTAGTCTCCTGTTCGTTCTAGGAGCCTGTCCACGTTCTCAGTGATGTGCTTGACAGAGGCTCCTGGAAGGCAGCACACTGTTGTAGTAAGCGGGTCCAAACTGCGAACTGAACTTGCTGTGTTTCTCAATATGGAGTCCCCAACAATCATGACCTCCCTTCTTTTTGCTGCCTGGCCAGCACTGTTTATAGGGTCCTTGATGTTGTTCCTTTCATTCTCTTGATGTTGGTTTAGATCATCTAAATGTTGAAGTGGCTCAAATTTGTTGGATGTTTGGATTTCTGGTGGTTATGTTAGACGAAGTTTCTTTTTTTCCCTGCTTCTGCGTATATGAACCCAGCTGTTTCGACTTTCTTCAATCTCCCTGGTGGCTTTCAGTCTGCTAGGGGTGCAGACTTCCATGAAATTGTGGATGTGTCAGCTCCTCAAGCTCCTGTTGCTGTCTCAGTTCCTGCAGCTCCATTTTTTAACAGACTTACTCGTTGAAGCAAGTCCTGGATCGTGCGGCACTTTACACACACTTGGTTGACTTTACACACACTGCGGGCTTCGCCCCTCCCCCGTGTCTCAGAACGGCGCGGAATTTGAATCAGCTGCTCCATGTTTCAGCTTGTTATCAGAAAAAGACACACAGCTGTTAGACTTTAGGCTGCAATGTTTTCTGATTAAAGCAATTCAAGATGTAATTTAAAGATGTAATTCCTTCTTTCTGCTTCTAACTGTGATGTACTTGTCCACGACTGTACTTCTCCCACGCTGTCGCCTCACTCGCTGTCGCAGTACTCACTCACTGTACTTTCTTTAAAGGTCATGGTGCATACTTAACTCTGTTTTCATCTGTTTTCATAACAAAGAATCTGCCAGTAGTTGTCCGCTTCCTTCTTTTCCCCTCGTCCAAAATGTAACTGAACGCCAAACCAAACTTTACTCACACGACAAATAGCTGTTTCAGGGTTCAAGGCTTCAGAATGTTTGATTATTTGAAAATCTCTTTCAGTTATTGCATGATGATGTTGTGTTTTATCCCGCACTCTCGTCTAAGTTTTTTAATTGTACCCACAAACACGTTGTTTGATCTTGTGAATTCTGTGTCGCTCATTAGCCACCAGGATAAACTTAACGGGGGGGTCAATTAAATGTTTGTTCAATCCAGCACGGAGCCCATCGTAGCTGCTGATTCCATATTGCTCGCCTTTACAGTTTGGGACTGTGCCATAAAAATCTCTAAGGTTATTATTTAGCTCTTCTTTTGTTAGTTGTGTCAATTCAATATGTAGTTTTTTTTCAGACAGCCAGTCAATAAAGCATTTAACAGCCCAACAACAACAACAACAACAGCATTTCATTTATATAGCACCCTTCATAACAAGTATCCCAAGTATTGCAAACGTATCATTGAGGTTATGAGTGCCATAGACAGAACTGTTCAAAATCGCTTCCTCTATTAAATACAATTGTAAGGACTAAGCTCGCGTGGTTATTCACAGAGAATCCCTCCCCAAAACAGCGGACATTTTAGTATAATAGGAGTGGATCAGCTTGTTCTGCTGTAATGTTATTTCTTTACTTAAAATAACCACGTGTAGCCAGGCAACCACAGGGAAACGTGCGTGTTGTAGTTATGTCGAGCTAGTAAATAAATACAAAATAATAATAAATAAAACTACAACGAGCAGAACTTCAAAAGCGCATCACGCTTTGGCTGTCCCTTTAGAACTGAAAAGCCAAGAAAACCATTCAATGGCCGAGTGGGAGCGACAGGAGCCGAGAGAAGCCGAAAAAAGGCGTAGCTCATGAATAGTCATACGTGCCCCGTGATTAGATAGGAGCGGTCAAAAGGAAACAAGCTGCCTGTGACTGAATCAGCCCACAGAGAATAACACGGACATTTGCAGAGCTTTTTTGAGATGTTATAGTAATAAAATAATGACTTGGATCTCATTATTGAGGAGTTTGGTGATAAAATGAGTGATTAGGAGATGATCGATCGGTATGTACGACTATTATTATTATTATTATTATTATTATTTATTTCAAGCATATGTGAAAGCTGTAGCGAACGAAAGGGTGGGGCGGGGCCGGAGTTGCCAGTGAGTGCTTTGTTGATATGCAGGGCCATTTAAACCAGTTTGATTGTGGGGAAAAATACTTTTAAACAGCGCATCTAAAATTAAATGCTGTGTGAAAATAAATTGGACCTGACGCCTGATGCACTTAATAAATGTACTGCAGACGAAGTTGTAACTGAAAGGCAGGCAAAAAAAAGCACGTATTTTTAAACCACAACACAATCGTAATACTAATATGTTTAATACATGCGCTTAACAAATCACACGAATACAGTTTGCTTAAGAATCGTCATATAATTATTTTTACAACACAGGCACAAATCCTGAATCTGCTGCAAAAAGCCGCGTGTAAGCTATTGAAAGACGCTTTGGAGGAGCGGGGTCGACTTTGCAAACGTATCATTCAAGTTATGAGTGCCATAGACACAACTGTTCAAAATCGCTTGCTCTATTAAATACAGTTGTAAGGACTAAGCTCGCATGGTTATTCACAGAGAATCCCTCCCCAAAACAGCGGGCATTTTAGTATAATACGAGCGGATCAGCTTGTTCTGGTGTAATGTTATTTCTTTACTTAAAATAACCACGTGTACATACGAGTGTAGCCAGGCAACCACAGGCAAACATGCGTGTTGTAGTTATGTCGAGCTAGTAAATAAATAAAAAATAATAATAAATAAAACTACAACGAGCAGAACTTCAAAAGCGCATCACGTTCTGGCTGTTCCTTTAGAACTGAAAAAGCCAAGAAAACCATTCAATGGCCGAGTGGGAGCGACAGAAGCCGAGACAAGCCGAAAAAAGGCGTAGCTCATGAATAGTCATCACGTGCCCCGTGATTAGTTAGGAGCGGTCAAAAGGAAACAAGCTGCCTGTGACTGAATCAGCTCACAGAGAATAACACGGACATTTGCAGAGCTTTTTTGAGATGTTATAGTAATAAAATAATGACTTGGATCTCATTATTGAGGAGTTTGGTGATAAAATGAGTGATTAGGAGATGATCGATCGGTATGTATTACTACTATTATTATTATTATTTATTTTTAGCATATATTAAAGCTGTAGCGAACGAAAGGGTGGGGCGGGGCTGGAGATGCCAGTGAGTGCTTTGTTGATATGCAGGGCCATTTAAACCCGTTTGATTGTGGGGAAAAAATACTTTTAAACAGCGCATCTAAAATTAAATGCGCGTATGAAAATAAATTCGACCTGACGCGCCTGATGCACTTAATAAATGTACTGCAGACGCAGTTGTAACTGAAGAGCAGGCAAAAAAAAAACCCAAAACCGCACGTATTTTTAAACCACAACACAATCGTAATACTAATATGTTTAATACATGCGCTTAACAAATCACACGAATACAGTTTGCTTAAAAATCGTCATATTATTAATCGTCAATTATTTTTACTATTTGCAATTGCATCAACGCTGGGAAAAAAGCAGCACGCGCGCACACACGCTCACTGTATGAGAAAAATGACTGTAATCTCTGCACTAATGTTGTTTATTTATTTGAAACAACCTTGTAGACATGCAAGCATATACAGAACTGGAGACATACCGAAACACACTAATTATTTGAAAAAAATACCGTGATCTCGTGCTGTATACAAATGTTTTGTAATCATTTTTTTAAAACGCTGTTGTAACTGTATAACAGGAAAAATAAAAGACGCATTTATTTTTAAACCAGAACATAATAGTAATACTAATATGTTTAATACATGAGCTTTACAAGTCACACGAATACAGTTTGTTTTAAAATCGGTGGGGGGGGGGGGGACTTTGAAGTGTATCTTTCATTAACTGCTTATTTCAGTTAATTAAATACCAGCTGACCAGCTTCTCTGCTATAATGTTAAAAGTAACCTCGTGGACATGCAGGCAGAAGCCCCCACCCCCCCCAAAAATAAATAAATAAAACACCTGCACTATTCTTTTTAACACTATAACTGCCACGGAAGTCATTTTTGACGGTTTTCACTATTAAAATTGAAATTACTATGCCTGTGTTAATGATCCACGGTTGTCTGTTCTTGACTTTTCCTAAATACATGTATTGAATATACTGACGATGTTTGAAAGTAAGAATTGCAAAAATAAAAAAAGTTATGAGCACTTGTACCAAGAACCGCCAAAAGTAGTCATTTTGATGGCTTGTTACAACACATGCTTTTATTATTAATATAACCTACAATGCGCTATATGGCCCTATATGCGCTAATTTTGAAAATAAAGCCTTTTATATTTATTTTTTCATTTAAATACGATGTTTCTGCTATGCAAATGTTAGATATGATGTTTATAAATAAAACTTTTGAGTTGTATCTGATAGTCTGGGGAGGGGCACTTTGCAAGCGTATCTTTAATTAACTGGTTATTTCATTAAATAAAAGTATATACAGAACGGTTAAGAATCGCTTGCTCTATAACCGTGTTATTTTATAATTGTAGCTGACCAGCTTCTATGCAGTACTCACCACCTTTTCCACAGCTCACTGCTTCAGCCATAATCTTATACCTATTTAACCTTATCTTGTTACCTGTAGTTTCCCACTATTAGAACAAAAAACGAAATATCACTGTGTTTTACATTAACAAGTAGAAAAAAAACAAAGTTTGGCCTTTAACTATGGGGTGGTACAAGGTTGCCCTCTTGTGGCGAACTGTACAACAGTCTCTGGAGACAAAGACTGCTTTGGAAAATCTCACCACAGGAGGCCACTTATGACCATGAAAAGCATATACTGCTTAATACTATTATCGCATCTAACAGTAAATTATATAATGGTTAAAAAAAATACTATGCCCAGTTTATTTTTTAACAGTGTAAAATTGACATTTTTTATATTATTATTTGAATTTTTTTTTCATAAAATTACTATAATCTCGGGGTGTACAGAAAATTGACTTCCGGGGTATTTCAAATATGCAACTGAAAGTTCCACAGCAGGAATTGCACTCCCACAACGACTCGCAAGTACGAATCAAAATGAATACTAAATCGACATTTATAAAATACTAACCGTTGTCCTGCAAAAAACACACACGATAAAATGATGCTTTCCAATTAACAACATGTTCATACGATTTCCATTTTCATGAGTCTCTGACCGTATCTTGTTCTGCTGTAAAGGCCTGGAAGCCTTCAAGTTGCCTGCAACTTCTAGTTAGGCTTCCAGGCCAGAATGGCCGGGAAGCCTATTGTTGTTGTAAAGATTTTTATTATTATTATTAGGCTTCCAGGCCAGAATGGCCGGGAAGCCTATTGTTGTTGTAAAGATTTTTATTATTATTATTATTATTATTATTATTATTATTATTATTATTAGGCTTCCTGGCCAGAATGGCCGGGAAGTCTATTGTTGTTGTAAAGATTTTTATTATTATTATTATTATTATTAGGCTTCCAGGCCATTCTGGCCGGGAAGCCTATTGTTGTTGTAAAGATTTTTATTATTAGGCTTCCAGGCCAGAATGGCCGGGAAGCCTATTGTTGTTGTAAAGATTTTTATTATTAGGCTTCCAGGCCAGAATGGCCGGGAAGCCTATTGTTGTTGTAAAGATTTTATTATTATTAATTTTTTTTCCTTCCTCCCAAGTTACAAAAGCCTATAACTTTTAAACGGCTGCACCAAAACTCACGAAATTTGGCACAGACTTAGAGGACTATGGGATGTTGTGCCATGGTCAATATGGCGGCTTTTGGTCACATGGTGTGGCACCCATCTTGGATTTAATGAAATTTTTGGGAAATTTTCAAATGTCTTCTTCTCAAGAACGGTACATAGTACAGCTGTGAAAATTTTTGTACATAGTGCACTCCTGTCCAAGATTGATTTTACGTAAGAAAAAAGTTGATCGGTAACATGGTGTGGAAACTATGTGCCATTTTGCGTAAAACGCTTAAACGACATCTCCTCATGAACCCTTTGGCCGATTGACGTGAATCTTGGGTATATGTTATCTTTGTAGTGTCCTCTAAAAAGATTATTCAGGAAAAGTTCCTACATGAACAAACATGGCTGCTATGAGCCAATCAATGTGGGTGATATGGCATTTTTGCCAAAAAATACCCTGCAATGATACATTCCCACCACTAGGGACCTGTTGCCATGGAAACGTGAGCAAGGTCTAGGGAAGAAAAGGCAGCCATTTTTTTGCTGGTGTCTGGAAAAAACTGTTTTACGAACTCGTATAACATTAAACACAGTAATTACACTGGAATGGCTAGTATTATATTACACATACACACTGTACAGTGTACAATGCCTCATACTGTAACTAAGAACTTTTTTTTTTAGGAACTATTGCAGCTGCTTCAACGCTGGGAAAAGAAATGCACCACGCGCTCACTAAGTACGAGAAAAATGACTGTAATCTCTGCCCTAATGTTGTTTATTTATTTAAAATAACCTTGTCGACATGCAGGCATATACAGAACTGTGGACATACTGAAACACACTAATTATTTGAAAAAAAATACCGTGATCTCGTGCTGTATAACTTCTAATCATTTTTTTTTTTAAACACAGTTGTAACTGAACAGCAAGCAACAACAAAAAAAACCCGCACGGATTTTTAAACCACAACACAATCGTAATACTAATATGTTTAATACATGCGCTTTACAAATCACACGAATACAGTTTGCTTAAAAATCGTCATATAATTATTTTTACAACACAGTCACAAATCCTGAATCTGCTGCAAAAGCGCGCGTGTAAGCCATTGAAAAGACGCTTTGGATGGAGGGAGCGGCGGGGGTCGACTTTGCAAACGTATCATTCAGGTTATGAGTGCCATAGACAGAACTGTTCAAAATCGCTTCCTCTATTAAATACAATTGTAAGGACTAAGCTCGCGTGGTTATTCACAGAGAATCCCTCCCCAAAACAGCGGACATTTTAGTATAATAGGAGCGGATCAGCTTGTTCTGCTGTAATGTTATTTCTTTACTTAAAATAACCACGTGTATCCAGGCAACCACAGGGAAACGTGCGTGTTGTAGTTATGTCGAGCTAGTAAATAAATAAAAATAATAATAAATAAAACTACAACGAGCAGAACTTCAAAAGCGCATCACGTTCTGGCTGTCCCTTTAGAATTGCAGTGCTCTCTGACACTCGTGCTGTCAGACAACGTAAAGACGTGAAGCAGGCAGCATTGATGTACTAAGCCTGCCGTGTACTTGTGTATTTATGTTTTTGTCTTTTATATATAACAGGTATGTGCCTAGCACTACAGTATAAAAAGACATATACTGTAAACTAAGAAAACATTTTTTGAAGAACTGTTGCAGCTGCTCAACTCTGGGAAAGAAATGCACCACACGCACGCGCGCGCGCGCGCACACACACACACACACGCGCGCGCTCACTAAGTACGAGAAAAATGACTGTAATCTCTGCCCTAATGTTGTTTATTTATTTAGAATAACCTTGTGGACATGCAGGCATATACAGAACTGTAGACATACTGAAACACACTAATTATTTGAAAAAATACCG